>BSEG01000013.1:4207500-4662500 GCA_036245055.1 Diospyros kaki
TGTTCATTCCCCCTTGTGGCCCCCGTTTTCTTCATTGCCATGCCAGATCTGAATCTTCACCACCGCTGGTTCTCTCTTTGCTGGTCCCGCCATTGAAGTTAACAAGCTCAACCCATGGGGACAAAGCCTAAGTCAAGACTATTTGTCGGGTAACTTCCCCTTCATATTCCTCTCTTTTTGGGTAAATTTAGGATTTCTTTCTCATTGTGTTTAAATTATTTTTATTTGACAAAAAAAAGATATTTATGGCCTACACTTTTAGATTTTTTTAGAATTTTAAATATGCCCTTAAACTTAGATTAAAAACATATTTAAGTCCCTAATTTTTTTTTAATTTTAAATATAGCCCTAAATTGTATAAAATTATTCACATCAAGTGATATGCGTCATTTGATGTTTGCTACGTCTCATCTGATTGGGTTATGTAGGTTAATTAGATTAGATGGGTCACTAACATGTCCAAGCCGATTGTCACCCCATTGTTTGGGGGATAGTCGTATTTCTTGCAAAAGTTGAAGGAGATGCAACTTGAGCAAATATAAGAGACGTCAGAAAGAAAAGAGACATAGTTAGAGAGAGAGATGGAGTTGAGAAGACATTAAAAAGAGAAAAAGAGAGATATATAAGAAGATGTCGAAAAACTATCATAGTAGTACATGTGCATATCACTTGCTGGTCAAATATTTAAATGAATAATTTTACACATTTTAAGAACAAATTTGAAATCACAAAAAAAATTAGAATTTCACAAGAAAAGAATATAATAATTCATGAGCATAAATATGTTTTTAACATAAATTTAAGGACACATTAAAATTTATAAAAAAATTAAAATTTTATAAAAATTTAAATCGTCATTTTTTTCTCTGCCCCGTGAAATAAGGTTAGGATGTTGCATGGATGATTTACATTGTAGAAGATTGCACCCAAGGTTAGAATGTTCCAAGGGGTGTGGTCAGAGAACGTGGGTAGCTTTTCCCTTCCACGGGGCGGCGGTTTTGGTGGACGGCAACAACCTAGGACTAGGACTAGGACTAGGAGGCTGAGACTTGGACCGTTCGTGTCTGTGTCAAAAGAAGCTTCTCCAAAATGCTTCATGGTCTGCAATCACCAAATTATTTTAATCGCTATATTTCTAAATTTCTAAGCTTTAAATATTTATTTGCTCAAACGATCAAAATTTATTCATGATATTCTATCATTATAATAATAAAATGAAAATGAGAAAGGTGGTAAAATGTATGGAAAATGAAGATATATTATTATTAGAATTATTATTAATATTATTGTTATTGCTCAAACACAATAATAAATTTATTAATTAGAAATATAGTCATCAAACTATTTAAACTCTACAAGATGAATGATCAAATGACGCAAAGCAGTTCTCGCGCAAATACTCAGATGGTTAAGTCGAATACTGAACACTTTAATTTTATATTAAAATCAATATCAGATATGTACCTTTTTAAGAATGAGGGCTCACCTATTTATAAAGAAGCATGAGGCTTTTTGAGATCTATTAGGATTAGGATTCTTATAGATGATATTTTTCCTGATATTTCAAGATCTACTAAAATTAAAATTTTTATGAATGATGTCCATCAATTTTGTAGAATTCTCAAAGAAAATTTTGGATAACGAAGTTATCATGTTTGCGTTTTATTCGAAATTCCCTCAATCAAAGGAAAATTTACACGACTGATTCCAAGATTTTGCAATCTTCCATCAAGGGCTGCATCTTGGGCTATACATGCGTGCAAATAACTAAAATATCCCTCATATTTCACCGTCTCTAGTGAAATGTGTTTTTATCATTTTAAGTGAATTGTGTAGCCCAAAAAATATAAATAGCATTTTCCTTTCAGAAAATTGAGCCACCTCTCTAGGTTCGTACAGTATTTGTACTTGTAGACTCCATAGGGACGACCCGTCGGGTCATTTATTTGTATGGGGTAAAACCTCCTCTAGGGACCTTCGTCATGGGCTCCTTACCTCATCAAGCCTGTGATCCAACGGTGGATACAGCTTTTGCCTTAGTTCATTTACAATAGGTGTCTAGTTTGTTATGTTTTCATTGCCAGGCACAACCTTTGCCTGAGTTTATGTTAATTAGAGTATAAGTTTTCCTAGTTTTGATATGAAGAGCTTGCAAGAAATTTGCCGTCAGTTTCAATGGAAAGCTTTGATTTTGCGACTTAAATGAGTCAACTATCTATTCATGTACTGTGCTGTTACAGCAAATGATTCACAGATCCCTGTTCTGTTCTCCATATGCTGTTATAAAAGTTATAATTGCAATCAACATGTTACAAATAATTGTTTGGGAGGAAAAGAAAGGGAAGAACAAAGCTAGTCTAGTTTTCTGTATTTTGTTTTTGAAGAAAACTTTGGGATTGACATTCTATGGAAACGATCAAACCGACAGATTCTGATTCTGGAGCGGATTCTCTTGATCTTATTGGCGAAACCACATCTTCGTCGCGCTGTCTTGGATCTTGTGAAACCAACTAGTTTCTTCATATGCCTACATCCTGCATCAAAGCACCTTATTTGGTTAAGAAATTAATGTGAATGATCTAGATAAGACTTGAGATCTAAAACCAACAGCTTAAGCAACAATTCCATTGTGTTAGTTTCATCTTTACGCCTTCTTGGGCCTGATAATTAACTTACTGAGCCTACCATTGTCCATTTTCTTCTGGAATGTTATTACACGATGAGGGCATACCTTGGACCTTCTTTACACGTTGATCTTCCTCCATGCTTGCCTTCTGCAGGACCTGATAATTGCAAACAGTAAAACAAATACTATAGTGTAGTTCAGATGGAAAAAGCTAAATTAGATTTCTCTCTCGGTAGAATCCAGCAATTGCAGCCTCGAGAGTGTATTACCTCAACCAGGCTATCCATGCGGCTTCTCATCCTTCTCTGTATGAAACCTCTAGTGCTCTGTTTGATAGTCTTGTCATTGTAAGACATAAATTATTGAGTGCTTAATGATCCAAAATTGACAAGAAAGATCTTACCTTCACATGATATTTTACAAAGGCATAGAAGTTTAAAAGGCTCCACACGGTCTTGTCTAGCCTTTTGCCTTCAAGATGATGCGAAGAAATATCTGTTAATATGTCACAGAAAAATGTATTAGAGTGAAGCCAGTTCGACTTTTATCCTGTTACCTGTGTTACTAAGGATGACTGAAGATGGATCTCTTGTTTTAGCGGTTTACTAGCATATGGTTTGGACCTACATGAATAACTCTTTTTCTCTAGTAAGTGAGTAAGTCGAGGCACTACCAAAAGCGACAAATCCTCCATTGGTGCTCAAGTCTTCAATGGGTTCACCTCTTAATTCAGGAGGTGGAATGGGGGACCAGATGCAAGGAGGTGCTTTAGCCCATGCTTTCGAACTTCCCACGTCCATGAGTTCCTGCCAAAAGTATTCTATTATTTGTAGAACAACATGAAGATTCTGTTCCATGTTTAGGCTTAAGATAAACCTTTTTCTCTCATGGTTGTTTGCTACAAACCTGAAAGAATGCTGTCGCAATTATCACATCTGAATCGTCTTTGAAACGCATTGGGAATACTGCAGTAATTTTTGCTGGCTGTCAACAAACAAGGTCACTTCCATTATCGCAATTAAAATGCATAATCTATACATCAAAATCGTTTATGAAATATTTAGAGTGGAATAGCTTTAGCTGAAATCATCAACTGTTCAGATAGCATTACTAGGATCCTTCTAGCTCAATAATTCCACACTTGGATAACATGAGGAATTGTTTAATTTTGCAGATCAAGGATCTAAAGTTTCAATTTCAAGTTCTTTATCAAATTTAGAAGCTTCGAGAAATATTTTTTGAACCACTGGAAATGAAAAGGCTGGGTTCAGTCAATATAGCATACTGGTAAAGCATTTCGGCTACCCTGAAAATTGAATCATTTCAATAATCTGTATTAATTAACAAGTGCTATGTTGTTTATCTCATCATTTATGAAGATACCTGTTTGACGACATAGAATGGCTCTCTTGGGTGATAAATTAGCTTCATTGGTCTGTACATTCCTTGAAATGCTTCCTGGGAACCAACATTCATCAACATTTCTTTCAGCTGAGAGCTTAGCATTGCTGCTTGTACTGTGGAAATTTCTGTGATCATCTTCACAGATCCTGGAAGGAAACACATACTAACAGATGAAAGTAAGCCTTTTGAACTAGCTTCCTTGAGTACTTGTAGAAACCTCATTTTTGTCTAATATCTTCTCTATCTTGATTGTCAGTGTCATACATTTCTTTTGACAGACAAAAGAACGTGAAGAATCAAAGCAGGGAGTCTCATGTCGGCATGCCCTTTTTGTTGTTTTCCTCTATACATTTTGTAATTTTTTTCTTTGTATAGTTAGTTTTCTTATCTACTTGTTGATTGTTGCAATCAGAGTAAATTGATTCAGTCTTGGAATTGTTTAGTTTCTTCCTAGTTGATAGTATTCATTCATCACTGGTACCATTTCCTAAGATGCTCCATTTTACCATTCTCCTTATCCAAATATTTTAAAACTAGCTTCTTTATCTATGAAAGTATCTGCTATCGTGTATTAGGCAGTATCTATGCATGCCATGCTTCTTTTGGATATAGATCTGGCAAAAATACCAACCAAAAAAAAAAAAAAATCCTTTTGTGTTATCGATGAGAACTCGCAAGCACTACCCTTTGGAGGTGCTCTGGGGAAACTCACCGGGTAACCCCACAAAAATCTGTGTGTGGACTTGCTGCCAAAGAGATTTGAACCTTGGTTGCAGAGGAGGCCACACTATAGCCTCTAACGACTAGGCCAACCCTTGGGGAATGAAGTCTCTTTAGTTATAGAAATGCCATCCCTCTAATTCCTAACGTAGGAAATTGCTACATTTGTCCTTTTCTCTGTTTTCGGCAGTAAAAAAAAAGCCTATCTTGTGGGCAGGCCTCCCTGCTTTGCCGGGTTGGGGAAGGATCATATTTCGTATGCTGCCTTGCCCTTGTTTTTTCTGTTAAGATACTGTATATCTCCGATTACAGTTATAAGCAAAGTTCCAATTAACTGATAGTAGGAATGTACATGGTTAATTAGCATTCAAGTACTAAATAAGCTGCTGCAAGAAATAACCAACCTTTGCCACGTGGAATTTTAGCGAGGTCGAGTCTCAGAGTAAGCTGGTATCCTTCTCTTGCAGGTTCAATAATCTTCACAACATCTGAAGAAATTCCTTTTACCATCTCTATAGTTGAATGTGGTAGCTCATGTGAGAGCAGGGCTCCATGAGAGAGCAATGGGGTCGATATCGACAAGTAGGTGATATATGGATCAGATGCTGAAGACTGTTCATAGATACGGAAATCATATTAAAAGAACAAGTCTATACTGTGAGAAATTTGCTTCCAAAAATTATGGAAAGATGGCTATTGCTTTCATTTTCTAAATATGCATCTCATCCATGCTTATGTTTCTTGAATTGTTCATTCTTAGTGAATATGGTCTTTCCTACTACATTCTCAATTTCAATCATGATATCTCTCTAACTAATTAATAAAATCTTTTTGTATAAGCTTTAGAATGCAAAATTTGATAAACATATTTCTGAGTTTCAGTAAGCTAAGATTCCCAATGTTTTACCTGAATGTGATATTCCACTGACCCAAACTCATGCAAGTGATGATCAAGCTCCATAGGCCTTTTGGCTCTGTCACGAAAGAAAAAATGCTGATTATGAAAATGGTTTAAACTTTGTCGAAGATTTGGTAAATTTTTCATAGATTCAGTTGATTGAGCCATAAGCTGTGGTAGATACGAAAGAAATAAAGGAGCCATACCTAGAGAAGTCGGGAGGTTCAAACGTTTAGATAAAAAAATAAGCTCTTTTGTAACTTGAAAACAAGATGATGACTTCGTCAGGATTGAGCCAATTTGAAAGTATTGAGCCAACTTGAAAGTAGAATTTCACTTCTTTGTATATCTTCTGATTGAACCCTTTCGATTTGTGGCATATTATATTATGACTGATACTATAGTAGTAACTGAACTCAGAATGTTCAATTATAAACTTCTATGTTTGATAGAGAGTAGTGGTACTTAAATGTTTTATGTCATTCCTTACTGAAATTGTGTGTTTTTTTTTTCCTTGGGAAACGACTACACCACTCTCGTCTGCACAATGTCGCATGCCCTCATCAATCACCTCAAGTTGACCATAGAAAATTTTTTCCTGTCAGTCAAATGGCCAAACTGCTCTGAGAGAAGTTGGCCTCCAACTTCTTGCTCTGAAACTGAATAAAGCATCGCCATTGTGTTGCAGGTTTTCTACTTGCACTGAGGCCCCAACTTTTTTTGAAGTGATCTTGTTGCAGGATCATTATTATTCTGCTCTATTTTTCACTAATCATATTGGAATAGTGTTTTCTTCTTCTGTGTTGTTACTTGACTTCTGGTTTTCATCAGCATCCAATGATCAAAAGCTTATCCTCTTTTTCTTGTTTTTTCTGTTTTTGTTTGTTTATGTTCAATATTATTGTGGGCCCTTATTTTATTTTCTCTTTGGGGATAGATATGTCAACAGTAGTATCCTAGTTTACTCATCCAGCTAGTGAAAGATAAGAAATTATGAAAGATTAGGGTATTTAAGACTGAGCTTAGCACTCATAATTCTTCACTTCTATTAGCAAACGCTTAGAACTCCCAACTATGGAAAAGAAAATGGAAGAAAATGACCAAATCAGTGGAGTTGTGAAAGCGTGCAAATCTCACCTGTGCAGTCTGAGCAGAATATCCTTCAGTGCTGGTGATGCTCTCTCAAAGCATGCCATTCCAGGCCTCTCTCTCTCTCTCTCTCTCTCTCTCTCTCTCTCTGTACAAACACAGATACCAATAGAATGTCTTATATGTAGGAAGAATGTTGAAAGAAATTCACTTCATTCTCAGTATAGAGTACTCTACCCACTTTGAGTACAATTTAAGTTCTTTGTTGCCATCATCTTAACAATGTTTAAAGCAACATCTTACCCCACCCATTTTAACTTACTTCCAAAGCATCACCTTGTCTCATGTTGCTGCATTTTGCAGCAGATCTCTGCCAATGGTGCTCTCTTGCTTTGTACAAACAATTTAGTACCAACGGCAAGGTTGTTATTTACGGGAACAGTCTATTTGTTAAAAAATAAAAATAAAAAAATTATCTAAAAATACAATTTTTTTTTACTCTTACAAAATAACGAGTCCCGTGCATTAAATAATTTATATAAAAGAACTTAGTTGTGAGCATTAGTGTGTGGTTGTGAAATTGCTTTCACCGCCAACCTTGAACTTGACAGCCATGTGAAGAAGAAGACGAAGAACAGGTCCATAAACCAATTTAACTTTTGTTGATTTTTTAAAATAATTTTTTATATTGAATTTTCTATTTTCAAAAAATTTGAAAAAAACATCTTTTTGATATATATTTTTTTTAATTCATACTACAAAGTTGAAAAATTAAAAAATTAACTTTATATTTTTTGATTGGAGATTTGTTCATTCAATATAATATTAAAATAAAAAATATTTTTTACAATCGAATACTCTTTAACTATTTTTTTGCTAAAAATTTAAAATTTTATATTAATCACTAGATTTTACCTCTTGCAGCAAGGTGAGATGTAGTCTTTCTCATCTAATAGTGTGATGTATTCAAAAGTTTGGGTCTCTCTCATTTAATAGTGTGATGTATTCAAAAGTATGGAATATTGTAAAATTGTGAATTTAATTTTACCTTTTTATAGTACTGTATAACACTTGTATTTATCTTAAGAGTTAGTCTCAATAGTCAGCTTATGACAAATTTATCTGTACACCTTGATCATGGTTAAGGTGGACTGTGATTTTATATAGAGTATGACAGTTTAGACCAAATGTTACCTTTGATTGAAAACCTTTTGAGTTTTTCACATTATAAAAAAATATATATTAAGATTTTATTGTTAGATAAAAAAAAGGTTAGAAAATTGTTATGAAATTCTTTTAATAGTAGCACCATTTGCCTTTTTTATCATACAATTCTTTTAAGATAATCACTTAAATCTTATGTAAAAACATTTAAACTTGAAACATATAGATAGAGCCGGCTCAATCATGAAGCCATCTAGGCGGCTGCTTAGGCCCACTACGTTTAGGAAAGCCCCAAAATTTTGCATTTTTATATATTTTTTTATTTTTTCTTTTAATAATTAATATTTTATTAAAAAAAATTTGAGCCCAAATTAAAATTTAACTTTTAGTCTAAATTTTACACAAATACACAGACACCCAACCCACCAATCAATTTATAATGTTTAGTCTTTCCTATTTTCTCTACATTCTTTCTTCTCATTGTTCTCAATTTTCTATTCCTAATTTTTATCGTTTCTTCTTGAATATCTCATAGACTTTAAAATTGTAAATTTATTTTTTATTTTAAATTTTTCAATTGCAGCACTAAAAAAATATGTCAATTCCAAACAAAAGCAATAACAATTATCATATTCATATACCCTTGTTCTTCTTGTTTTCATTGTTTCTTTTTTCTCGAATCTTTGATATTTTTACGTAATTGGCGAGTCACCCGTCGTGAAAACTGTGTCACTGTAAGATGAGTTTATTTTCTTTACTTCTTATTTTTTTATTTTATGTTTTGGTGTAAATTAATTTTCTTTACCTCTAGAATTTAAGGCCATGTTATCTTTATTATTTTCATATCATTTTTAGTTTTCAGTTTTTCAAAACAGTTAAAACGTATTTATTTTCATATTTTTAAAAATATATTTAAAAAATAAAAAATAATTTTATATAAAAAACTCAAAATAACAAAAAATCATTTTGGTTGTTTTTATCACAAACATACTCAAAATTTTTAAAATTTAAAAAATATTACAGAAAAAATAGAACACATTTTTAACAATTTCAAAACTAACAATCAAAACGCAAAACTAAAAATAAATTTAAAACTCAAAACTAAAAATTGAAACATGAAGAGAACAATGCCTAATTTTCTTTATTTCAAAAGTAGTCTTATTTAACTTTGCTCATCTTCTTTTGATCTTTTAGATATTATATTTTAGTTAAAAATTCACTATTAATGGGAAATTATCATATTTTATAGTTGATTGAATTTTATTTTTTATTTCTAAATTTAATAAAATGATAGAATTTTTTTATAAATAATTTTTTCTCATATGATCCTCGGTGGTTGAGCCGGTTTTGCCAATAGACATCACCGAATAAGATTCAATTATATTGAAAAATGGACTCATCTATCAAGAGCATGTGCCCAATTGCTAATCATGTGTAAATTATATGCCAATATGCCAAAAGATGAGGTCAGATAAGATATGATTAGATTACTTAATATTAGATTGAATTATTTTGGATCCATTATTTTAGCTTGGCTTATCTATAAATACTTTTCTTCATCAATCAATTTATATATGAATTGAAGAATTCTTTCAATTTAATATAGTATTTGACTATATTAGATCTCATTCTAACACTATATTTGCGTGTGATATTTTAAGGGTAAATTTATCACTTTATTTAATTAATATTGTAGATGTGTCTCCTGCTATATATGTGTAATCAAAGATAAAATTTAAAAAAAAATAAAACATTCGTCGCATGACAATTGATAAAAATTTTATAACCTTAGATGTCCTATTTACTTGGGATGACCATCTTTATACGTCCCTAATGCTCGTACCCTCAATTATACTAAGAGAGATAAATTATAGGTTAAGTCTTTATCCCTTGCATAGGACGAAAATCAAACTCGCAACCCACCAAATTGATACTGACATATTGTTCATCCAACTGCTCAACCTATACGTTAAAGATTAAATGCCCTCTTTACTTGGGTGTGGTCTATGCCGTACACATACAAGTTAAAAAATATATATATTTGATAGCTAAAAATAGACTCAACCTCAACCCATTAAATAGATCTCCATTTAAATGGAATTTAGTAAATTTGAACTCAAGCCAATTTTACTTGAGATTAAATTATCTAGTTTGGCTAAAACTTTTTATTAAAGTTGAGGAAATACTTATGATAAATTTGTTTTTTCTAAATTTTAAAAGGACTATCTTTAAAGATAATCTTAATTTCTTTAAATTTGTCTAAAATAATTATTTTTAAATATTATTTATAAAAAAACATAATTTTAAATAAAAAATTATCTCAAAATTACTATAAATAAAGGAGTGTCTCTCGTCACATATAAGAATTAATATTATATACATAAATGAAAGTTAAAAGTTGAAAAAGTCAAAATAACTAAAAAGATAATAAAACAACGAATTGGCGGCGACCAAACTGAACGCCGCAAGACAAATCGCCAGGGAATGCATCTAAGCCGTTGGTCGGTCTCGGGTCAGTCAGTGCAACATCCGGTCCCACATATTAACTGCCTTTATATAATACGTAGTATACCGATGTAAAGTAAAAAAGGTCAACCCCATTCAATTCGATTCCCTGCGCTCTCTCCTTCGACTCCTTCGATTCTAGGGTTCATTTCCTTATACGGCCCGATATAATGTATCTATGTATATAATAATGTATATACATGCATATTATATATGTTCTAGACCGACGTAAAAGTTTAATTTTTCTATTTCTCCCTTGGAGTTTTGCTTTGCCGGCGGAGAATTTGTCTTGTTCTTTTGTGGGTTTTATGCTTAATGGAGGTTTCTGATATGTAATTAATCTTTCTAGTTCTTTGTCGGTGGGAATATTGCAGCCTGCAGGTCGATCGTAAGAGCGTTGACTTGTATTTATTGGTTCGAGTGAATCTTGAAAATTTTGGAACCTAGGGTTTCTTAATTCTCGCATGTGTTTTAACTGGGATGGTATTGTGCGGAAAAAAATTTGCTGCTTTTCAATCAATGGCGCATTGCTCGATTCTTTCTTTCCGTATTTGATTGTTAGATTGAGCTCTGTGTGCGCGTGTAAGATCTTATAGTAGTCAATGGAGAGAAAGGGAAAGGATTTTAATAATGCGATAAGTAGTTCTAAGCACAAGCCCCAGGTTGATGTGGATCCAGGGAAGGTTGAATTGAATGGAGATCCAGAAGAGGACAACGAGACAGTGTCCTTGTTGCCGTCTAGGAGAGGTGGGTTGTCCAAAAATTCTAGCAAGCCACGTCTGAAGGTGCAGTGGAATGATAAAGATGGGAATAAGCTTGCAGAGGTAGTGGAGTTCCAACCAAGGTAATATATTCTTGTTGTTCGTTTGGTTACATGTATATAATCCGGCTGAAGTAATGAGAAATTCTCATTTTTCAGCGTTTTATATGGTTTCACATATTGGTTTGCACTTCTGGATCTTTAAGTTGAAGAAGTAATTGTTAGTGGCTTATCTATATGGTGCATATGAGCGCTGAGGGGCATGAGGCCTTTTAAATGCGTCAGATTTGGAAATAACTAGATCCTTTTTAGGCAGTGGAATGTAAAGAACAAAATCCTTCTTAAAATTCAGGATAGAGCATTACTTCATTCAAGTTGAGTGTAAAGTAGTCTGTGGTGTTATAGGCTGAGATGCAGTGGTTCTATTGTTTTTTGCTTATAAAACTGCCAAAAAATAATTGAAAGATAGGACTTGCAGCTGGTTGTAGAAGATATATATATATATATGACAACAACAATCGCCAGTTTTAATTTCCACTGGAACTCCAACCATCTCTATCTGTGTCCTTATCTTCTATAAAGCCATATATCTCATGTCATAAATGAGATCTCCATTCCTATATTTGAAATTTTAGTTTTATAACTTCGTCTTTGAAGATGGGGCAGCCAGCCTGACATCTCTGTTTCCATAGTTAGAGCTTAACCTATTGAGTATGTTACTGTCAGGATGTGTCCATTAGACCTGTCAGTTCCATTGGTTCACTATCTCAATTTTAGTTCTCAATTGTCAATTGTAATCTAACTCCAGGTCAGATTCTGTTGGCTTTAACCTGAAGGCTTCTTCTCCACTTAAAAGAAATCATGATCACTTCCCTAAGAACCAGTACTGGGGTTTGCAGACATGGATGTCTAAAAAAGTTATTACTGTTCTAATTTCCCATTGTCTAATGAGCTTCCCATGTTGGAAGCAAGCCCTGCAAGGTTGTGTATCAATATTAAGATGTGTGTTAGTTATGGTGCATATATGATTTTCCATTTTATACCATATATTTCATGTTCTATAGTAACACCCACACATACACACAACAATTGTGTAGAAAAAGCCGTTAATTGTTAACCAGATCAACTAATGACTTTGGTAATACCTGATCAACTATTCTTCTTATCTTGCTTAGCAACACCCACGCGCACGCATCAAGGAGGAAAATTCAGAGGGATATGACTAGTGCCATCATGCCACTTAAGCAGAGACCATTTTCTAGTAGGCTGCAAGGCTTGCAACATCATATGGTAGTAAGCATGGGCATGTACACCAGCGCTGCAAAAATTTTAGTTTGTTAAATCCTTTCTTGCTACCTTATGAGGGTGAGCGTTGGTAGCAACGGTAAGGTTGCTTCTTTGTGACTAAAAGATCATGGGTTTGTGTTACAGAAACATCCTCTTTGTAAAAAAAAGTAAGGCCAAGGCTGTGTACAAATAAAACCCTTCCCCAACCACGGCAAAACAGGGAGCCTCATGCACTGGCACACCCTTTATTGCTACTTGTCCTGTCACTTCAAGTCCTTTCTTGTTGTCCAGAGTGATTACTGCTCTGTATGTGGTGTCTTCTTTGCGTCAGCTTGCCTTAATAATTGAAGAAACTGTATTACTCATTCCCCAAGTGTTCTTGGTTGTCAGGGCACTTTGAACTAATCTTCACAGAGTGTTCAATTTGCTTATTTCCATATTATTGAGCTAGTCTTCACAAGCAAATTGCTTACTTGTCAAAACGAACAGACAAAAATATTCAGTCTCTTGAGTGCCTTGAATACTCAAATGGGGTTAACTAAGAAGTATATCGCGATCTCTGGTAGCTGGAGAAGTACGTAGAACAATTTATATTTGGGAGGATATAACAATTTTGGTTAATTGCTTTTATTTTTAAAATGTGGGAGTCATGATTATAATGGTTTGGTACTGATAGAAGCACTTATGAGGCAAGTGCGTGAAATGGAGAAAACTTTTAGTAAAAGAGGGGAAGGAAGGCCAAACCTTTAGACATGACATGGGATATTGACATTACAAAGTATATGGCAATGGATAGAGATGACGGGGGTTTTAGAAATCATGTAGCCAACCCCACCTAGCTGGATTAAGGTCTGGGGTTATTGTTGTTGTTACCCAATGATTTGCTTGATTGCTTTATTGATGCCATTGGTATAGATTATCTACAGTAAACTGTCAACATCTGTCACCTTGTATTCTGTCCCTGCAGTGATGCGAGTGACTCTGATGATGAGGATTCAGATTCGTGCATCTGTGTCATATTGTAGATCCGACTCAATAAACCACTTATCAGTGAGTTCCTATTGAATGTGCTAAGGAATTCATCCCTGCCACGTTTTGATGAGAGTTTTGAGAACGGCAACGGAATTCACTCCCTGCTATAAGGATAGAAGAAAGTCTCCCTAACTGGTGCACAAATGTAAAGTGGAAAATTGTTGTGTTTCATCTGAGGCACCATCTATTAAAATGAGTTTCCAGTTGACATCAATTTTATTTGTGTGTATATAAAAATTCTGACATTGTTAACTGCTAATGATACTGTGTTATATTCAGTAAAATTAGAAGTTTTAATTTTTGTTAGTCACAATGTGGCGTGGTTGATACTTGATCATCAGAGTACAGTGATGTGCCAAAGTATGATCAAGCAAGGAACTCTCTACCTCTCTCAATTTCTAGAATTTACCTCAATCAGAAGCCTCATTTCCATCACTGTTTAAGCCCATGTGCCATTTATTTACTCAGTTTGATCTGGTAAACACATTGTTCTTTGATTCCATTCAGAGCCTCATATTAGCAGGGAAATGTTTCTCTGTGAAAGTTCATATTGCCTTTTCTTGCATAATGAAATTTCATGCTTCCTGGCGGATGTAAATTAACTTGAACATTTTTCTTTTGCAATAAGGTTGAGTTGAAAACTGATAGATTACTATTATTTCATGCAATTCTCTGAATTATTTCGAATGGAATGCGGATCTTTCATAAGTGCTCTTGTGAGAATGATCCTTTCTTATCTATCTTGTTAGGGATAAAACCCAAGGATAAGTTCAATCCAGAACCTGGTTTCATGAGTTTGCTTCTTGTTTTTTTTTTTCCCTATCTGGCAGATGGTTTTTTTATCTTTTGGAACGCGTTTTACAAGATGAACACATTTTTTTTTTTTTTTTGCTAGATAACATGTTTTTTTATATAATGTAAGATGTTTTGATAGAAACAAAAAACAAGCCATAGAAACCTAGAATACTAAAAGTAAACTATTGGTGGTGCCTGAAAAATACTTTTAAACAAATAACAAATTCACCCTTTATAGGCAACAATA
The DNA here is from genome assembly GCA_036245055.1 of Diospyros kaki. Classification (NCBI taxonomy): domain Eukaryota; kingdom Viridiplantae; phylum Streptophyta; class Magnoliopsida; order Ericales; family Ebenaceae; genus Diospyros; species Diospyros kaki. The sequence goes on from BSEG01000013.1 coordinate 4,222,028, forward strand.
GAACCACCATAAGACATCAGCATTCACAAAACAATCAGCAAACTCAACAAATTTCAAAAGGAAGGATACAATATAATGAATGAAACTGGACTTATTATCACACTCTTTGTTTAACTTCAACAAGTCAAGGACTCACTTGAGCTTCAGGTAAGCCTCTGCAGCCCCCGAGTCCTTCATTTTGTTTATCACAATTGGTTTACTTGCTTGTGTTTGATTGGAACCGTATTTATGGATTCTGTCTTGTGGTTGAAATCAACCAGTTTGACAGGCTGGCATCAACTGCAATCTCTGCCATTACAGGCCTTAGCTGGTTATGTTTTGGTTTATAATTCAAAGTTGATGATGGAATGTTCTCCTTCTTCACTGGTGGTGGTGGTGCTGCTGCTCTGGCTTTTACTGCCCTCCATTGAGTGAGATTTTCAACTGGGTTCAGCACAGAAACCACATACCGGCTCCTGTCTCTGGCTGCCTTGAAATTCAATTCAACTCTCTTCATTTCTCGATCCAATTCAACAGATTCAACCCTGTTCTCTGATTCCATTGCTAACTCTTCTTCTTGGCTCATTCTTCCATCGTCAGCACTATCGTAGTCCTCATCGTTTTCATCGCTGTCATCACCATTGTTGTCGCTGTCCTCGAGCTCTATGCCATCCTCTTCGTCAAAGCTTTCTCTGCAATTCTGGTATCGATGACCCTGGGGATAATTGCTCGTCTCTGATACCCCTGAATCTTCTTTCTTCTCTCGACACCTTTCGTCATCGCTGTCTGACAAGTGACTGCTGAAATCAGGATTTGGCAGTGGCTCGTAGGCCTTTACGTTCAAATTGAAGCTTACTTTCTTCTTGATCCTCAGGCTTGACCTCTCCTTCCCCTTACTACAACACAGAAACCCACATAAACAAAGGAAAATCGAAATTGATAAGCGGCATAACGGTAACATGTCAAATCTTTTATCTTACTAAATGCTAAATTTGAGTATTTTTGATAAAAGTTTTATCAAAAAAAATATTTCTGTGTCGAATAAGTCGGCCAAGGACAGGCAAAATTATGACTTTGTCCCTGTTGGCCGACCCAATCGACTGGTTGGGTCACCATAGAAATCGAAGTTCTTTGTCAACTAAAATTAACAGAAGGCGGAACCAGAGAAATCCAAGAAAATCAGGGGGGAGAAACCTGAATTCAGACTCGGAGCTATTGGGGTTCCCTGAGATGTCAAATTTGGTGGGGGAAACGGAAACATCAGAGTCCAGAGGCTGGTAGCTTCCATGGTTCTGCAACAGACGGGAACAACAACTGGATTCATAAGAAAATCAGCTGCAGATTCAAGAAATTAAAGGGATGAAGCTTGAAGAGAGGGGCTCACATGGTGTTCGGACAGGAGTTTGTTGGCCAGCTTCCGGCGCCCTTGCTTCTTCGAGAAGCCGAAACAGGCAAGAAAGCATCCCATTGGAGAAGCTCTTACAGGCTTCCCGGAGTCTTCCCTGATCTGGAGGATTTTGTTCAAAGCGTCTCTCTATCTTAAACTAAACATTGGGGAGAGAGAGAGAGAGAGAGAGAGAGTGCGTGTAGAGTCATGGAAATTTGAATGGGAACTGGCTCCAACTGCTTTTGAAAATAGGAACGTTGGAGAGTTTAAATGATGAATGAGGTGGGCGCACGAGTTCGGTAGAACAGCACCAAAGTCATTATTTTCCTCAAAACTTACGGCGCCGCCTGTCCATTCTTCCGTTCATTTTCTTTCCTTGTTGCGTAAAAAATAGAAATATACAAATCACAGTTCAAAAAATGTCATTTGCTTTTGTTTGTATAAATCTATTTATGGGAATGTTAATTATTATATTTTAAATATAATTATTTTATTAATTGATTATATATTTTAAAACACAATGCATTTATCTTTAATTAATAAATTATTTAAAAATATCAAACACAAGATGTAATAAATACATATTATCTAAAAATAAAATGTACATATTACAACTCAATCATTGTTCTTTAACATATAATGTGATTTAATTCCCATATTATAAACTTCTATATATAATATATGTTAGGACTATTAGCACTAAAAAATCAAAACAATTTCTGGTTTTGATAATTTTATTCAATACTTTTAATTTTAATAACAAGAGCGAAATTTCTAAAATTAATTGTAATTTTAACTAATGTTGAAATCAGTTTTGACTGGCGTGTGACTTTATTCATATGGCATACCACTTGGCATTTAATTTATTTATTAATTTTTTTATTTAAAAAATGCTCTCTTTTCTCTCTTTTGTCATAGCCATTTCTCACCTTGGCTCTTCACCGCCGCCTTATCTTATCGCCTCTTCTCTACTTTGCACGAATTGATTAACACACATATAACAACGTATATATATGCATGCGCACGCACACAAAAACATATGCACACAATAATATATATATATCTCCACACACACACACATAGTAAAATATACAATGGCTGGCGACAATAAAGGGTGACAAACAGCAGATCAAGAGGTGGTAAGGGGCGACAACAGCACTGTCAAGAAAGAGAAAGAGAGTGAAAGGGTGAAAAAGACGATAAAGTACGATCTAAAGTTCGATCAGACTTCTCCAATAAAGGTTGAAAAAGTTATATCGAAAAGGTCCAATCGGAGAAATCTGATAATGAGAGTTGTAAAAGTATGATAATGAAGGCCGGATAAGTCAGATCAAAGAAGTTCGATAATGAAAGTTGTAGAAGTTCGATAATAAAGGTTGTAGAAGTTCGATTGAAAAAGTCCGATAATAAAGATTGTAGAAGTCCGATTGAAAAAGTTCGATAATGAAGCTCATAGAGAGAAGTTTAATTGGAGAAGTCCGATCGGACTTCTCCAATGATAATCGTCGGATTTTATCATTCACCATCTTTTTCCCTCTTGCCAGCACTGCCATCACCCTTCACCGTCGCTCAATCAGTTATCCGTTGCCCCCCGATTGTCGGCCACTATATATTTTGCTTTGTGTGTGTATATATATGTTATTGTTGTGTGTGTATATGTATATATATATATGTTGTTATGTGTGTGTTAATCAATTTGTACAAAGTAAAGAGAAGGCGATGAGGTAATTAGGCAGCCTTGGGCGACAATGAGGCAAGGCGAAAAGCGGCCATGGTAAGAAGAGATGAGGCGGCCATGATAGAAAAGAAAAGGGCTTAATACATAATTTAGTCCCTGAACTCATCAGAAAAATGGCTTCAAGGATATCAACTAAATTATGCTCACTGTTCATCCCTGAACAAAATAATTTATACACTTTTAGTCCCTAACTTAACCGGTACTAACTGAAACGTTAACTTTGCCACGTCACTTACACGTCACTCTTCAATACTACCACGTTACCACGACTTAATGCATTTTTTAGTCCCTGGACTAATAAAAAAAATGACTTTAAGGATATCAACTAAATTGTGCTCACTATTCATTCTTGGACAAAATTTTTTTATACACTTTTAGTCCCTTACTTAACCGACGTTAACTAAGACATTAATTTTGGCTCGTCACGCTGTCATGTCACTCATAATATCCACATCTATTGTCTATATTTTTATATAAAAAAAAAATGACGTCTCCACAGTTAGGCTCCCCAACCATGGCCATGGGGAGGCTGGGTTCCTCGACCCAGCCGTGGCTAGGACCAGGAACCTAATGGTCGGGCGACAGGTCGCCATGGCCGTCAACTGTTGGGGGTCGGGGGACCCCAGAATCTTGGTCCCCAACCCCTAACTGTTCCCTGATTGCTGGGTTTAGGGTCATTGACCCCCAATCGTTCCGATGCAACCAACAATGGCTGAATTGACGATGGATGTAAAGGCAAGAGTGGTCCAAAACGAGAAGAGAGGGAGAAAGGAGAAAAATAACTCCCCATTGCCGCCGGCAGCCATGGCTGGGTATGTGTTGAAGTAGATTTTTTTTTTTAATAAAAATATGGATAGCAGACGTGAATATTATGAGTGACGTGACAACGTGATGAGACAAAATTAACGTCTCAATTAACGTCGATTAAGTTAGGGACTAAAAGTGTATAAAATTATTTTGTTTAGGGATGAATAGTGATCACAATTTAGTTGAAATCCTTAAAACTATTTTCTTTATTAGTTCAGGGACTAAAAAGTACATTAAGCCATGGTGACGTGGCAGTGCTGAGGAGTGACGTGTCGATGACGTGGCAGCGTGATGAGGCAAAGTTAACGTCTCAGTTAACGTCGGTTAAGTTAGGGACTAAAAGTGTATAAATTATTTTGTCTAGGGATAAATAGTGAGCACAATTTAGTTGATATCCTTAAAGCCATTTTTTTGATTAGTTCAGGGATTAAATTATGTATTAAGTCAAAGAAAAGAGATAGCATTTTTTTAGAAAAATAATGAAAAAATTAAAAAAAAATCTAAATATCAAGTGACATGCCACCTATGCAAAGTTACATGTCAGTCAAAAGTAATTTTAGCATTGGTTAAAATTTTAACTAATTTAAAAAATTAAGCTCTTCTTATCAAAATTGAATGTATTGAATAAAATAGTCAAATAAAAAACGTTTAGTTTTTTAGTACTAATCTATATAATAAAATAGAAGGGTTTTTGAAATTGGGAGACAAATGTGAGGGGGACATTTTTGAATGGTTCAGATTAATTTTTTTGAAGATCTGATGGCTAGGATTAAAACATTTCCTGCCCAACGCAGCATCTCACTATCTCTCTCCCTCTCTGTCTTTCTCACCCACCCACGCAACCACCCATTCCCATCTCCAGCCCCCTTCTCTCTTTCTCTTTCTCTCTCTCTCCTTCCCACCTACAATCCCCCTCTCCAGCCCATACCCACCCACCCACAATGGCCGAACGGTGGCCGGTGGAGCCTGAAGCAGCAAGAGGCCAGAGGTTGCGGACGATGCAGCGAGAGGGGTGGGCTCGCGGTGGAGAGCCGATGCAGCGGCTGAGATTCGCTCTTTGCCTCACTCTCTCCCTCTCTGTTTCCCACCCGCCCGCGGCTCTTTCCCCTCTCTTCCCCTCTCTCTCCCTCTCTTTTTCTCTCTCTCACCCGCGACTCTCTCTCACCTGCCATCGTCCCCACTGCATCGTCCCCACCTGCCATCGTCCGCACTGCATCGTCCCCGCCCGCCATCGTCTCCCGCCCGCTTTCTCTGTCTCCCTCTCTCTTTCTCTCTCTCACCCGCGACATCGTCCCCGCCCCTCTCCCTTTCTCTTTCTCTCTCTCACCCGCGGCCATCGTCGCCGCCCCTCGCCCGCGGCCATCGTCCCCGCCTCTCTCTGTCTCTCTCCCTCTCTCGCCGCCGCGTCCCTGCCGCTTCCCTGCATCGCCGCCCCTGCATCGTCGCCACCATCGTCGCTGCCCCTCGCCCGCCCCCTTCTCTCTTCCTCTCTCTCTCCGACCCTGCATCGTCGTCGCCCCTCGCCGCCCCTGCTGCGTACTGCCGACGCCTCCCGCCACGCCGCCGCCGCCCTAGGTCCTCTCTCTCTATATATATATATAGATTTACAGAATATATACATATACATATAGTTTAAACGTGTGTGTATTTATGTGTATAAACGTGTGTGTATTTGATATAAACGTGTGGGTATTTGATTATATATAGTTTAGTTTAGTTTAGTTTAATTATTCATTTCTGGTTTTTTAATTTAGTTTAGTGTATTATATATAGACGTGTGTGTATTTGTATATACTGTTATTTAGTTTAGTGTATATATAGTTTAGTTTACTGTTCAAATTGTTACTTATAGAGTTACTGTTCAAATTGTTAATGTATTTAATTTTAATTTAGTTTATTTTAGTTTATGTTTATGTGTATTTGATTATTTGGTGTTTGGTTAATTTACTGATTATTTATGTGTATAATTTAGTGTTTGGTTATTTGGTTTTTTAGTGTATTATATAGATAGATGTGTTAATGTAATAGATGTGTGTGTGTTAACAATTTGTAGTTTGCTTTCACACGTGTGTGTTAATGTAATTTAGATATAAATTAGTGTAAATTTATTTAGTGTTAATTTAATTTAATTTAGTGTTAATTTCATTTAATTTAGTATTAGTTTAGTGTAAATTAATTTAGTGTATACAAATATGTGTGTTAATTTCATTATTTATGTTTTAATTTAGTTGTTTTAATTTATGTTTTAATTTAGTTTATTTAGTTGTTTTCTGTATTTAGTTTAGATTTACTGTTTATTTAGTTTAGTTGACTGTGTATTTGATAGTGTGTGTATTACACGTGTGTATTTTAATTTAGTATTTTATTTAATTTAGTGTAAATTCATTTAGTGTTAATTTAATTTAATTTAGTGTTAGTTTAGTGTAAATTAATTTAGTGTTGATTTAATTTAGTTTAGTTTATGTAAACAAATATGTGTGTTAATTTATGTTTTATGTTAATTTACTGTTTTAAAATTATTAATTTAGTGTATTATATAGATTTACTGTTTTATTTAATTTATTTAGTTTACTATTTTATGTTTTAATTAAGTGTATTACACGTGTGTGTTAATTTGATTATGTGTGTTAATTTAGTTTAATTTAATTTAATTTAATTTAGTGTTAGTTTAGTGTAAGATGGACAATAACCAATATTTAGATAAAAGGAAATTGATTATTAAATATATCAAATGTGTAGAGATATGTGTGTTAAACTAAATGTTCTATCTTATTATTGTCCATCTTAGCAAATCTAGAGCTCCGAGATAAAAGGAAATTGATAACCAATAGACATAAAGATAAAGCTTTGCTTGCCACATTAAAATTATCAAATGTTATCGGACCCCTTTTTTAATATAATTTAGTGTTAATTTAATTTAGTTTAGTTTATGTAAATAAATGTGTGTTAATTTATGTACATTTTGTTATTTCTATCCTATTATTTTGTGTATTTTTTATAGTGTTTTATATTTTGTGTACATTTGATATTTTAAAATGTTAGTGTATTAATTTAGTGTATTATATAGATATACACGTGTGTGTGTTAATTTAGTTTAGTATAAATTAATTTAGTGTTAATTTAATTTAGTTTCGTTTATTAATTTCGTGTATTTTATTTAGTATATGTGTATATTTGATTATTCATTATATACATTTGATTTAGTGTATTTTTTGTATATTTGATATTTACACGAATACATTTGATATTATTTTGATGGTGTGTCAATTTTTTGTACATTTGATATTTTTTAATTCAATTTTTTTATTTTTTATTATACAACGTTATACAGTAACTTTAATTTTTATTCAGAATTTAGTCTTAATATTATTTTTTGTACATTTGATATTTTTTAATTCAATTTTTTTATTTTTTATTATACAACATTATACAATAACTTTAATTTTTATTCCAAATTTAGTCTTAATATTATTTACGCCGTGCCTTTAGGCACGGGCATTCCCTAGTAACCCTATATGTTATGACAACGTATTTACATTTTAGTAAATTTATATTATATTTTATTATTTATTAAATTAAAAATATTTTTGTAAAAATTAATGTCTTTTTATAAAATGATCAACTAATTAAATATTCTCAAATATAAAAAAAAAAAACTCTTAGCAAACATTTTAACAAAGAAGATTATAAACGTTTTAACAATCACAACCCAGTTATTGCAAGGCCTTTCGTCATCAAATCACAGCCGTCCCCATCTTTCAAAATAAATAAATAAATGAATAAATCTGAACTCATCGTAAAATCGAAGCAGGGGAACCTTTCGAAATATCAAATCTCGGTCGTTGAAATTATATCATGATTTCCATTTCTCTCTCTTATTTTCGTCCCCTTTCCTCTCCCGCACAAAACCTAGCCGGCTTCTTCCCGTAAATCATCACTCTCTCACTGCGAGAGATTCTGATTCTGGAGAGAGAAAGCCCCCACACAGCCACAAATATTTGTATGCGTTTAGATATAGAGAGGGAAAAGTGATGGATTCGGATCAGGGGAAGCTCTTCATCGGAGGGATATCGTGGGAGACGCACGAGGATAAGCTCAAGGACCATTTCGGGCTCTATGGCGAGGTCTTGCAGACGGTGGTGATGAGGGACAAGACAAATGGAAGGCCTAGGGGTTTCGGTTTTGTCGTCTTTTCAGATCCTTCCGTTCTTGATAGAGTTTTGCGGGAGAAGCATGTAATCGACGGTCGAATGGTGAGATTCGGTCCTGCACTCCATTCTTTGATGTGTCTTTTTCGGTTTCAGTTTCTAGGTTTTTGACATGTGGCGTTCTTGCGTGGAGATGTTCTTATTTGTATGTGTGTTGTACAATTTGTGTGGACTATGGTTTTATTCGGCCATTTGATGTGTCTTCTCATCAGTTTTCTTCTAGCATAACAGGGAAATTATGTTTTTTACTCCACTGTCTGATGTGGTTCTCTTATTTCATGGTTTCACGACCGAATAGCAAAATTCGGCAAAACATGTTCGTATAAATGGTATACATTATATCTATGATTGTGCTTGGTCATGTTGTTTGGCGTATGTTTTATGTGGTAACAGTCGCCTCTATTTGAAACTTGTGGATTAGAAAGTTTAAAAGGGGAAATGAGATACGACTAATGCTTTTTTTGTTTGATTTTATTTTTTGAGAAAATGAGAAGAAAATGACTGTCCCTTGTTTGATTTCTTGAGAAACAGGACTGAATAATTTTAAAAGTAGGACTGAAAATGAAGGAAACTGAGAATGATAATAACTATCTCTTGTTCTTTGCTTTCTCCTCCTAATCACTGAATTAAAAAAGGGTGGAAGGATGAAATAATGTTTTTATTCTTCCTTTTTATGTAGGTCACGGTTCACATGGCCTTGGCCATTATGGCTTTTAGTTGTTTTTTAATGTCATAGAAAAATAGTTCATAGGAAGATAAGTCTGTCGATGTATGTGAGTATCCGTGTCTTGGTACATGTAAACTTGTGTTCTCTTGGTATGAATTTGTCTTCTCTATTTTCTCTTCACTGTCTGTTCAATATATGGTTCTCTTCTGTTTTGAAGTCCCATGCTCTGAGTATTCCTTGCAAAATTAGTGAGAATTTTATTTTCTACATGTGAACAAAATAGAAAATATGACACTCTTCCCAATAAGGGAACACATGATGTGTTTTTTCCCCTTGTTGGCAAGTGCCCTTGAAATATACGATACTTTCCTTTGCCAATTTTTGTTGGATGGTTTGATGATTGATCAAGCCAAAGATCTTTAACCTTATTTTGTTATATTTTGGCAAATGTATCATCTAGTTGCATGTGGATGTAGAAATATTTGAAATTTTGATAATGCTACTTTACCATAGATATGTCTACTTGTACGAGTGATGTACATGGTTGTGCATGCATTAACTAATATCATTACATGTTTGTATGTCAAGGCATGCCATTCATTGCATTTATATCAACATTCTTGTTGTGTGGGATATTAACATGGCATACACATCGACTTTGTGCTAACTTTTAAACGCCTTGTTACATTTTTTGGTCCTCTAAGAATTGTATTAACAATTAACTCTCATTGGATATTGGGTGAATCTGTTGCTGATATTACATATGCATTGACCTTGCACCCATTTCTGAATTTTTGTTACAATTTTTGGTACTCTAGGAATTGTTTAGGGCCCTTTTGGCATTTTTTCTTCCAGTTTCCTCTTTCAAATTTTTTAAAAAAGAAAACAATTGATGGTGTTAAAAAAAACTCTTAAGTGATGTTTTCACCATTTCATTCTATTCCATTTTTAACTTCCTTATATGCTGATCACAAATTCCATTCTTTTCTTCATTTCTTCTTGATCTTCCTTCTCCATTTCTCTACTGTCTCTCTTATGGCACCTCCAATTACCTAGACCACTCTAACCTGCTCCTTGGGTTTGCTAGCGCAAATCTAGGCATCACGGAATCCAGAGGGAGGAGGAGAAAAAGACCAGATTTTACAAGGATATTTTTGTCTACATCAATTAAATTATTACATATATTTAATCACCAGATAAAAGAAACAAAATTTTGATCAAACTCTAGAAGTTGTTATTTTCAAAATTTTGATAGCAAAACAAAGTTACCAACATTTTTAGCTTTTATTATTTAATTAAAATTGAACACAAAAAAATGACAACTGAATTTGTAAACTAAAAACTGATAATTAGAAGCTTTGTCAATTTGCCCCCTTAATTGTTAGCATGTGATTGATACTGGATGGGTCTATTTATATGAATTGTTTGTATAAATTTAACAAAGATATACATATAAAATGTGTCTAGAAAAAGAGAAAGAGGAAGACCAAGAAAAAAATTGACGGGAAATTCTTAGGTATGATTTGATCTATAAGGGTTTTACAAAAGATATGACCATAAATAAAGATGAGTAGTGAGCTAGAATTCATGATTTGATCTATAAGGGTTTTACAAAAGATATGACCATAAATAAAGATGAGTAGTGAGCTAGAATTCATGTAGTTAATCTCGCCTTGTAGGATTAAGGCTTGATGTTGTTGTTTTTATTTATAAAATGTGTAGGAGTAGTGTCTTAGATTTGTTTTTGTTTGCTATGCCCGGAGTTGGAGATGAGCCTTTTTCTTCTCTTCATCATATTTCTCATTTCACATTACAATGTGTTTTCACTATTCAGGTTGAGGCTAAGAGGGCTTTATCTAGAGAGGATCAGCAGATTTCCTCCAGATCTGGGAACTCTAGTAATGCTAGAAGCTATGGAGGTGGCGGAAATTTCAGGACCAAGAAAATATTTGTTGGAGGCTGGTAGATTACTGAAGATAATCTACCTTGATTTACTATAAAATGAAGAAAATTACACTGAGAAATAGAAAAATGGACTTTCGAGAGGTCCAATCTCTCCCAACAGCTTTCTTCCTTCCGGATACCTCTTCTAATCCACTATCTTCCTTATTTATATGTTGCTCCAGCTATGCACTTCTAACAGAATTGGTTATACGCCTGCCCCAGCCTGCTCTTCCCATCATACCCCTTTAACCGTTTTTGTCTCTTTCCTTCTCTCCCATATCCCTATTTTGTCCCTGCTTCTTCCGCCTATGATAATAGAATTGTATGGGTCTTATGGGTCTTCTATCAATGCCTCCCCCCATAGAACTCACCTTGTCCTCAAGGTGGAATTCAGGAAATTGTTGCTGGAGCATATCATAGGGTTCCCAGGTGGCTTCCAAGGGTGGTAGCCCTTTCCACTGGATGAGTACATCCAAGCCTCCTAAGTTCTTACCTATTCCCGGCCTTACTCCAATAACAGCTTCAGGTTCCACTAGCAGTTCCAGTTCTTCATTGAGCTGGCTGGGTATATCCGTTATGGTAGTGAACATACCGTTGGCCTTGCGTAATTGGGAAACATGGAAGACGGGATGAATGCTGCAAGTTGCAGGCAAGGACAGCTTGTAGGCGACTGGTCCAACCTTCTTTTCCACAGCGAAGGGGCCATAAAATCGAGGTGCCAGCTTCTCATTAGGACGTGCGGCTAGTGACTTGCGACGGTAGGGTCTGATCTTCAAATAAACCATATCTCCCACTTCAAACTGAACATCCCGCCTTTTCCCATCTGCCCTTGCTTTCATCTGAACTTGAGCCCGCTGTAATTGAGCCTTTAATTCATCCAACAACTGATCCCTTGCAATCAGCTGCTGCTCCACCGCCGACACCGGGGTGGACCCCCTTTCAAACCGCAATAACCCCGGTGGCTCCCGTCCATAAACCACTTGGAAGGGAGTAAGTTTGGAAGCCGTGTGGTAGGAAGTGTTGTACCACAACTCTGCCCATGGTAGCCAGCTGAACCAAGCCTTGGGTCTTCTTGACGCAAAGCAACGAAGATAGGTCTCTAGAGTCCGGTTTAAAACTTCCGTTTGCCCATCCGATTGGGGGTGGTAAGCGGTACTTCTACATAGTTTTGTGCCTTGGAGGCGAAATAATTCTGCCCAAAAGTGGCTCATGAAGACTTTGTCCCTATCTGATACTATGGATCGAGGAACCCCATGTAGGCGTATCACTTCCTTTACAAAAATTGCAGCCACACTGCTAGCAGTAAAAGGGTGTTTGAGCCCTATAAAATGCCCATATTTACTCAATCTATCCACCACCACTAATATGCTGTCCATATTTCCCGACCTAGGCAAGCCTTCAATAAAATCCATGGCTATATCCTCCCATACCTGACCAGGAATTGGGAGTGGCTGCAAAAGGCCCCCAGGAGATAAAGCTTGGTATTTGTGCTGTTGGCAGATGGCACATTGGTTCACATAGCGGTGGATATCGCCCTTCATTCCCAACCAGTAAACATTTGCTGCTATCCGTTTGTATGTCTTCAAGAAGCCTGAATGCCCACCTACACTCCCATCGTGCCCCTCTTGAAGCAATGTAGGAATCAAAGTCGATCCCCTAGGCAAGTATAATCTGCCCTTGAAGAAGAGCTGATTATTGGCCCATTGATAATTGGGTTTGGCCGACGGATCCAGCTGAATTTCCTTGATTAATTTCTGCAATTCCACATCTGCCTCCACTTCTTTAGCCAGCTGTTCCAGTTGAATAACCCTAGGAACTGTTATTGCAAATAGACCAGCTGGGTGATTGATTCTAGAGAGGGCATCAGCTGCCTTGTTCTCCCACCCAGGCCGATATTGGATCTCAAACTGAAAGCCCATCAGTTTTAGCAACCACTTTTGGTGTTCGGGACTCACCAATCTTTGCTCCATGAGAAACTTCAGACTCCTTTGATCAGTGCGGATGATAAACTTATGGCCTAGTAGATAGTGCCTCCATTTTTGGACAGCGAACACTATTGCCATCAGTTCCCGCTCATAAACGGACTTATTGCAGCCATTAGGATTAAGGGCATGGCTGTAGAAAGCAATGGGGCGATGCTCTTGTATCAACACAGCCCCTAACCCATATCCAGATGCATCCGTTTCCACCTCAAACTGCTTGGAAAAATCTGGTAACGCCAACACTGGTAAGGAGGTCATTGCTGTCTTCAATTGCTGGAAAGACTTTTCTGCTGATTCATCCCAACTAAACCCATTCTTTCTTAGTTTTTCGGTGAGAGGCCAAGCCAACTTTCCATAATTTTTTACAAACCGTCTATAGTACCCTGTCAGCCCCAAAAAACCTCGTAATTCTTTTACGGACCCCGGCCTTGGCCACTCAAGCATGGCCTTAACCTTGGACTGGTCAGCAGCCACCCCTTCGCAAGAGATAACATGGCCCAAATATTCCACTTCTCGCTGCCCAAATTGGCATTTTTTTCTGTTGGCGTAGAGCTGGTTTGCAGCCAACACCTGCAGCACCTCCTTTAAATGCTGCTCATGCTCCCCTAAGTCCTTGCTAAATACCAAAATATCATCAAAAAAAACCAACACCGACCGCCTCAACTGACCTTTGAAGATCTCATTCATGAGGGACTGAAATGTTGCCGGCGCATTGGTCAGCCCGAAGGGCATGACCAAGAACTCGTAGTGCCCCTCGTGAGTACGGAATGCTGTCTTTGGCACATCTTCTTCTTTGACTCTAATCTGATGGTATCCAGCCTTCAAATCCAGCTTTGAAAACACTGTGGCCCCGTGCAACTCATCTAGCAACTCATCAATCACTGGGATAGGAAATTTATCCGGCACCGTTACCTTATTCAAAGCTCGGTAGTCTACACAAAACCGCCATCCCCCATCTTTTTTTTTAACTAACAAAACAGGGCTGGAGAAAGGACTAACACTAGGTCGGATAATCCCTGCGGCCAGCATTTCCCTTACCAGCCTCTCAATTTCATTTTTTTGAACATAGGGGTAACGATATGGCCTCACGCTTACTGGAGAAGCTCCTGGCTGTAAATTGATGGCATGTTCTCGTGTCCTCCTTGGTGGCAGCCCTTCTGGATCATTGAAGATGTCACTAAACTCAGCCAACACTTGCTGGATACCTCCCTGTGTGACAGCAGTGAAGTCCCCGCAATCTGCCGAAAGACACCCTAATTCAAGAAGCACTCCCTCCCCACTGTCCTTAAGTGCCTTCATCATGGCCTTCAAGGTGACCAGGGTTTTGCTTAAGCTAGGATCCCCTTGCAACGTGACCATCACCCCTCCTGCATTGAATCTCATAGTTAGGGACTTCCAATCAACCTGTACCTTGCCCAAAGTTGCCAGCCATTTCATTCCTAGGATGACATCCGAACTGCCCAGATCCAAGGGAAGGAAGTCCTCGGTTATCTCCAAATTTTGAAGAGAAAGAAGCACCCCCTTGCAGATTCCCGCGCCCTGTACAGCAATTCCAGTTCCCATGATCACTCCATAACCCGCCGTCTCCGACCTTGGCAGTCCCAATGTTTGTACCAACTCCGCTGAAATGAAATTGTGCGTCGCCCCACTGTCTACCAGAACTATCACTTCGTGGCCAGCAACCTGCCCCCTCACCTTCATGGTTTGGGGCGGGGTCAGCCCCACCACCGAGTTCATAGACAGTTCTATCACTTCTCCTTTAGCCTCCTGCACCTCTTGTTCACCCCCTCCATCCATCTCCTCTTCTATCCCCAGCTCATCCCTCTCTTCATCATAAATTACCATGACCTGTAACTCCCTGTATTTGCAGCGATGCCCAATGGAGTACTTCTCATCACATCTGAAACAAAGGCCCTTCTCCCGTTTAGCTTTCAATTCTGCCTCACTTAGTCTCTTGAAAGGCGGATTACTTCCCTTACCGGCACCTGGAGTCCGGTGCAGCACCACCGCATTGGTCGTTGCTGGCTTGGGTGATGCTGGGTGGGCAATCGTGCTCACCGAACGGTGCTGGTTCGGAATTAGGTTGTAGTGAGTTGGACCCTTGGACTGTCCGCTTCCGAACGCGCCTCCTCTGACTACCAAGTTTCTCTCCTCAATTCGTTGGGCCACTTCCATGAGCTGATCCAATCCCTTCGGTCCTAGCATTCGCAGTTCCGCTCTAATTTCTGGCTTCAACCCATTGATAAATTGGCCCTCCAACAAGGCCTCCGGCAAGCCTTCAAGAGGTGAAGCCAAGGTCTCGAAGCAAAGACGGTATTCTCTGACAGACCCCCACTGCTTAAGGGCAAGGAATCTCTCCTCCAGGGTCCCCTCGTGGGTGGACCTAAATCGGTTCCTTAGCATCACCTTCAATTCTTCCCAACCCCTTATCCTCCTCCGCCTTTGTTCCCATTGGAACCAAGCCAACGCTGGCCCATCAAAACAGAGAGCTGCAGATTCCAGCTTCTCTAGCGCCGACAACTGATTAACGAGGAAATACCTTTCCGCCCTGAAAATCCAACCATCTGGGTCTTCTCCTTCGAAAATCGGCATTTCCAGGCGCCTCCCCTTATAGTCGGACCTCCCAGCCCCTTCGACCCCATCATCCCCCTCGCCTCTGCCCATCCTCACATCCGGTGTTCCCTCCATGAACGAAGAGGAACCCTGCGGCACCTCCGTTCCCTCCCGTTTCCCTTTTCTCCCTCGCTCCTGTTCATCCCAATGCGCCATCAGCAGGGCGAACTGATCCATTAAGGTGGCCATGTTTTTCTCAATTCCACTCACTTTCTGCACTTCCGATTTCAGCGACTCGAACCCAGTGCACAATCCATCAATCCGCCCTTCCAGGTCCCCTACTCGGTCACTAAGGTTCACCATGGGAATCGATTTTTGTTCTCTGATACCAAAATGGTAGATTACTGAAGATAATCTACCTTGATTTACTATAAAATGAAGAAAATTACACTGAGAAATAGAAAAATGGACTTTCGAGAGGTCCAATCTCTCCCAACAGCTTTCTTCCTTCCGGATACCTCTTCTAATCCACTATCTTCCTTATTTATATGTTGCTCCAGCTATGCACTTCTAACAGAATTGGTTATACGCCTGCCCCAGCCTGCTCTTCCCATCATACCCCTTTAACCGTTTTTGTCTCTTTCCTTCTCTCCCATATCCCTATTTTGTCCCTGCTTCTTCCGCCTATGATAATAGAATTGTATGGGTCTTATGGGTCTTCTATCAGAGGCTTGCCACCTACAATAACTGAGGAAGGGTTTCGTCAGTATTTTGAAATTTATGGTAATGTTAGTGATGTGGTAGTCATGTATGATCAGCAAACCCAGCGACCTCGTGGGTTTGGATTTATTTCCTTTGACAGTGAGGATGCAGTTGATAGAGTTCTGCACAAGCAATTCCATGACTTAGATGGTAAGCAAGTGGAAGTGAAGCGGGCTCTTCCCAAAGATGCCAACCCTAGTGGTGGTGGCCGTTCCACAGCTAATACTGCATCTAGTGGTGGAGGTGGTGCTTATCAGGGTTATGGCACTTCTGGTGGCAATTCAGGTTCATACGATGGTCGTGCCGATTCCAACAGGTATATGCATTCTCAGAATACTGGAGGGTTTCCTCCTTATGGTTCTTCTTCATTTAGTGCTCCTGGTTATGGGTATTCTCCGGCCAGTAACAGTATGGGCTATGGTGGTTACAGTGGTTATGGTGGTACCAATCCAGGATATGGTGGACCTCCTGGTGGGGCCTATGGAAACGCAAATGTTCCTAGTGCTGGTTATGGAGGTGGTCCACCAGGTGCCCCTCGAAATTCGTGGAGCCCTCAGACTCCTTCTGGGTATGGGGCCGTGGGGTATGGAAGTGCTTCTCCTTGGGGTACCCCTAATGCAAGTGGTGGTGGTCCTGGTACCGGTGGGCCCATGACAGCAGCCACAGCTCAGTCTCCAGGTGGACCTTCAGGATATGGGAACCAAGGTTATGGTTATGGTGGATATGGAGGGGCTGATGGTTCATATGCAAATCAAGCTGCATATGGTGCTGTTGGAGGTCGAGCTGGCAGTGTTCCAAATAGCAATGCTTCTGCTGGGGGTGGTGTTGGAGAGCTGCAAGGTGGAAGTGGAGGCTATATGGGTGGTAGCTATGGTGATGTGAATGTAAATGCAGGGTATGGAAATCCAGGATGGAGGTCTGACCCCTCTCAAACTTCTGGAAATTATGGGGTTCAGGTAAATGGACCTCATGGTGCTCATCTTGGTTATGGTAGTGGCAATGGCGGTGCTCCTACTCGACAGGCTCAACAACAGTGATTTGTTAATTCAATTTTGGCCAGGACACCTTTTTGATCTGAGTACATGCAGTAAATGCTATTACCGTGCTTCTGGCAGGAGGGCTGACTCTTGTTAGATCTCATTACAAGCATTGGGACTGGTTGGATTGCTTGACTCCCAGTAGTTTTCTGTAGCTACTTGAATAGAGCATAATAAGTAGAATTTTGAGAAGTTGAATTGTCTTTCTTTAGTAATTGCTCGACTGTAGTTTAAATTGGGCTTGATCATATATGTGCTATTTGCTATTTGCTAATCTGGAGCCTTTCTTTTCATAGTGTTTGAGCTATGCTAGCTTATGTTAAACATTATGTATGTGGTGTGGTTACATTTGAGAATGTTTTGGAACTGGTGTTTCATCTATGGCCATTTTAGCAGGATTTTAGTTGGTATTATGGATTCATGATTAATACTTTAATATGTTGAAGATATTAGTTGGTTTCTTGTTTTCTTAAGTAGGACTGCAGTTATATAGTGAGGTTTCTAACTGCTAGCGCTAGGAATAGAGCTTTAGAAAACTTGGTTGATCATTGTGTAATGGATAGCGATAATCATAGTGGTAGTTGAACTTTGAAAGCGGCATAATCATGTCCTGCTGTATTTACTCTCGACGTAGTTTTAATTGATCACTTTGTAGTGATAGTTGTTTGGTTACATAACTTACATTTGAGAATTTCCTTAGTGTTTGGGAGTTAGTGTTTCATCTATGGTCATTTTAGAAAATATTTTAGTTGCTATAGTGGATTAACGATTAAAAATTTAATATGTTGATTATATTAGTCATATTTGCTTTTTATTAAGTAGGAATGCAGTTATATAGTGAGGCTGCTTGCTGCTAGGAATGGAGCTGTAGGAAACTTGGTTGATCATTGCATAATGGATAGCCATAATCATAGTGGTAGTTGAACTTTGAAAGTGGCATAATCATTTCCTCCTGTATTTACTCTCAACGTAGTTTTAGTTGATCACTTTGTAGTGATAGTTGTTTGGTTACATTTGAGAATTTCCTTAATGTTTTGGAGTTAGTGTTTCATCTATGGTCATTTTAGAAAAATTTTAGTTGCTATAGTGGATTCATGATTAAAAATTTAATATGTTGATTATATTAGTCATATTTGCTTTTTATTAAGTAGGAATGCAGTTATATAGTGAGGCTGCTTGCTGCTAGGAATGGAGCTGTAGGAAATTTGGTTGATCACTTCGTAATGGATAGCCATAGTCTTAGTGGTAGTTCCAACTTTAAAAGTGGCATAATCATTTCCCCCTGTATTTGGTCTTGTCTTGTACAGGAGATGAGATGCTCAAGTTCTAAAGCGCTGCCCTCTCATAGCTGAAACACAAGCTTCTAGTAGGACTATGTTTAACGTGGATTGGGACTTGGAGTTGTCTTGGTTGGCCTGATGCATGAGCTAGAGAATGGTCATACAGAAACCAGGCCATGCTGGTACAGTCGATTTCTGGGCATCAGGCATCAGCACCTTTTGGATATCAAGTCTCATGCTCTTCATTCAGTTACGTTAATATGAACTGATGGATCTTTCAATGCTGAACAACCTGTGGTATGTTAAAGTAAAGCAGCTAGGCTAAATTTTTGGTTAATTTCAGGACAAAATCTTTTAGTCTGCTTTAGGGGCTTAGCAGTTAGTCCTGATTCCAGATTCTTTAGAAGTCCAACAATATTCGTGCATTCACTAGTTAGAGAGTCTAACAGATTTTCAATTTTTGTTTGCTGGAAAATGGGGCACACTTGTACAGTTAACATATTGTCATCCTGTCTTGTACATTGTGTTGATGGTGATGGGATGCCCTTTTTGAAATCAGGATCTTAATACTTTGTTTGAAGTGTTGATTCCCTTCCAGGAAGCTATGAATTTTGATGATGAATTTACCTGCCAAATATACTGAGATTTCGTTGTGACCTGTCAGGGGCTGTTATTTTCCAGTTTTGATTGAAGTATTGTAAATGCAGTTACATGTTTCTCCTTTTCTACTTGCAACTTCCCTGTTTTTTGTGGATAAGAAAATGAGTTTCCTGAGCCAAAATATCTGTTTGAGGTGCGTTTTGTTATTATATGTTTCATTTTGTGTATAATTTTGAGAATTATGGGCAAAATAACATATTAATGATTGCTAACCCGTTGTTTGTATTGTTAGTAGCGAGCTGAATGCATTTCCTTGTTTTCCGCCATATCGTGAATTGAATATGCTGTGAGGGCTCTTGTTATATGAATCTGCACTCGTGTTCTCTCATCTCCCATTTAGGCACTGGGAAATTCGTTTCCACTCTGTTGCGGGGATGCTTTTGATTCAACTCTTTCGGACATGTAGATGAATGATGCTCCAGTTATGGGTCTGTTGCCAATTTATTTGTGCTCAGTTGCATCTGTCAATCTCAACTCTTTGATTGTTGTGAGCTATATGAAGCTTTTGCTTGTGGGTGGCATTGAATTGCAGGAACAACAGGAATCTGAGAGAAGCTGTGATGAAAACCCAACTCCCATTGTTATTCTTCTTTTTCATTGATGGTTAAAATTTTAACAAAGGATATTTTGGGTATTTTCTAGGGGGTTAACTGAATATCATTATGAAAAATTCTATTTGCAATTATACTTTTTGCTCTCAACAATTCACTTTTAATATTCTTAAAATATCTTGAAATGAAACTTCATATTTCTCTTTCATTTAAATTTTTGATGCTCAACCACTCACCATTATTTCTCAAGCGTGCGCATCCACTCCTCAATTAAATATTATAAATTCCAAACAAATGAAAAACCTAGCAATTGGGATTCAAATGGCAACAACTATAGTTAGCTCGATATAATATAATAAAAAATTATTAATATTTTTAAAAATTAAAATAATTTTTCAATATTATCAAATAGTATCTATTTATATAATTTATATTTAAAAATAATATAATTTATAATATTAATCAATAGTTCAATTACATAATTTACATATAGATGAATTAAAAAAATAAAATTAATTAAAAAATAAAAAAATCCACTCAGGGGTGACTTGAAATCCCGAACCCTAGGGTTTGGGGGCTAGGGGATGTCTCGAATCTTGGGATTTGGGAGACCGTAGCATTTTGGGTGTTCGGAAAATCTTGAATCGCAGCGGTCAGAGGTGGTCAACCTCCCTGAATCCCGGGGTTCAGGGGATGCTGACTGCTTTCGAACGTCGAAATTCAGAGGCATTCTTGCCAGTTGTTGTTGGAGTCGTTTGATGCTTGCTGGCGACCCGAATGCCTCTGCCATCTTCATTGGCGATCGAACGGCTTTAAAATCACCTCAAATTCATAGATTTGGATCCATCAGTTTGAAAAAATTATTTTTCCTGAATTCATGGATTGGGTAGCAGCAATTACAACAATAGAGTACACGACACTTCTGGATAAGCAATAGAAATGAATTCCTTCAATGTCGAAAAAACAAATACCGACTCAGTTACGGGAACATTACAGGCACCACAATAAAGTTTTAAAAAGCCTCCCAACTTGTGGAATGCTTGTATTATCTTTCACAATCAAGGTCTGAGAAATTCAAATTTGTTGACTATTATATACATACATACATACATATTATAACTATATATGTATATATATAACACAGGCATGATTTTTCATATAAATTATTTTAAATGAAAGAGGCTGCAATACACACACATATATATGTTGTGTCTTTTCTAAATTCATCGATTTGAAAGAGTCACATTTCCCCGATATCATGGATTTGAGTGCTTCCAAAGGTGTTCGATCGCTAGCGAAGAGAGCGGACGAGGCAAGCGATTCTAGCGACAACAAGAGGGTAGTGGTTTGAAGAGGGTTTAATGTGAAGAGTGATCTGAAGAGGGTTTGTTGAACGTGAAGTGTAATACCCCATGTTCGTATGAGGCTGCCACGTAATTTCGATAGGTTTAGAATATCGAAAAATTAATTTTATAGCAATTTCAGGTACCGAATCAACTGTAAGGAATGCCTCGAAGTGAAATTGTTTAAGAAAAATTATATGGTTTTGATGAACATTCCGAGATAGGATTTATGGTATCGAAAGAAATCAAATCGGGAACAGTTTTCGGTACAGTTAAAATACAACTGCCATTAAGGTTGTAAAACTGAATTGTCATAGGAGACTCCCGAAAAATCAACGAAACCCTAGGGAGGCTCCGGTTTTGCGTAACGAGCAACCTTTTAGTTGTTTCGGGATGAAACGACTGCCCGGTAATGACACTGGGACAAAATCATCCAAATCGAGTAACATTAAAGTTATTAGTAATGGATTTTTAGTATTGAAATGTAATTTAATTCAGCGTTTGAGGGTGTATTTATTATTAGGGAATTGCTCAAGTGATATTATAAAAAAATTAGAATTTAATGCATAATTTTATATATATATATTAATGTACTATAAGATATATAAATATATATATATCTATATATACACGTGTACAAGCATGGCAGAGCCTATGCCTCTGTAAAACGCAACCATACCTCTGTAACCCAGCCACGCCTTGTACTTCAACCTATACCCTGCAACCTTCTCCCCATGCCCTGAAAATCAGCCGCGCCTATGCAAGTTTGGAAGGCCTTACACGCAATAAGTGATAGCCATGGCAGGATTGGCTCGCTGGGATGGCTATAAAAGGGGGAAGAATGAGAATGAGGGAGGCAGGGAGTTGAGGTTGGTCGAGAGCTTTAGTAGAGGGAGAGAGAGAGAGAGCAAGATCAATGGAGAAAGGGCGAGGCTGATAGAGAGATTGAGAGAGAGGAAGCTGGCCGCATCGGGCATAGCCGCCATGGCCGCAAGCTACGGCCATGGCAGCCAAGCAACAAGTGGTCGAATGGAGCAGGGCGGTGGGCGAGCAAGGTGCGCGGTGGCTGGAAGAAGCGGAGGAGACCGACTGGTGAGACCAAAGGCGGCCAAAATGGCCGCAAGCTCACGACAGCAGCCATGGCCGCGAGCTCGCAGCGGTTGGGCAGCGAACCGGCGGCGGCCACGAGCAGCAGCTCGCGGCGGTGTGAGGTGCGGCGATGCGGGAGGCCGATGTGGCCGGCGGCGGAGGCGCGCGGAGGAGCTGGCAGCAGCGGCAGCTGCAGGAGCTGGGCGCGGGAAGTTGCAGGTCGCACGGAGGAAGAAGAAGAGAGGAAGGAGAAGGGAAGAAAAAGAAAAAAAAGAAAAGAAAAGAAAAAGAAAAGAAAAGAAAAGAAAGAAAAAGAAGAGAAAAAAAGAAAAATATTTGAAAAAATCCGAAAAAATAGGATTTGGTGATTTATTATTATTTCGGAGATTTGGGCACGAAAAATGGTTCGGGCACGAGTTCTAAGGATAGGGCACGCATATCGAGAAAATTCGAGATGCTAAGTTAAGGTGAGTAAAATTTTCTAGAAAATTTTAGAAATTCCAGAATATTATATTATGAATTTTCGTAGTGAAATATTTGAGAAAATATTTTAGAATTATTTAATCTGGATTTATTGAGGAAAAATAGAAAGAAATAGAAATTTTTTTATAGAAAATGCTAAAAATTATGAAAAAATAGGTTTAATGTTTATTTAAATAATTATGGTAATTAAGATACTTTGAGGCTGAAGTTGAAGAGATTCGTGCAAATTTTGAGGTTGGCATGCAAGTCGAGGCAAGGCTCGGATATCGAGGTAGCCCGATAAGTTTGAGAAGGTAAGTGGTACTTCCTCGAAAATGTTTTCATCATATTGACATGTCCTGATATGTATCTATCACGTAGAATGCATACATGACTATGAAATGCATGATTACACGTTGATATCATTGATCACACGCATATGAGGCTGTAGGGAGTACGAACTGGCACCGCTACCTTATCAAGGGTGCACCCATACACCCCGACTTCGAAATAGGTGGCCGCTAAAATGGTGGGTAGCATGAGAGGTACAGTTGACACCTACGATGAAAGACATTGCATACACACATGACATATCATTATGTACCCTTACTTAGATGGTTCATCATCTAACTTGGGTTCGCCCCTGAAACATTCAACGTTCCAGTCGGGACTTGCAGTGATGTTATCGAGATTGAAGATGTGTAATGACGCGAGACGTCAAGAAACGAGGAAATGAGCCATGCCATGTTGTAATATGAATAGTTTTATGTACATTGTATTTATTGTCAGACACTTATGAATTAACTTTATAATGAATGTCATGTCCAGTTATTATTATATGAATTACCGTGAGCAGATTCGATTCAGCTTTCGCTTTGTATTTAATTTCTAGTGTAAACATCTCGTCTAGCACTAGATAAGGTCTTAGGGAATTTTGGATTTAACAAAAAAAAAGGACCTAATTTCCTAAGGCATAACACGCCCTGAAGAAATGGGCTGTTACATGAAAGGTGTATTTTGAGAGATAGGTGTTTGGAGAGTAAGTTTGAAATATAGATGGTTGTAAAAAATAATCATTCTGGTTGTAAATGGCAAAAACTAAAATCTTACTTATGTTAAGAACAAAAATTATGGTTACAATTATAATTTCTCTATCATTATTCATTAGAAAATATTAATAAATTACAGTAAAAAAATGGTAAACAACCGTTGGTTCATAGAAAATTGTAAAAATATTTACAGTAAAAAAATGAAAATAACCAGACACGATCTTCGAAAGATAACTCATTACGTGAGCCACCCTTGATGATTAATTCCATACCAGTTTACGAAATTGAATTAATAATGTGTTGCTGCCATTTGTGATAAAATAGTCATGATGCCCATTAGCTTCAGGATTGAAATTGGTTCCATCTTAGGTCATGTACGTAGTTATAATTTATTTTAGTTATTTTGGGATCTACAAATTGTCTGAGAAAATATATATATATATAAAATAAAATAATAAATATATATTTTAATCCATATACTTATATGTTTTTTTATTTAGACACTTAAATTTTTAGTTATTTTAAAAATATTCATGAATTATATAATTTTAAGTCAATTGACTTAAAATTAACTCGAAATTATAAGAGTATTTTTAAAATAATAAAAAAAATTAAATGTATAAATAAGAAAATATAAATTAAAATATGTATTTTGTCAATAATAAAATCAGAAAATTAAGAGGAGCCATAGGAAGAAGATGGAAGCATGAAGCAATATATATATATATATATATATGGGTGAGGTGTGTGTTCAGTTGGTGGTGGTGTTGGCATGCATGCATGGCCATAATATAGGCAGTGCGAAACCGCCGCCGCCTTCTATTTCTGGTCTTCTCCTCCAATCCACTCAATTCTGTCATTCATGTCTGCCATTTTTACATGCTTCCTTTTTTTCCGGCGGCTCTTGCAATTCCCTCTCCTTTTTTCTTTCTCCTTTTTAGAGTAACGGATATCTAATCAGAAACATATCGCCGGAATCTGACGCACCGCCACCAGCCATTCATCCCCTTTCCAATGGGCCACCAGACTCATCCTGAGTCGATGGCGGCCGAAACCTCTCAACACCACGTAGTTGACCCCTCCGACGGGGCTGTTGCTACCTCCGTCGCCACCGCCGACCTCCCCTGGCCCTTCGCCAAGCTCGACGGCATCGACCTGGATGACCTCCGGGACACCGCCTACGAGATCTTCTTCACGGCATGCCGGTCGGCGCCGGGCTTCGGGGGGCGGCACGCGCTCAGCTACTACCCTTCGGAGGGCGGCGGAGGGGAGGAAGGGGGGTCTCCGAAGAAGGGCGCCGGCGTGGCCCCCAGCAGAATAAAGAGGGCTTTGGGGTTGAAGATTTTGAGGCGGTCACAATCTCGGCGGACCAGCTCGATGGGGTCGTCGCCGTTCTCGCCGCCGGCCCACCATTCCCACCACCACCACACCGCCTCCAGCCCCGGCTTGGCCTTCAGCACAGTGCCACAGTATAGAACCCGACGGCCGATGACCTCTGCCGAGATCATGAGGCAACAGATGAACGTGACAGAGCAGAGCGATCACCGTCTCCGCAAGACACTCATGAGAACCCTCGTTGGCCAAGTAAACATTTTTATAATCATATGCACGCATGGAATGAATGAATATTTTAATTTTCGATGAATTGTTTTCATTTGTGTTATCTGACGCACGAATGAACAAACAGTTGGGAAGGCGACCGGAAACGATAATCTTGCCGTTAGAGCTGCTCCGGCACCTGAAACCGTCGGAATTCAACGACACAAACGAGTACCATCTATGGCAGATGCGGCAGCTCAAGATCCTGGAAGCTGGCCTCGTCCTCTTCCCTTCGATCCATCTTGATAAATCCAACCAATTCGCCATGCGCCTCAAGGAGATCGTCCGATCAAGCGAGATCAAGCCCATCGACACCGGAAAAAACTCCGAGATCATGAAGACGCTCTACAACTGCGTGGTTTCCCTGGCGTGGCGGACCCCCGACGGCTTCCCCACCAACACCTGCCGGTGGGCTGACGGCTTCCCCGTCAACGTCAACATCTACACCGTCCTGCTCCGAGCCATTTTCGATCTGAAGGACGAAACCATGGTCCTCGACGAGGTCGACGAGCTGCTGGACTTGATGAAGAAGACCTGGTCCATGCTGGGAATCAACAAGGGCATTCACAATCTCTGCTTCACGTGGGTTTTGTTCCACCAGTACGTAGTCACCGGGCAGATGGAGGCGGACCTCCTCTCCGCCGCCCTGGCCATGCTCAACGAGGTGGCAGCTGACGCCAAGAGAGGGGATTACGGCGAGCCTCTGTATGTGAAGATGTTGTCGTCGGTGTTGAACTCCATGAAGAAGTGGTCGGAGAAGAGGCTGCTCAATTACCATGGCACCTTCTACAGGGGTACGGTTGGATTGATGGAAAACCTTCTTCCTCTGGTTTTCTCAGTCGCCAATATTTTGGAAGGAGATGTGGAAAACAAGGGAGCTGTGGATGGTGCAAAGGATTCCCCAGCAGCCAGTTGCCGGGTTGATCACTATATCAGATCTTCTCTTCAGTTTGCATTCACAAGGGTAATATATATATATGTATATACTTGTTTATAATTTCTTCCTGAATCATAGATGTATATATTTGTGGTTGATTTGGCTCGGTTTGGTTTGACGTTGATGTCCAAATTAAAGTTGGTGGAGAATGGAAATGTGAATGGCACGACCTTCGAAGTGCAAGAGGTGACTGAAGCTCTGCTTCAGATAGCCAAAGAGACAGAAGAGTTGGCCTTGAAGGAGAAGATTATCTTCAGCCCTGTGTTGAAAAAATGGCACCCGGTTGCCGCTGGAGTTGCAGCCGTTACGCTGCATAATTGCTATGGAACCCTGCTGAAGCAGTATCTGGGTGGCGTGTCGGTGCTCACCAATGAGACTGTCATGGTGTTGCAGAGAGCCGGGAAGCTCGAAAAGTCTATGGTGCAAATGGTGGTCGAGGACTCGGTAGACTGTGAAGATGGAGGCAAATCAGTTGTGCGAGAGATGGTTCCATATGAAGTTGATACGTTCATAGTAAACCTCTTGAAACAATGGATTCAAGAGAGGCTGAACATAGGGAAACAACGCCTCCAAACTGCCAAAGAAACTGAAGTAAGTTCATCTTGCTAGCCTGATAAGGTCTTTTGAGTGCCTTGAGAGTTGATTTCTTCCCAAAATTTGCTTAATTTGTCAGACATGGAACCCCAAATCCAAAACTGAGCCATATGCACAGTCATCTGTGGAGCTAATGAAACATGCCAAAGAAACTGTGGACGCCTTCTTGGAAATTCCATTAGGCATTTCAGAGGAATTAGTTCACGATCTTGCCAATGGCTTGGAGAATCTGTTTCGAGATTATACCACCTTTGTTGCTTCTTGTGGTAACAATTCTTATATCAGAATATCCTGTACTTTTGCCAAGAACTTTTGAATCTTCTC
This sequence comes from Diospyros kaki, assembly GCA_036245055.1. Classification (NCBI taxonomy): domain Eukaryota; kingdom Viridiplantae; phylum Streptophyta; class Magnoliopsida; order Ericales; family Ebenaceae; genus Diospyros; species Diospyros kaki. The sequence goes on from BSEG01000013.1 coordinate 4,248,980, forward strand.
TAATTGAGCAAAGATTAGAACTTCACTTGCCAATTCTGTTCTTTTCATTTGCAGGATGCAAACAGAGTTACATGCCAACTCTTCCTCCCCTGACCCGATGCAACAGGGACTCGACATTCCTGAAACTGTGGAAGAGAGCAAGCCCGTGTGCTGTTACAGTGGATGATACAACACTAAGTGGATTAAATGAAGGTAACCATCCCCGCCCTTCAACAAGTCGGGGAACCCAACGTCTCTATATCCGCCTTAACACCCTGCATTATCTTCTTTCCCAAATCCATTCTCTCGACAAGGTTCTGTCGACATCCCCTCGAATCATTCCCTTGTCACACAGCCGCTTCAACAAACCCGGACACATTGGTAGTTCCTCATACTTTGAGATGGCTCGGTCAGGGATCCAAGAAGCCACTCAACATGTCTCGGAAGTAGCTGCCTACCGTCTTATCTTCCTTGACTCAAACTCTGTGTTCTATGACACCCTATACGTTGCTGATGTCAAGAATGCCAGGATAAAGCCAGCGCTACGAATTCTTAAGCAGAACCTCACTCTGCTAGGTGCCATGGTGACTGATAGGGCTCAGCCATTGGCCATCAAAGAAGTTATGAAAGCCTCCTTTGAGGCCTTCCTGATGGTTCTATTGGCAGGGGGCACTTCCCGAACCTTCTCAGTGATGGATCATGAGATGATCGCGGATGACTTCGACAATCTAAAGCGGGTGTTTTGCACCTGTGGTGAAGGCTTGATATCTGAGGACACAGTAGACAGGGAAGCTGAGATGGTGGAGGGGGTGGTGGCACTGATGGGGCAGTCTACGGGGCAGCTTGTGGAGGATTTCAGTATCGTGGCTTGTGAAGCGAGTGGGATAGGCATTGTTGGTGCAGGGCAGAAGCTACCGATGCCTCCTACAACAGGAAGGTGGAACAGATTTGATCCAAATACGTTACTCAGAGTGTTGTGCCACAGGAATGACAGATCGGCGAATGAGTTCCTCAAGAGGACATTCCAGCTAGCAAAGAGGAGGTGATGACAAGTATTTGTGTAAGTTAAAAGATCAAGTCATTCTTTGAATGACTTCTGGTATTTGGTTCACTGACAATCAATGCACAATCAAGATCTTTGAAGGGTTCAGGCTACTTATGAATGTCCTGTTGCACATGCATTGATTTTTTGTTTTTTTTTTCTTTTTGGGGGCGGGGAGGGTGTTGAGAGAGGTTTGTATTAATTTTGGTACTTAAGACTACTAGGCAATGAAATTAGTACTTTTTTTTTGTGTAAAAACTTGGGGCATTTTGTTGCCAAAAGAAAACTTTTGGAATATTGAAATGTTTCTTGTATCACATAATGGAAAGTATTTTGTTTTGTTCGTCAGGGGTTTCATATTGATTCTTTGCTCTTTAACTCTTGACAAAGAAGTGATCTTGTGGTGTTACCATATTTAGAAGAACTGACAAAGAAGGCTCACTTTGAGGGAATTGAGAAGGGCGTAGCATCCTGTTTATATTTCCTGTGGAAACATCAATCTTAAGCATTGTTTAGCAATGCAAAATAACAACGCCAGCAACAATAAAAAATCAAGCCTTAATCCTATTATATGAACCTCCCTTGATTCTTGTAAAGCGGGACCTCCCCTGATTCTTGTAAAGCGGGACAGAAGACAGGCATAATAAGATCGTGATAAAGATTTAGAGGCTGTTTCAGTATTTTTAAGTTGCGCAAAGATTAAAAGTTAAATAGTATTTAAGTTGATAATGTATTTTAATAAATTTACTTTTAAGTTATAAGTTAATAGATATATATTTGGTTTGAAAAAACTGATGAGATATTAGAACTTGATAAAAAGACCAAAATAGACATATTGAATAATGCAAATAAAAGACATAAAAATATTAATTTTTAATTAAAATATTAAATATATTAATTTAATATACATTAATATATATATATCTATATATGGTAACATATATACATATATTTAACTATAACATATATTTATATATATAGTGAACAAAATCGCACGTGAACGATGACAGCAAGAGGAGGCTGTGATGAAGGTGACGAATGATGGGTTGGGGCAACAACGAGGTAGGAACAATTAGGGCGACAAAAATGGCAATGGCAACAGACGATAGCGACGGTGGCAGCAGAAAATGGGTCTGGTAGCAACAGGATCAAAGAAGGCAGAGAGAGAAAAAAGATATAGGTTGAAAATGTGTTTTGTTTGAGGGTAAATAGGTAGCAAAAAAGCTCAAACCAGCACAAGACCCTCTTAGAAGTTGTTTGGCTTAGCAGTTTGACCCCGCGTATAAGCTACTTTGCAACTGATAAGTTATATAGTTTTTGATGGTTAAGTGTTTGGCAAAAATAATAAACTTAAAAGCTACCTCACTTAAAAGCTATAATAACAACGTTTAGCAAAAGTCGGTATCCCCCAGCTTTGCCAAAAAATGCTGCTAGGTTAACCAACAAAAATACCAAAATGCCCTCAAATATTGTTCATATTTACATGCGTATCCTTCATTACCGTTACATCTTCTCCCCAAAGCTCTCTTTTCCATCATCTTCTCTGAAGCTGTGCTTTGCCATTATCGTCGCTACCGTCATCGCCCCTCTTCCATACCATCGTCGCCATCATCGTCATCCAGCTGGGCTGCCGCAAGCAGCTCGTGTTGGTGGGTCGCCCTATCGCCACATCTAGTTCCAAATTTGCCACCATAAGTCGCCGAGTGCCGTCGATCCTTCTCCATTACCGCCGTCACCATCAAGCGCCGCCTCCAGCCTCGATCGCTGGTGGCATCCTCGGCCTATAAGTGTATATATATTAATAGTAATATTTTTTAAGGAAAAAAATAAAAGATGTATATATATTATATTAATATATTTTTTAATAAGTATTATAATTTATTAATATTTAAAAATTAATTTATAATTTTTTTTATAAAAAAATAGTATTTTTATAAATTTTATTTGTATTATTTAACATCATGTCTATTTTAATCTTTTTGTCAAGTTTTGACAATTTATCAATTTTTATAAATCAAATGCATAACTATTAACTGACAGATTAAAAATACATTTATCCAAATACGTTATTAACTTAAATACTACATAATTTTTATACTAACAACTAACAAAATACTAAGAGGTTGCTTGGCTTACTTTTTTTTATTGGAGTTTTTAAGTTAGTTAGCTATTAAGTTATTTATTTAATCTTGCTGTGTCGTTGTTAACTTGGATCAACTTGTTGGTCCTTGACGTAATACAATGGCCACTCAAGAAGTGGGTGAATTGAGTATTTAAATATTTATTAAATCGATTCTTTCCTTTTAAAACTCTTGAATTTTTTTTATACACAAAATATACTTGTTATAAGTATATATGTTATTTGAAAATGATAATAATATAAATACACATACAATCATAATATGAACACAAGATATATAAATATTCGATGTCTTTAACATCTATTTCACTCTTTCAAAGTCAACCCGACATTTTGAGGTTCTACTAAAATCACAACTAAGTTTTTACACAAGATCACCTAGTAAACTTGTACATTCCGAAGTTTTTCCCTTAACTCATTCTGAAAACTATTACAACACAACAACGCACCTAAATTACAATGGACTCTAAGATACCACTCACAATCCACAATAATACAAATAACCAATCCTATGTCCAACACACTTAGATTAAAATAGATACCAATACAAGAACAATATGCAAGGCAAATATACAAATACAATGATACAATTTTTACCACACTTGGAGAGAATATATCATTTGTCTTGGGCACCAAAGGATATATTTTTGAGCTTGAGTCTTAGATTGCTTTTCTTGAGTGCTTGAGAGTTTGGATGTGCTTTAGAGTGATGGATCTAATTGTGCATTAGGCTTTTCCAAATTTTTCCTCTTGATATTTATAATAGAACTTCCAACGGATCTTTAAACGATTGAAAAATTCAACTATTGGAGTTTAGCAGTCAACTATTCTAGCAGATAGTCGACTCCGCAACACCCATAGTTGACTCTTGCTGCCGACAGTCGACTATCATTGAACCCACAGTCGACTTCTCACAGATAGTCGATTCTCATTGGCTTACAGTCGACTGTAGCCAAAATCTACTCTCGACTATCTCGATTCTACATAAACAAAGTTTGACTATGTTGACTGATGCACATCCACAGTCGACTGCCTTTCGACTTACAGTCGACTGACTCTTAGTCCAAATTTTTAGAAAAATAAAGATTTCTTGGTTCGTTTTAATACACAAAATACTATAATACTTAAAATATGTTTATCACCATAAGATATATCAAAAATTCATTACGAAATTTAAATATACTAAAAATAATTTTATTAAAATTATATTTTATTAAATATCAAAATACATAATATTTTAATTGGAGCAATTTGACTCAAGACAACTTAAGGAGCCAGCAGGCTGTGGTTGGACAGGTACCGTCTGCGGTGGTCCCCCCAATTCTTGTCTAAGAACTTCCATTGAATGGGAAACTTCAGCCTTGTAGACGTAGTACTTGGTCACTACCAAGAAGAAAACGAAATTCAAGATGTTAAGAATGCAGAAAAACGCGTAGTAGTAGTCGAGGTGAGAAGCATTGAGGTTATTCAGAATCCACCCTCTGTGACCATGCTTCTCTGTGATGTGAGAAACAGTCGAAAGAAGGAAGCTGCTGAGGAAGTTCCCAACTCCTAGCGTAGTCATCGAATAGGAAGTTCCGAGACTCTTCATGCTCTCAGGTGCTTGATCATAGAAAAACTCAATCTTTGCTGTCTCTAGAAATGCATCAGCGGTTCCCATGAGCACAAACTGAGGGAGTAAAATGAATATGGTTAGAGGAACTTGTCCTCCACTTGCAGCTACACCATGATCCTTGGCCACCCTTAGCCTGTACCTTTCCATTAGAGATGCAATTAGCATGATGATGATGTGGAGGACTAATCCAATCCCCATTCTCTGAAGCAGACTGATTCCTCTGGGATTCTGTGTCCATTTTTTCATCATCTTCACGAAGTACCGGTCATATATCACCGTACAGACAAGCATGGAGATTGTCACAAATCCGGCTAGACTGGCCGGGGGAATTTTGAAGCCGCCAACATTTCTTTCGAGTGTGGTGCCTTGTTTGACGAAAAGGGTGTTTATTTGCGCGATCATTGTGCTTGGAACGAATGTCGCGACTAGGATCGGTATCATTCTCAGCATCTGCTTTGTCTCCTCCACTTGAGTAACTGAGCAGAGCATCCATGGACTTGTAGAACCTGTTCTTACACTGGCTTTGCTGAGGAACCTGCAGAAGAACATCTATTAGAAGAAACATGGGACTCAATGTACTGAAATGTGTTCTGTTTTGAATGAATTATTATATAGTTGTAGAACAGAGCTATTTACAGAAAGATTTGTAAAAGTAATACCCCTATAATATAATTAAGATTTGAACTCAGAATATCCTTTAACATAACGACAAGGATGGTAGCAACGGGATAATACCGGCCAAAAGCATGACAACCGGCTTCATTGTGGCAATATGTCAAACATTTTGAGTGCATTGAAATTAAATTCATATGAGCTGAAACAAACCTGAAGGTGGGCGTGGAATCAATCCTAAACTTTCCTTTCTTGGCGTACTCTTCCAAGTTCAGTTCGAAGAGTTCTTTGGGATCGCCGGGAACCGGCACTTTCCACTTCCTCGCGGCAGCGACAATGACCTTCGCCATCCTCGTGAAGGGACTTCCGGTGGGCACCCGGTGCCGGTAGAAGGGCGTGCCGGCCAGGAAGATCAAAATCGACACGGCCAGGCCGGCGGTGGGAAGCCCATATCCCAAAGTCCACCCCACATTATCCTGTATGTACACAAGAACTGTGTTGGCGAAGAGCGTGCCGGTGAATATGCTGAACATCCACCAGTTAAAGAAGGAAAGCTTATGAGCCTTCTCCTTGGGCTCGAACTCGTCGAACTGGTCTGCTCCGATGGTCGAGATGTTGGGCTTCGTCCCGCCGGTGCCGACGGCCAGCGTGTAGAGTGCGCCGTAAAACACTGCTAGTTGAAGCGTTGAGGCCTTCTTGCAGTCTCCGGATTGGACGGCGGCGGCCGAGCATTGAGGCGGTTTTAGTCCGGGGACTGAAACTGACAACGTTAGGACTGACATACCGGAAAGATAAATTGCTGATGCGATGAGGAAGGTCCAGTAGCGGCCGAGATGGGCGTCGGCGACGTAGGCGCCGATGATCGGAGTGATCCAGATGGTGCCGACCCAGTTGGTGACATTGTTGGCGGCGGAGACAGTGCCCTGATGCAGCTTCTTCGTCAGGTAAATTATCAGGTTTGATGATATGCCATAGTACGCCATCCTCTCAAACACCTCGTACACTGAAACAAAAACAAATACAATTTTGGATGGAGAAGAGAAAAAACCATTAGTGGCTTCCATGGAAGATGAAAGATAATCTCTTTATGGTTCGCGCGCGCACACACACACACACAGAGGATGCAGTCAAAAAATTTGGTATTGTCTTGCTTTAGTTAATGAATCGGGGAGTGACTCATAAGTCACAATCTTCCATCAACCCGAATTCGACACAGGAGACAAGAGCGTCTAATTGAGGGTTTATTGTGCGTACAGGCGACTCCATACGATGTAGCCAAAGTTTTGATTACGGTGTCCATGAGGCACTGCAGAAGTGTGGTCAGTACAGTTGTGTTCGATTGATCGGAAAATGAAACTTGTTATATATAAAACACAACTCTGCATACGGGATCGATTGTTCCTCCCAACAATATATGTAACACCCAGAAATGTGCATGAAGCCATAGTACGTAGCAGATTCAAGCTCTGCTGGTTAGCTAACTAGCTTCTTGATCTTCTTGTTGTTGAGAGAGAGAGAGAGAGAGAGAGAGAGAGGCAGAGGAAGTACCAACAACAAAGGAGCAAGCCTTCCATCGGCCTCTCTTGGAACTAAGGACAGCGTTGCCTCTGAGATCCACAGTTCCATCCTCTGTGTAGCCATGGCTGCCAGCTTCTTCAGCCGCCATAATCTTACTGGAGATAGTTCACTTGGTTATGAGGTCAGCAAACTCCTAGTTGGCACAGCAACCCCCTTTATTAATAAATAATAAACTCATCTATCTTTTGTCAACTTCTCCGTCTCTTTTTCTTGGAAAATTCTACGCGGGCCCAATCCATTGCCCCACTCGTCTCGTGATGAGTGCCATTTTCTCTCTCCCCCCCCCGCGTTAAACTCTAGGAAAATTCATTTCACAGTCATAAAATTGCTCTTCACAATTATATCTTCTTAAAATTTATTAAATATTTTATTTTACCCTCAACAATCCCACACCACATTCATTTCTCTCTCACACCCATCTCTCTATATATATATACATACACTCACACACACCTATATATATATACACACACAGACCGCGACCATGGCATCTCGACCATGGCACCTACAACTGACCATGGCCGCAGCCATCTTTTGCAGCAGACGACGACCACGATGCTGTCATTGTCACCGAGGAACCCTTTCTCAAGTCAAAGTCGAACCCCAGATATACAAACACACACACACGATGTATACACACACACACACTTACACACACCTATATATATATATATGTACACACGCATGGTCGTGGCCACGAAACACTTTCCCGACCCCCAGTAGTTGAGGAACGTTGGGTTCCCTAAAAGTTGGCTTTTGGGAGGGTTGGTGTTTCCCGACCCCCAACTTTTGGAGAACCCAGCGTTCCTCAAAAGTCGTTCCTTAAAAGCCAGAGGTCGGGGAAGTTTTTTTTTATTTTAATTACTTTTTTTATTAAAATAAAATAAAATAAAAAATAAAAAAATACAAATAAATAAATTCTTTTAAAAAGATACATCTATCTTTAAATAAATTAAATTAGTTAATTCTTTTTAAAAATAAATTAGTTGAATTTATTTAATAAATAATTTTTAAAAAGATACATATATCTTTAAATAAATTCAACTAATTTTTAAAGATATATATCTTATTAAATTATTTAATTTTTAAAGATATATATCTTATTAAATTAGTTAATTGAATAACTAATTTTAATTATATGTATCTTTAAGTAATTTAATAAGATAAATTAACTAATTTAAAATTTTTTTAAGTATCAAAAATTTTAACTCACGATAATTTAAAATTTAAAATTAGTTAAAAAAATTTATAATTAGTTAATTTATAATTATTTAAAATATAGATATTTAAAAATAATTTATCTATTTGTATTTTTTTAATTTTATTTTATTATAATAAATTATCTCTGTGTGTGTGTTTGTATATATATATTTGTGTGTGTGGGTATTGGGAGAGAGAGATGGAGAAATGGGTGTGAGAGAGAAAGAAATGGGTATAATGAGAGAGAAAGAGAGATGGAGTGACTGTACGAAGTAAAAAAGGAAGGAAGATGATGTGGTGCCGGTGATTGAAGGGTAAAATAGAATTTTTGAAAAATGATAAAAAAATTTAGCGGGAAACGACTGTGAAGAGTAATAATAAGGCTATGAATAGAATTTCCCTAAACTTTACCCTCGTTAGTCTTACTCCTTTTCTCTTCTGTCCTTCCTTATTCTTCTCCAACAAGTCACTATAGTCGTCGCCTCACACCATTCCCCCCTCCCTCTATTCTCCTCTCGCTTTCCTTCTTCTTCTCTAACAAGCCATTTGTCACCACCTCGTTTTCTTTTTCTCTAACAAGCCATTCCCCGCCACCTCGCTTCATTGCCTCATCTTTCACCATCGTCATTGCGTCACCTCGCCTCGTGCCGCTGCCACCGTTGCCTTCTTTCTCCTCTCATCTTGCTGCCCTGTCGCTTCTCACACGTCGGTCGTCGCTACACGCAACCCTCCTTTCTTCTCCTGTCTCATTTCTCATCTTCCCTCTTCTTGTCCAACAACCATTTCACCACCTTTCTCTCATCGCCATCTCGCCTCGCCGACTTCCTCAAAACGGGAAGATGCAGCAGAGAGGTGATGTGAGACAGCGACGAGAGCAAAGGAAGAGGAGAGAAAAGAAGAAAAAGACGAGAAAGAGAGGAGAGAAAGAGATAATGTGGGTTAAGAGGATAAGAAGAGACCCCCTAAATGACTTTTTTACCCTCAAACTAATGGGGTAAAGTTACCCCTATTAAATGAGGTGCACAAAATCACACTTACTAGTGATCCAGGTCGACAAGAGAATATCACGTCACGTGTAATTAAAGCCATAAAAAATTAATTTTGTAGAATGGTAACAAATTTTGGAAACGGTCAAAGTCAACTCACTTTCTCTTTCTTTCTCTTCTCAACCTCTCTCTCTTTGACATTTTCTCAACTCTCTCTCTTTGACTACATCTTCTTAGATCTAGCGGCTCTCTATCTCCGCCGACATCTCCTCGACTCCTTTTCTCTCTTCGATTTGCCTACTTCACCGACTTTCTCTTTCTCTCTTTCTTTTCGATTGTCTCCTTGGCTCCCTCTCTTTCACCGTTCACAAGAGCTCCTCGGCTCCTCAGCTCATTATTTCTCACTGTCCACCACCCTTCGTCTCTTTAGCTCCATTTCTCTCTCCTCGTCGCCTCTTTTCGGTAACGAAAGTCTCCTCGAATCCCTCTTCGTTCACTGTCTCTCCCTCTCTCTAACCACTGTCTCCTCACTAAATAACATAACCAAGTGAATTATATATCTCGAGTAAGATTAATACTACTATTGTGGCAGCTGAAAAACTTGGCAGCTATGATAAAACTGTAGATCTCATGACTATTCGCGAACTTTTAATTGAATATGTTTACGATCATTTAATTGAATCTATTAGTATTCACAAGTATATAATTAAATATGTTCGCAAGAATTAATGAGATATGTTTTATTGAATTTAAATTTAGTTCGTTTACAAATCAAATTTTAACAAACGAGTTTTTATTGAGTTGAACACTCAATCTATTTTAAAAGACTAACTCATTTATAACCCTATAAATTGAGAGAGAGAGAGAGAGTACCAACAACAAATAAGCAAGCCCTCCATCGGCCTCTCTCGGACCTAAGGACAGGGTTGCCTTTGAGATCCACAGTTCCATCCTCTGTATAGCCATGGCTGCCAGCTTCTTCAGCCACCATAATAATAATAAAAACAATAATAATAATAATAATAATAGTATTAATCTTGCTCGAGATAGTTCACAAACTCTTGGTTGGCACAGCCTGCTGCAACTGCCCTCTATTTATTGTAAACCCATCCATCTTTGGTCGACCTCGCCGTCTCTTGGATACACTGAGCGCACGAATAGCGGCAAGGAATATGTCTTCTTTGTCTTCATCATCGACAGAGGAACATGCACGCACAAGGTCTGAATATATAAAAGAAAATTGACAAAGGAGACAAAAGAAAAGAGATATCCTTCCCTTTAAGTCTCCTTCTTCTTCGTGGAAAATATACATAATAGGGTCACCATCATCTTAGCTAGCCTCTCAGGGATGGATGGCCCCATCTTCTCCCATTGTTTTAAGCCTTTCGAGTTGTACTCATAAAATATCTTCAAAAAAAAGATTTGTCTTGTCTTCCCCAGTTGGGTTGAAGTTTGAACGTTATTTTGGACCATCCGATCACCCTCGATGAACGATGGATAATTTTTTATACTAATTTATACGATAAAAACAAAATTAATAAATACACTTTATCAAAAATACAGAAAAGATCTATTCATTTTTACCCATAAATTAAATATGTTTGTCCTTCATTGGGATTATAAAATGGGTTTTGCTAACTAGTAGTCAAAAGCCCTGCTCGAAATGCATTTAATGCACTCTGTTTTCATCGTTGAATACTTTTATTAATTAATAATAATTGTATCATATTTTAAAATATCTTATCAAATAACATGATCGTGAGTGTAATAAATAAAAAATTAAAGAGAGCATATTTTCAAAATCAATTTTTCACGCATCACGAAAAAATATAAAGTAAAGAGTTTTATTTTGTAGGTAGGAGAACCTTCCCTTGGATCCTCTTTGGTGAAGATCTTGCTTCATCTTGCTTCTTGTTCTTGTCTTTCTAACTTCTCTTTGCATGCATTAATGGAAGCTTCTTCTTCCTCCATTAATGGAAGCTTCTTCTTCCTCCTTCCTTGTGCTCTCGCTCTCTCCCCGTTCTCTCACACTTAGATTTCTCTTCTTCTAAGGATTGGAAGACGCTCTTGTGACCAAGAGTGGAGCCATGTATAGCTGCTCACCTCGGATTTTTAAAAAATTATATTATATATAATAGTTTAATATTTTTTATTTTGTTTATTTTTTTTTCTAAATATACAGTAACCCACCTCACCCGCCCAACTTTCATTTTCTCTCTCTCTCTCTCACCCACTCGAACAGTTGCACGCACAGGCTTCTCCTCCACCTCACCTACTCTCTCTATCTCTCTCTTTCTCAAGCGTTTCTCCCTCTCTCTTTCTCTCTTTATCGTGTCTCCTTCACCTCGCCCACCTGCACCCCATTAAAGCGATAACCCATTCGACTTCTCGCCTAAAATCAGCGTCTAATCTTGAATCCAACTGTACTTTCACAATCAAAGTGAGCTCGATCTACGAGGTAAGTTTTATAATTTTATTAACAATTATTTTTAATACAGATCTATAATATATACTTATATACGCGCATGATAAGTTTGACTAGAAATTTAAGTTTAAATCTATGAAGATTCAGTCATTAAATTTTGTTAATTTTTGGATATGTTAGTCGATGGGAATAAGGGTGTTAGGTGGTTGTCTTTGATCGCCAAAAACAATCAATCACGGTGGTTGATGGCGACTGTCAGTGCATTTACTCATGTGTTGGATTTGGTCGAAAGTTTAAACTTAGATCTAGGAAAATTCGGCCGTTGGATTTTACTTGTTTTTGGGTATGTGGGTTGATGAGTATAAGAGTGTCGGGTGGTTGCCTCTGATCAGCAGAAACCACTGACTACAGTGGTCGATAGCGACTAATAGTACTTTTATGTGCGTTGAGGATGACCAGAAATTTAAAGTTAGATCTACAAAGATTCGATCATTAGATTTGTTAATTTTTAGATATGTTGGTTGATGAGAATAAGGGTATGGGGTGGTTGCTTCTGATCGCCAGAAACCACCTGCTACAGTGGCCAATGATGATAAAATTATTTTTTTAATATTATATTATTTTAAAATTTATTATACTATTTAATTTTTATCTACCCTACCTAAAATTTCGGCTCCGCCCATGCTCGTGACCTCTATTTATACCCAAGATACACGCTTGGACACCATTTCACCCCTTCAGAAAAAGGTCTCAAAATTTTCAAAAGTCTCCTTTCTTATTTGGTAAGAAACTTTAATTTCTCACCCTTTAAGATAAAAGTCAAAAATTAGTTCCAAGAGGTGCTTCCAACCTTACGTCCCTGCCTGCCGGGCTGACTCGCGGGTCATCTCCCTAGCCAATAATTCTTTTTATATATTATGTACTTATACATATATACACACACATATATGTATATATATATATAACACCATATCCAAGACCCAAAGTCCAAGTGATCTGGGACATGCATGGGCCAAAGGTCCAAGGATTTGAACATGATCATATATATATATAGAGAGAGAGAGAGAGAGAAATATACTCTATAATCATGCATTCTTATTAATGTTCAATTATTTTTACTTCTAGAATATGATTTTTTTTTAATATACAAGTTAAGATATTTAATTGGGTGACAATAACTTTTCAAAACCTTATCAACTCACATCCAATCATGTTTCATTCAACCAATCTTGAGGACCCCACATAATATCCATGGACATTTAATTGGAATATGTATATGAACATAAATAGCCTCTCCTAGTCCATTTGCACTGCATATTCCATTTCCACATCACATCCATGGACTAAGGCTTGCGTAGAAAAAAGCCGACTCCATTTGGTTGCATCTTAAATTCAGTCTTTGTAACAATAGTAGTCTCTTGGACTAGCCGACACCAACCCTTCACGTGATTATTGGTGACTTGTACCCCTAGTAGTACTAGTAGTATTATACAATATATAATAATTGGTAGTGACTTATATAGACTTTGATTTTGAGTTTTAAACGCGTTTTTTAAGTCTCATATGGTCTTTTTATGTCATTTTTAATTAAGTTTAAGGAGTGAGTTAATGGACTAATAAAACTCTTTTAAAAGTCTAACAAGGGTCTGATTAATCGCTTAAGAAATCATTCATCAGTTACACTATTAAGATTGACTAATCACAGTTACTAAGGACAAATTTCTCAAACTTCAATTATTCTTTTAAAAATATATAAAAGTCACAGTAATTGTCACATAAAAAACCTACCCACCTTCTAGATTGCCGACCTTAGAACATTAACAAATCACCTTCTAGATGTGGACCATAAAACATTAACAAATTAGTGTGAGCTTATATCAATCATTGGCATCATAGTGAATATTCAACGAGGTGTAGTAGGCTATTCAAAGTTTTGAGCTGAGGGCTTCGCGCCGGGTTTGTTGAATCTTAAATTAATCATTATTGATTCTTGTCTTTACATGCATTTCATAAATATATACATATATGGATAATATTAGATGGACAATTTTATCACAATAATTTAGATGATAATTAAATTTATCAAGATATTTTGATACTAAAATATCGCAATATTTTAAACTCAAATTTTTGAATGGCAGCCCAAAATCATGCCTTCTTCCTTATACTCTTTTTATCTTTCTCACCCTCTCTCCCATCTCCCTCTCTCCTTCCCTCTCTCTCTACTCATTCTTGTCATCCACAGCTTGAAGTCGCTACCATCAACGCTTCTGCTCGCCATTCCAGTCGTCGTCGACGCTTCCATCTCCTTCTTTCTCTCATTTCCCTTATCTCTCTCTCTGTGTTCTTGTTCTCATTGTCGTTGCCATCGAAGCCGCATTCGTCGCCATTGAAGCCACCGTCATCAACGCTTCTGATCACGGTTCGCCTTTGTTGCACCCTTCATCACCATCCGCCCCTGCCGTTCCAATTGCCACCAACGTCTCCATCTCCCCTCATCTCTCTTTGGGTTTTCTGTTCTTGCCCACCGCTTCTCTCCTCTCATTGTCCACCTCCGTCGCCAATGCCTTCATTTTCTTCTCTTTCTCTCTTTCTCTTTTTGGGCCTCCATCTCTGCCATTCACTGACCGCCTCCATCTCTCATCTCTCTCTCTTTGGGTCTTCTGTTAAACTAACACATATATAAATATATAATATATTTATTGAAAATGTATTTGAATATAATTTTGGGTTAAATATACATATTTTCTAAACAAAAATATAGACTAAACAGGAATAAAAATAAATAATATATTTTGGGTTAAAATATATTTTTATGTTATTATTTATTTCTTTATTTATTTATATTACTTGTATAAACGTGAAATATAATATTATGATTTTGTTTAACTTTATATACAATTTTTTATCTTTTAATTCAAAAAATATAAATAAATAATAACATAAAAATATATATAATTATTTATACATAAGATAATTAAAAAATACATAAAATTTTATGTTTTGTATGAATGATAAAGAGAAGAAATATAATTGTATTGTGATGAATATAAGAATATATCTTTCTATTAAAAATAAATATTATAATATTTATGGTTTATAGTTTGATTTGCATTTTATAACTTAAAAAATAATACAAAATTACAAAATAATTTTTTAAAATAGCAAGCCAAGACAAGGAAAAAGTTTGTCTCTCTCTCTCTCTCTCTCTCTCAAACAAGACAAGGAAAAACCCGAATGTCTACGAGATCTGCATCAAACAAATATGATTTTCCTTGTCCACTATTCTCCACTTGTTCAGAATAATTGGCCTCTTTCAAAACTCTCTCATTTGCTCAAACAGGTTTAAATAATTTATAATTCTAAATTTAAATAATAAATAATTAGAAAAAAAAAAACACAATTTATAATCTCAGATTTATATATATATATATATATAATCTCAGACTTAAGCCTTCAACTTTGAGAAGGGATCAGAAAAAAAAAATAGCAAAAAATATGGAAGTCCATGTTTTGGTTTTGATGTTTAACAAAATCCCATATGTTATACTTTATCTTATATAAACAAAATCAATTTTAAACTAAAATAAAATTACATTCAAAACAACTAATTATTTCTTCGGAACATTCTCTTAATGGAGATTGAAAAAATAACATGATTTGTTTCAATTACATTGACCAAAATGCTTTTTAAAAGTCGAACCTAAAATAGTTGGAGAAATCAAAGCAAATTTATGAAAAACATGACATAGGTTGTCGACTGGTTATGTAAACATGTCGATCGTTTAGCCTCAAGTTGTTGATCGACCATAATAGGTTGTCGACCGGTTGCAACGTATGTTCTCTATAGTTTGTTATCGACCGCCTCTGCATTAGGTCCTATTGATCGTTCTTGGGTAACGATCAATCGCCTTGATTCACTTATTAATCGATGTTTAAATTTTTGCACTAACCTGTTGACCGGTTCAATGAACTTATTAACCGTTTTGATCCCAGACAGCTTGTAATGACTAGTTTTTCAGTGCATTTAATGTAGCTCAACCAACTCCAACAACTCAATTTTTTACTTTTCTCACCATCAACAATAAATACCAAATTGATGGACCATTTAAGAGGGTTAGAGGGATTGAATACTCAACTACCAACTGCCAAGATCATTCATTGTGCTTTAAATTATAAATTTCTCTCATTCTGACTATAAAGGCTTTGTGTGCTTATTACTTATTATTATTTCAAGCCTTATATATTGAGAGAACCTGTAACTAGGGGGTAAACCCTTAGAAACTCTGATTCTCATTTTGTTGTATTTTCTAGCATCTTTGCTAGAGGGCTTACTCATTGAGTAGGAGATTTGTATTGTCTAGTATTTTTGCTAGAGAGCCTATCTTGAAGATAGAATTTTTCATATAATGGATTGATTTTTAAAATCTTTAATGAGAAACTAAAATAGTGGATTAAACTTAAGTCAAGCCGAACTACTATAATTCATTGTGTTCATCTTACGTTTATGCTCTTGTTCTCATTGCTATTTTGGGTGCACTATGTTGATATTTCTCATTAACATTATATCTTATTTTGCGATAAAAGACATCTATTTTTCACGAAAATTTTAAGATATTCTATTCACCCCCTCCCTTTTGGTGTGTGGCTTAGCACATTATTACTATCACATGTAAACCATTGTTGAGTTGTTTTTCAACTTGTTAGAACATTAAGTCTTCTTTGCTCCTTGGTCAAATGTTTAAATAATAGTGAGAAAAGCGTATATAAAATGCAAAAATGACTCAAAATAAAAATAGGATCTTGTGAAGGATCGATGAACTTTCAGAGGAGAAGGAGACACACCAAAGACGTGGGGGCGATACTCACTGAAGGTGGAAGCTTCACACGGTAGAAAGACATAAGGGCTTCGCACGCAGGAGGTGAAGGCCTCTTATAGTGGAAAGAGAGATAGGTTACGCATGCTGGAGGTACAGGTTTCACGTGGTGGAGAGAGAGATAAGGGAGGTTTCGCACGCTAAAGATGTCAGATCCAGACCAGGCGACGTTACTAAAATCTGGCAGGAGAAATGATAAAGCAAACAACGTCATCGGAATCTGGTGGACTGAATTTGGCAAAAACAATATCGTAGAGAGAGAGCGAGAGATAATAGGTGAGGTGGAGAAGAACTCGACGAAAATTGAGGTGTCTGATAGAGAAAGAGAAAGAGAGCACGCACCTTGCAGAAACTGGCAACAATGGTGGAAAGAGAAAGAATAAGGAAAAAGACGTGGGCAGGCTTTGCTAAAATTGTTAGGGGTATATTTGTAATTGTGTTAGGGATATATGTGTAATTTTAACTTGGGTTGTCAACTAAATTGTCACCCAGATTGGCCATGTAGCATTATCCTACATATATATATATATATCACTTACACTATATTTGTTAACGTGATGTTTCTAAAATGAGTGAGATAAGTTTATATCAAGATAAGATTTGAATGCTTTCTAAATTAAGATATAAAATGATTAAAATAAGTTTGAAAAGTATTTTAAGATTTTTATTAAATTATTTGTTAACTTTTTTTGGAATACACTAGAAGACACATGTGCAATTTTTTTTTATTTATAAGTATCAAGATAAATTTATCTGTAGGAGAAAAATAAATTTTTCTAAAAAAATTCAAATAAGTGACTTCTTTTTTAAGAGTTATTATATAAATTTAATAAATAAATAAAATTATTTTTGTCTAGAATATTTTTCATATCTTACTTTTTTAGATCTATATCTTGATTAACAAATACTACCTAAATAAAAGTAATATCTGATAATTAGTTTAGTGATGAAAGAGGGATAGGAGGTGATCCAAAATTTTAAAAGTTAAATTAACCTAGATGACTCAAATTAATTAAAATAACCCATATTAAAAAAGGTTAAATAAGAATTTAGAGCATTCTAGTAAGTGTAATTATTGTGATATAAATAACCTAAAATTTGAGAATATGTTTTGTAAATAACCACATATTCAATCAACTCAGTTTGTTTAGTTACAAAACAAAAAAAAAAACTAAAAGATTAGCACTAAGCCCAAAAACTGTAATCCTATATATATATATATCAAAAGCAAATCACATGGATCAAATCCAATTTGAATGCGGGCCGGCCCAATGTTGGCCCAAAGTAAAACCAAATCACATAATCCCATTCCAAAGCTCAAGGGCCTTTAGATGAAATGAAAGCAATTAGATAGGGAACACACTCATCATATCTTGAATTAATTTATGTGGCACCCTTCGGTTCACCATATGGTTTAAATGAGAATTATTGCTTCCATCACATGTGGCAGAAAGGTGAAAAATTTAGGCATATATGCAAGTGAATAATTTCATGGTTCATATTTTTGCCATCCATGTGACATATATGTGTTGCAATTGTCCAAATCTAGCCACATCCATATTTTTGCTCTCTTAATTTTACCTGTTTTTTTCATGTCATCGCTCAATTTTTTTATTATTTTAATTACATTTCTATACCTATATTTTTTAATTAATTTAACTCTTATATTTTGACATTTTTTTCGTGTGTCAAACTCAAACTTTTCATTATTTTGATTATTCCCTATTTATATTTTCGAGTTAATTTAATCCATATACTTTGACGTATATAAAAAAAAAAGAAGTTACATTGACTCATTTTACTTTATTTTTTTATTTATTAAAATATATGAGTTAATTAATTTAAAAATATAAGTACATGAATATAATCGAAATAATAAAAAATTTAAATGATCACATAAACAAATATAAGAGTTAAATTGACTCAAAAATATAAATTTAAAGGTGTAATTAAAATAATAAAAAAATTAAATAATTATTAAAAAAACATAAAAATACAAAAAACAAAATGTAAATTTACCGTCCAAATCTTAAACATATAATCATCGCACGAAAAAAAAGATTGTGCCTCCTCCTTTTTCTTTCGTTTCGACTTGGAGTTTTGTGATGCTGTCATTGGATATGTTTGATCTCTTAAAGCCAATCTAGTCCCAAATTAACCTTTTATTTCAAAAAAGAAAGTACATGAAGCAACAGATAGCCTAGCTTAAAATTCTTGCCAACTTTTAAGTACATGTTTGACCAAACAAATAGGGGTAACATTCTGTCTTCTAGGCCTTTTTTTTTTTTTTAACTTTTTCATTGTTACTCCATGTCGTTTCTGCATTAAAATACTAGCTGTTGAGCTGGTGGGTAAGATGGGATTGTATCTCCTATTTTGTATTCGATTTAGGTTACAATTATTGTAAAATTTGTTGGTTTAATTACGACATGGTAAATTTTAGATAAATAGATGGTTGGAGATTTATAATTTATATAATCGATCTCACGTGGTAAAATTAAAATTTATAGTTATTATTGTTATTATTGCATATATTCAATACAATTTTATCGATCGTAGGAAGAGGTGACTAAAGAGGTGAGATCTAGTCACCTCTTTAGTGACAAACATTGACATAGAACACAAGGATGCTGCATCTCTTGGTTAATTTTGCTTAAAGCTGGTTGTACGTAGGAAGTGTCAGCATTGCTGTTCTTTTTGTAGGCATCACCATTTGTTAATTAATTAAGAGCTTAATTATCATAATCTTTCCTTTGATTTGTGTATTTTTCATAGCGTCGCTGTCTTATTAGAGGTCATCATCAGTTCTTTTACACTTAAATCCATGAATCACCCAGCTAAACAAAAATACACGAAACTCGAATTTAACTGTTATGTTGATAAATGCTACTTTTCTTTAGGAAAATGTAGTGAACTTAGTCCAACACTTAACATTCTGGATTTTGCAAGAAATGGCCGAACAATCTGATTATTGGCCCAAACAAGTCATTGCACTGTCTACCCATTTGAGGACACTGGCCAGTCACATTGGCTATATATTGTCAAACAACCAACAATGGATCCATTGAACTATTTGTTAAGCTTTTTCTCTTCTGTTGTTTAGAAACTTGAAAAAAGCACTGTAGCCCATAACTGTATAGTTGCAAACGAATAATTCTACCATTGAAAGAATACAATTTATTGTAATTTATTCTAAAAATATTTGTTTTAAAGATCCCAAACATTTCCATTTGTTTAAGAAGAATATGAAGTTGACATTGTTTATATAGAGAATGGGAGTGATCAAAACAATAAAGTAATA
The DNA here is from genome assembly GCA_036245055.1 of Diospyros kaki. Taxonomy (NCBI): domain Eukaryota; kingdom Viridiplantae; phylum Streptophyta; class Magnoliopsida; order Ericales; family Ebenaceae; genus Diospyros; species Diospyros kaki. Next base: position 4,268,735 of record BSEG01000013.1, read on the forward strand.
AAATAAAGTAACAACTATATATACCCTTCACTCTCAAGGTATATAAAATATAAGATAGACAAATTTACATTTAGTATTTGTGACATAGCATAGCTTATTAATTAATAAGCCTCTCAACATATCAAGCCCTTTCCATTACAAAAGAGAAATTCATTATAAAATCTTATTTGGGTTAAGAATAATATTGGATTTTTACGACATCCAACAAAGATGATGATGAATGCCAAATGCCAAATACCAAATACCAAATTACAAGCAAAAGGAATGGACAGCTGTGGTGAAAATTTTATATTCCTTCGCCTACGTAAAGATTCCACCGTTTGGCTGCATGTACAACTCCCAAGCACACGCATACATGTGTGTGTGTGTGTGTGTGTTGTTGTAATGTAACTTCGTCTCTTGTTTCCATGATCATCACTCTATTCTTTCATCCTTCTATAAAAATGTTAAATGAAGTAATAAAAGATCTCATTATCCATATATATGTATATATTATCAAACTCAATTCACCAAAACGCAAACGAAATATGCTACCCATCGAGAAGCAAAATCTAAATCCACAAAAACATCAAAAGAAAGAAGAAGAAATGTAATGCAGAAAGAGAAGAAATTAAGCAGAGAATTGAATTGTCTTACAGAATGCTTCAGAGGCTATATATGGTGGGTGATATACACATGTATATATATGGTTTCGACCGACTCACCATATGTGGAGTGGAGGTCTGACTTAACTCGGGAGGACCCAAGAAGGGAGTGACCAATGAGGAATTGCCACGCTCGCATTTCACATCCCAATCCACTGAGCCAACTGGGAGGGGTTGACAATTCCAGGCACGTGGACCCCATCGCTCTTCAACAGGCTTGCCACGGCTAAGTAGCTCTGGTGCTGCAGCGGCTTCACACTCTGGCTCGCCTTCGCGTCCCTGTTCTCGCTCTGACCCGGCTGCATCCCCTGCAACTCTTCCGACACTGGCTCGGCCTCGGCCTCGGCCTCGGCTCGAGCCGGGTCCCACTTCTCGCCAAACAGGGTGCCTTTGGTCAGGAACTCATAAGCCAGGTAGCCAGCTAAGAGCTGGTTCGGAGGCACCGGCTTGGCTGCCACCGCGGCGGAAGGTGGCGCCGGGGGTTCGTCGGAGGAGCGGGCTTCACTCGCCTTGCGCTTCATCGATGCGACGGGTGTCGAGATCTGGCGTGGGTGGTGGCTCATCGTAGCCGTCCCTTTTTTCATTTTTTTATTGATTTTCCCTAATCCCGATCCTATTCGGAAAGGGCGAGGGCGAAAACGTCAAATCAGCTCCACCAATAATTTAAAAAAAAAACAAAAAGAGAAAAACAGCTGTCTGAGTTTAATAGGTTGTTAGGGTGGTAAATAAAGTCGAGAGGGAGGGTAAAAACGTAAATTTAAACGCTCGTAAAACGACAAAGGAAACCAGATAACAATAATAATTACAAATAATTTAAGAAAAAAATTCCCAGAAACGGGAGAGAGGGAGGGAGAGAGAGAGAGAGAGGGGCAAAGACAGAGAGATCGAGGGAGAGACGTCGGAAGCTGGAAAATGGATCGAAAGGGAGCGTCGCCGGAATCCGGTGACGCGGCGGAGGTAAGGTCTAGGGATGATGATTCAGGCCGGGATATTTTTTTTGGGGGGGGGGGGGAGGGGGGAAAAGAGTGGAGGAGAAGAAAAAGAGACGAGGCGAGTGAGAGCGGCAGGGGCGAGAGAAGCGCTCGGCTTTTATATAGAGGGGTCCATACATACGTTATATATATATATATTATAATATTGTTGCCGTTTATACCCTTGGCCCTTGTGTTCAACTAATTAACGAAGATGCCATTAGGACAATATTACCTCTCTAGCTCTCTGATGGTCTACCGGCAGCTTGTAGGGGATTTCAGTAGGATAATGCTATTGGTACACCTTTGTGTACACCTTGGACTACACAAAGGTGTACTAATGACAAAAAAGCCCCCCTTGAGGCGCATAGAAGCGCGTGAGGCGCATGAGAGGCGCAGGGCATTTTGGTCATTATACCCTTGATGTAGCCCAAGATGTACAAAATAGTTGTACATCTAGCATGATCCATTTCAGTAACGGTGGCTTCTGAAGCAAGGGGGTTCAAATCTTGTCATTTGGGATTTTTTTTTTTTTTTTAAATTGATGGTAGATCAAAGTTGGGTAAAAAAATCAATTTTAAGAATAAGGGCATTATATCAGTTGAATTAGGCTAATTTAAAAACAAACAAAAAAACTAATTAAGCTAAAATGTCCAATGATTTGCCCAAAAACCTGAGAATTCCTATACCATGAAGCTCCCAATTAGTATATGCAGGCAATGTTGGGAATTCTGATTCTGAGGATCATCTTAAACATTATAATTTTATATGAACTACGAAGAGTCTTAAATGGGTAGGTGCTATTTGGTATTGTTATGTACGCTAGGAAAGCTTTTAATTCTGCGAAGACTTACCAGGCACATTCTGAATCACTTTCTTCTGCTTCTCGACAACCACCACATTTCCTGCACTATTGCCCCTAGCCTGCTGCTTCTCCTTGACAAAGAACTTCAACTTCCATAATGTGGATTCACTCTGTCAAAATAGACATTGCGATCATTAACCTGTGTTTGGGGAGCATTCTGCTAGGATAAAGGATATACTTAGAAATTTACCATTGCATCAAGGTTAAGGTCCACCTCTTCTTTATCTGCTTGGAAAGTTGGGTCACATCGAGCAACAAGTCGCATTGCCTCGACGAGATCCTCAGGAGACAAACGGGAGAGAGACTCCGCGAGCCATTTTTTTTCTTTAACAGATATCTTTCTAATATGATGACAAAAGAATTAGCAATGATAACCAATCCACATAAATATGTTTATAGATTATACCATATTCACAAGTTCAGTTGGTTACCATGCAGATAAAAAGGTTATAGCAAGTTAAAGTGTACAATGTGGTGTAAAGAAGAGCCCTGGAAACTCCTTCAAATTAACTCATCGCGGATAAAAACCACAAATTGACCTTTAAAGAAAACAAACTCTGCCTCCTTCCTGTATTTCATCCATTCAATTAGCAAGTATTTACAGGCAAACACCTCGTTAAAAATAACACACACACCTGACAAGGCTTTGTGATTTTTATTATGGAGTTCCCCTTCACTAAGTGCATCCAAATAATAATTTCAGTAAAAGGGCATGCCCAACTAGTGGGAACAAGAAAGTAATACTCGGAAAAAGAAATTCGGCAAGTCTTTATCATGCAGTTTACACAATATTAGTTCATAAAACACGTGCACATGTTAATGCTTGTGAGGACATCCACAAGGGGACTCTAGATTGCAGTGAGGTACATGCATTTGTTAATCCTGCAACCAATGTTCTCAGATAGATAGTCCTTAGGATAATGAGTCTTATACATGAGGATTGCAAGTTTTCCACCGAAGTCAAGGTGATTTGGACTCTCATCATTTCTTAACAGGTCTCTTGAAGGCTATGAGGTTTTCCTAAACTGCTTTCAAATTTCTTGTCTTTAACTCGTGTAACATTTCGATCTTTACTCTTGCTTCCAAAACAAGATTCAAGAGACCACTTAACTTCAGGAAATGCATGCAATCATTGTATCATCAGCTCAAAACATATTTGTTTTTTTCATGGAAGATATATGATAGGGACAAAAGAAAATTACTTGGGCAGAAGAAAAAGAGCATAACCCAGGCCAACAACCAGCAAGACCAAAAACAAATCCACATTGTTTTGCAATATTTTGGTAGGATAACTGTTGTACTATTCTAATATTTGGTTTTAGTAGGATTATTATTTTTATATATAAATGGGAGAACAATCAAGAGGAACATTCATGTTTTGACTGATATTTGAGTATACAGAATTTTGATTCTCTCCTTTTGTCTCAGAATTTCTCTGCTCTCAGTATTACTGTAGTTTGACTTGAACTCAAAGGCGGTCAGCCTAACCTATGGATTCTACCCAAAGAAAAATAAGGAGAAATAAGTGAAGATATGATGCAATAGCAGATATTTAGATACTTCCCTTTTTACAATAACTCAAGTGGGGAGGGGGTTAGAATCTGAGATTACTTGGATATATGTATACATTTAAATACTTATTAAAAAAAACATACATGCATTAAAATAAAACAACATGAATGCAGATAACTTGAAGGACGTGGAAAACAATTAAGCAATGCAGTAAAAATACAAAAACAAACCTGCACTTTCTAAGTATGGTTTCTCTGAGTTTGCCCAGATGCAGATCAAATTCATCAAGCTGAAAAAGATCCAGAATAATTTGTTCAAATCATGTATCATGCTCCCTTGGCTCATTTATCTATATGCCAAAAGGAAGTACATCTGATGCCAATAGAACGGTAGAACTTCATGAAATTGTAAGGATTTTCTTTTCACAAGATTTTTCTCTGTGAAAAGTCTGAAATTATGATTACCTCAATGCTTAAATCCCTAGCCCTTTTGGCATAAAAAGCCGCCTCAGCGAGTTGCTTATCCAACCGTGCTGTTGCTTCCTCCTCCATCTTCATTTTTTCCTGCAAGTAACTGGAATTTAACCAACAATAACAAAAGTAGCTTGTTGTAATGGTAACGTGCTTGATCCCTCGGCTAAAATAGGCACACAACTCAGCTCCAGAGACATTAGATACCGGGGCCATCCACTATTAAAATAGAAACTTTACCTCTTGATCAACTTTTGGCAGGAGTTGCTGCCATTTCTCCTCAAACTCTGATAGTAAGGTTTTTGCCATTACATGATCATCATGATGCTCATTGTTATATTTCATCGCATTTTTAAATATCAACGTCACGTCTGCATATATCTCCCGGACATTTTTGTAGCTAGTTCCATCCTTGGCCTCCATTTTTGCCTTTATGGTACTAAAATCCATTGGTTTTTCAATGACCTAGTATATAACAACAACAAATTAATTGAAGACGCATATGAAGAAACTCCAAATCAAGAATTCCACAAATAAGGTTTTGTATAACTGATAGATTTTATATAAACTCTGGCTGTAATTTTGCCTTGCTTTTGAAGATTAAAAAAAAACAGCAAATTGCAGGCACCATGCCTTTCTGAAAAAAAGTATTCAATATTATTTTTATGGGAGCATATGCATCCACGCCAGAAGAGGGGGAGAGGACATGTAACTTGGACAATTCTTAATCCATATGGATTTTTCATCAGAAGAAAAAACTATACCTCAAAGTAGTCATGCAAACCAAGGCCAACAACATCTACAGGCTGCATAAATGGTCCAGCCCACTTGTGCTGGGTGATCTGGCAAATAAAAACAGGTACACATAATACAATAATCAAGCAACTTGAAAAACTAAAATGAGTTGTGTAACTCCTAAAATTTTCAAGCAACTAAGGATAAAGAACTATGGGATAATTTCAGTTGAAGGAAGAGAAAATTACGGTTAAAGAAAGAACAATGGAAAAGATAATAGAGAATACTATTCATGTTACTGATGTGTCAAAATTCTTCAACCATTAATAAAAATGCCATGTTTCCAACAAGCAGTGTTAATGTATTGATCCCAAAAAAATTCTGTACGGAAGATCCATCCAAAAAGGGCTAAGGATTGAAGACTAAGAGTACATATTATAGTTAATTTTGATCTTAGAGGGAGAGATATTGTGTGAACTTCAACTAGCATTCAGTACATGACTTCATACATCATTTTACTTCTTGGTGGGTAGGTACTCCATAAACAATAACAGAATGACTTAATATTTCTTATACAAGCAATAATATCCCACTGCCAAAATAGATTCTGAAAAATGGGAAGGGTTCTCTCAGCTTCTTGATATCATTGTAAACTTTTTCATCTTTAGAAATTATCCTGCTGCATTTAATTAATAATTTTTAATGCTGCATCAAATTAAAAATTTTGTGTAGATATTAGAGGATCCATGAACACACGACACCAAAGAAACTGGCACATTATTCTGTTGTCTATAAAGGACATATTTGTTCAATTATTGTTAATGTGGAACCAAATAAATAAGCACAAATCATTCGCTTATAGCAGGAAAAAGTTGTGAATAACGGTCTCCAGAGGGAGGAGACGCACATGGCAGCATAGTTCTCTTTCTGAAAAAATAAGCTTCTTAACATGAAAACAATGTCATTTATACTTCAGCAGTGTCATTCAGTCACTTAAAATGATGGTTTATGTACCTCATCATCCAATGTAATCAATGAAAGGCAAAAACTATAATCCCTAAAATTAAAAAGAACCAACAAAAACAGAAGGCCAAAATTGGAAAACATAGTTCAAGATCAACATCAGGGTTATATGTTTAACCAATTGAACAAAAAGCTGACATTGTAAAGATGGAAAGGATAATCAAAGCATCAGTGGTTGCCTGCTGTAATATTGTGCCAATTTGGCTCATGAGCTCTTGCTTTCTCTTCACTGCAGCGGCTTCTCTGTGTGGTGCATCTTGCTGCCTCTTAATAAAATTAGCAATTTGTTTCTCATTATCTTTCTTCTTCTGAATTGAGCTACCTTCAGGAGCATTCAATTGTTTCTTAGTTGCAGTCAAGTAGTACTGTTCTACCTCCTTCAATCTTTGCTTAAGCTGAAAAGAGATATATACCAGGGCTTAACCAAATTATACAGGAATGCATATCCAAAAATAGTCATAATCAGAAAACATAGACAACAACTAACAAATAACTTCAAAGGAAAATATATTAGCAAATGTTAAACAAATAATAGAAATGATAAAAAAAATATGCAACCTAAAAACATAATTTCATACACCAGCTGCATTATCAGAAAAAAAAAATGAAAAGAAAAAGAAGAAGAATGAAAGATTGCTGCTCGTGGATATGACATGTTCCCGCAAAACAAAATGACGATTGAGGGATCAAATTCCACCTATAGGATTCTTTATTGTTGAACTACTTCTGGTTGTTATGAGGTGCTAGTTGGCATGGTTGTCATTTGGAATAATATCCACCCCTCTATGGTAACAGCAAGAGCTCAGCTGTTTTCTTTCTACCAGCTAATTATATATCTGCCTCAACCGTTCTTCCTACTTTCCACTGCTACAATGCAATTGTCAATTTTCTAGTGTAATGTTTTGTCAACTATTATGGATCCAGGATGAATTATGCTGGCATAGAAAAAGTCAAACACAAGTGCCTCCCAATAGGCTCTTCTCTGATATGTCTGTACAGTATGCATATGAGGTATCCACATCAGTTTTATGTTTGGAAATTTGTAAAAGATGTACATGACATGTCAGACACCAACACTGTTTTTTATATTTTTTTCCAAATCTAAACTATACAACAACATACAACAACATATCCAGCCGTTATCCCACTATGTGGGGTTGGCTACATGAATTCTAGACTTCTATGTGGGTTACATCCCAACAGATAGTTTGTCTAAAATTCATATTTGGACCCGACTAGGTTTTACGCTGGCTGTCGGCTACCTAACGCAACCCTCCTCCTTTATCCGGGCTTGGGACCGGCAGTGGATAATATCCCCTGGCGGAATAATGATGAAATGAAGTTTGAACACCATCTTCACATGGAGAAATTTCATGAGACGGTGGTAAATGAAGAAAATTGATATAGTTGTGTTCCAAATCTAAACTATAGTTAAAAAAATTTCCAAGCTACTACTCCTCCCAAATTATGTCCCAAAATACTGCTACTTGTTCCACATCAGCATATAACTGCTGGTCAAAGAAGTGCTTCTTAGAAAGAACCGCCGGTATAACCAGCGCTTCTTTTAAAGTATAACAAAGAACCGACAGTTCAACCAGCGATTCTTTGAGTAGTTCAAAGTTAGTGTAAGATGGAGTAGATGTTCAAGAATTAATTTGGTCTTGGTAGTAGTTTAGGAATTTTTTAAAAATAGTATTAGTTTTGAAAAAAAAAAATCTCATCTTTATTTGTTAATTGGAGTGATTCATGTGTAAAAATGTAGCCCTGCATGTTGTATTTAACATGTTATTCAGTCAAAATCAATTAAATAATTACTAAGTTCCTTTTTCATGTTGGTTTCAAGAGGATGGGCATGGATAAGAATCCTCACCGAAAATGGAGACCTGGTCACTAAGAACTATTTTTATTGTTAAATTCCATAAATTTGGTTTCTGACCTGCTCAATTTAAACTTTTTAGATTCTAAGGTGTTCCTCCATAATTCAAAGTTAATAATCAAGTCTTATTTTGTCTCATCTATCAGAACAATATTGTCTACAACTAATATACAGAAGGCAGCTCTTGTTGGATTTGCTTTGTGAATTTATCCACTATAAAAGCAAATCCTTAATGTAATCCAAATATGAATTCAAGAATTCCATCTTTATCATACTTTGGGTTGGGTTATCCAAATATGATTTCAAGACAATCTCAGCACTAATAAAGGAATTTGGTAGGTAATCCAATCCATGGATTACCAAATACAGCCTATATGTAGTAATTTGCAACATAGAAAATACAATATCCACTTGGGGCGGGGGGGTTGTGTCTATCCACCAAGATGCAACTACATCCACCTCAGAAATAAATAAAAGTAAGAGTTAGTTTAACCCTAAACAAAACCATACGATGTTAAAAACATGTTTCATGTAAAATTCAGATTGCCAGAACCCTATGAAATATGAAGGAAGGAGAGAAGTAAAAGAGGGAGGGTGGATAGGGAGAGAGATTGGGGAGGATTTGTGTTTGAGCCTTAAAAATAAAGATATGATAAGCAGCAGGAACGAGAACTGATATAGGAATAATTGACCAGGCTCATCCTTTTACTATTTTTTTCTGACAGTTGATAATTCTTCTATGCAAAACTGTTGTGTCTTCAGGTTAGAAGATTTTATGCATTTACTCATACACTTTTGTGATTTTTCCTGGCAAAAAGTGAAGGTACTAGGAATAAATAAACAAAAAAAAAAAATAAGAACAGAAAGTAAGTAGTAACTTCATGTCTCCCTTGACTTTGCACCTGCCTACCACAATGTTTCATTCATGGTTCACTAATTCTATCTTATGCTCCAACTTGACAATGAGAAGCCCCACGGGACGATCAACCCCTAAATGGTTCAGGCTCCAGTTAATGTATATCCGGTGCCTTAATAATCTCCTAATCCCTTAAGAGTACCTTTGCAGTTCACAATTTCAATTAAGAGAAAAGTTAAAATAAGCTTTAAATAACCAACACAAATTGCTATTATTTGACACATAGATTGAAATCAACATCATATGAATATTTAAAAACCTGCTTGCCTACTTAGCAAAAATAACCTTCTTGCCTGTTCCCATGACCCATTTAAGCATTTGACTGTAAACAAACCAAGATTAGGACAAATAACAAATAGAACCAAATTAACAATAGTTCAGATTTGAAGTCCAAATTACTAAAAGCATTACTAGTTTGTATTTAACCAACTTACCATTTCATGACTAAAAACTTTAGTAGTTTAAATTTTACCAACTTACCGTTTCAACCTTTGTGGTTACTTCTTCAACTTGATGGCTGAAATCCTTAATTACAGCATCTTTATCCAAAGTCTTCCTTTGTTCACCTGATGTAATCTCTGAAGGTAATGCATCCATTGTTTCCTTCTGAGCAAACATTAAAATTGGCATAAACTATTTGGAAACAGAATAATAGCACAATTTATGTTTTACAAACAGTGCCAACCAACAATACATGGATTAATTAACCAAGAATATACATGCAAACCATTCTAACAGATTGCAGCAGAAGTGCAGACCTTTGAGAACAATGAGATAAATGGGTTGATATCATATCAAAACATTCAAAATTTGATGGTCTCACATGCCAAAAGGAGAATCAAATAAAATCATAACCTCATTTAGGAATTACTAAGATTGATCACTTGCCATTCTTGAGTTGCTTTTCTTTGTGGATATGACAAAATTTTATATGTAAACATAGCATCACAAAAACCAAAAGTTAAATTTGTCTATTCAAAAGTTAAACCCTGAATAAAAGAGGAGAAATAAGATACAAACGTTAAACCTGTCTATCCACAAGCAAAATATATGTCACCAAGGAAATGAACAAAAGAAGAAAGACTAAAAGGAGAATCCTCAATCAACCAGAAACAGGAAAGGTGGATTCCTTTTAAAGGATTAGACACTCTACCCTTCAGAAGCTCTATAAATCCTTCTTCATGCCATAGACACCATATCACAAGAAAAAAAGGTTTAAGTAGCCAAAAATGCCTCTAAGTATGACTTGACCAACTCCAGCTCCAAGCAAACACAAGATCCTACAAATAGGCTAGAGAGTCCGCACCTTCCAGCCGTAGGATGGCAACGTGATAAGTAATCCACTAACTAACTACATTGCTAGCACAAAATGCACCGACACACCACAATTTAATCTCCTTCTCAGAAAATCTTTTGAGGTGAAATAGCACCGTGAGACATCCACTCAAAAAGACTGACCATAGTAGGAGTAGTCAACTTCAAAATGACTTTTTAAGGGAAATGGTTTCTTTATCACAGATAGTCCCATAGAACAAAAGTAGCAAGTAGACCTGTCAAACGGATGGCCTGGCCCAGTTGTATCATGCCTAAGCACAGCTCGGCATCAGCGAGACCAGAGGGCCAAAAGGCACAACCTGAAACTTTATAACTGTAAATTACTACTCTTCATCTGTCAAAATTTTGAAACAATAAAAATATATTGAGGTTTGTTTCACTATGTGATGAAACTCATAGTGAAATTGATCAAGATCTACTGTTTATTTGAAATTCCAACCAATGAAGAGACTGATCAAACCAGTACGAGACAATGCCATCGTAGAAAAAAAAAAAAAAGCTTGAACAGAGCTATATACCAAAGTTTTCAAGTTGCTCCAGAGTTCCGTTCAGTTCGAGCAGACACACAAGATGTTCTTACGACTGACACCTGTCCACAAACCCAAAGCAAAAGAAACCTAGATGGACGAGCTCAACACCTTACAGTAAGCAAATGAAGTCAAAATTGCTATCTCTTCCTTATCATTCCCAAAGTTATACATAACGAGAAAGTCATAAACAATTCTTACACGATCCTCGATTTTCGTCAAAATCCTGAAACTCTCCTCTCCACAATTGCGCGCACAAGCACACACGTATGCAGATAACAAGCAAAGACGAGAGAACACAGAACCAGAAGCAAAATCAACACAGTTCAAATGTATCCAGACACATTTCACACCAGTACATACACATATAAATGTATACAGAGAGAAGGAGAGAGAGCAGAGAGAAGCAGGAAACCTGCAGAGCGAGAGCGAGAGCGAGAGCGAGAGGTGATAGTCGACGAGCAAATGAAACGTGTTAGAAGCAGTTATGCAACTTTTATACGTGGGGAAGTATGAAACATGGTTCTCCGCTTCAAAAACATTACCGGTCCAACCGGTCTGGTTTAATGACGTGTCATCGTATCGTACAGAGTTGTTCTTTTTATTTTTTCACTTTTAGTTGCAAAATAAAAATATAAAAGTAATTACATTTCATGAAATAGTAATATCAATTAATTTATCTAAGATTATATTTCATATATACAACAACAACAACATATCCAGCCTTTATCCCACTATGTGGGGTCGACTACATGAATAAAAATATTCTATTTCATATATAAGAAAATAAAAATATTTTTCAAAACTTATTACAATTCATTGGTTAAATCTATATTTTTACCTTTGTACTTCCATGTTTTTTTCATGTGGTCACTTAAATTTTATACCTTTAAACTTGTATTTTTTAATTAATTTAACTTATGTGTAAAAAAAAATTATAAGGTGAGATGACAAAATATACATCACACTCTATTTAATGTATAGATATTAAATTGAATAAAAAGTATAATCGAAATAATAAATTTTTTGAATTGCTACAAGAAAAAAATATTAAAATATAAAGATTAAATTGACTCAAAAATATAGATTTAATAATATAATTAAAACAATAAAAAAAATTGAATTCTCACACAAAAATAACATGAAGGCACAAAAATAAAAATATAAATTTAACCAATTCATTAAATGGCAATGTCTTGTGAATAAAACCCCATCCAATATAATTGAGAATTAGGAATAAATAAACATGTTTGATGTATTCTTAATAATGTAAATGACAAAAATAAAATTAAATAATTTAAACTCATTTAATGGCACGTGCCAAGTGGAATAAATTGTTCCTTATTTATATAAGCTTCCATGTTATATATATATTGAATTGGTAGCATGAATTCATAGGTTCAAACTAGAATACTCCATTGCCAGCACAGGGTTCTGCACCTCCCATTGATACAGCTCAAGTAGAATGAATAGAAAATTATATATGCCATAGCGATCAACAGATGCAATATATATATATATATATATCCTCAAATATGATCAAATGCAATATACACTGACAATAAAGATTCTGCAATTCCCCTTATTTTTCACATATGATACAGATCAAGTAGAATGAATAGAAGAAAATTCTATTTATGTGTTTAGAACAGAAGGCTATATAGTACAGAAGTGAACAGCAGCAGTTATAGCCAGTGCTGGTATTTCCCTTTTGCGGGCATGTAGTAAGTACAGCATAGAACAAACTTATGACAGGTATCTCCACGAAGCTGGACGGTCCCTTGATATGAGAAGAACCCGGGAAGCCAAGTAATCGAAAGAAGGGGAATACAAGTCATCGGGTCCGATAATTTTCCTAAGCTTGTGTATGTTAGCATGGTCAGAGGAGAAAGGCAGCCATTCGTGATCCTTCAAGGCATCAAAAGCAAATAGTCCTCGTCCACAAACTCCCATGACAAAGTTTGGATTTCCCCAAACTTGCGTTAAGGGTGCGTGATGGGCATCACCAGCATTGGATTCGGGCAGAGAGTAAGAGGTGAAAAACCCCCATTTGCGCAACGAATACTGTTGCACTTGGGAGGAGAGCTGGTTTCTTCCTGCTGATGTTTTCTTGGTGCAGCCAAGAAAAATGGATTCTCCACGAGAGTAAACGGACTGCACATTCACACCAAGTATGGGCATCATGAGACCTACACCACGTGGGTGGCGAAAATCTAATACATTGACGTAATCAGCAGTGCAGAAAACTCCATCATTTCCTTCAGCTTCGGATGACCTTACTCTGGATTAAAGAAGTAAAAGGAAGAGGATGATGAGAAGAAAGGATTAAGACAGCTCGATCGGATTTGTACATGTGGTCAAGTCAATTATCAACACAAGTATTTGGCTGTAAAGAATTCTAATGCAACTGGGATAAAATAAACAAAGGAAAGCAAGAAAAGGTGAAAAACAATGGTCAGAAGTGATGAGACGGATTATATCACAAATTGCTCGCTGATCATGTAGAAGAAATCCTCAACAGTCTCCCACTTGAATAAAGAGATTGATGGAATGAAAGAGGAAAGTAAACCAATAACTGGAGAATAACATAAACACAATCAACTAATATAAGACCCAAGTAGAAGTTTCACCTTTGCCTTATTCCACCACCCACTTCTGCATCAGTGTTATTCACATGAAGTGCAGACACTTTTTGATCAGATAAAGAAACAGAGACAAGCGCTCGAGAATTGATAGAATTCACATCCCATACAGAAATATTCCCTTCCTCTGCCACAACCACTTTTCCACTGTTTCTCCATTGCAAAGGACTGGAGTAATCCATTGCCAGCACAGGGTTTTGTACCTCCCATTTCATGATCTGCTCTCCATCGCGGATATCATGGATTCCAATAGCCCTCTGCCAACTGGCCGTTGAGATGATAAGTGGTCCACAGGGTTCATACCACCATTCTTGGTTTTCTGTTACATCAATAGAAGGAGTTTTTTCACTATATGTGGTATTATCACATAGTGGATCAGGTGATGCTCTTGGATTAGTGGTCCCATCCTCAATGTGGAAAGCTCGCACATCTCTAGTATAGAAATCCCATGAGCAAAATCCTGAATCCGATGTATTGCCAGCAGAGGCAGCCACTACATGCTTTTCTGAGCATCCATCTGCTCCAGGGGCACGAATTATCCAGCAATCTCTCCAAATATTAGGCGATACTTCAACAGGGGGCTTGTACTCAGCTTTCTCCTGAAATGATGGTGTACCATCATGAAAGAACTAATTCTTTTAAGGCAAGATAGCCATGATATTTATCTTATAGAGGAAAAGAAATCTGACAAAATAAGTATGCATTGAAGATATAAACAGCCATAATGAGGCATCAGAGTTAAAAAGTAATACGGCTCAACCAACAATTTGAAGAAAGTAGAAAGACACTTAAAAATGTGAAACAGAAGACAGTACATATGCATATAGGCATCTGAGGAAATTTCAATATATGCTTCTATTTTTATGTGCCATGATATATATGCAGGGTAGTAAAAGACAACTGATGACTATAAAGCTACAGTACAAGTGAAATAGGAAACTGGCTTCCCCACCTCACAGTTGACAATGTCATAGTAGGAGCAAGAACCATCACCATGAGCAAGAAGAACAGCTTCTCCTTCAGACACAAACCATCCTGCTGTTGAGATCTTGCGGCCAATTTCATTTAACTGATAAACAGAAGCATTTCGAGTATTGCCTTCATTTATCATTCCCTGTCTTTTCTCCTGGACATCAAACTCGTGTGTTTCATCTGCTGTGTGAGTCACCTCAGCATCCACTCCTTCATTAGCAATGTTTGAAGAATCTTGTGCTGCTGAAGTCACATTGCTTTTTGTTTCTTGAACTCTAGATGATGTCGAGGCAACATTTTCATGCATTGTTGTAAACTTAGATCGGTCCTTGTTCATGGACGGCAATAACTCTGACAGAATGGGGACCTCATTAGTGAGGCTCGATAACTTCTCTCCCTTCAATTCACTGCTGGACTGTACGAGATCAGCCTGATCCATTTCAGATCTTGCTAATGACACTTGTGATGATGTCCAATCTCTAAGTAACTTATGATGAGGAAAAAGCATTGCCTCCAGTTCTTCAGTATCCTCCACGTCCTTGTTTGGACTCCTATCTGAAGTTTTACTCTGCAGATCACTATTTTCAGTAGCTTTCGTTACAACCATCATCCCCTCAGCACCATTAATGGCATGCCCTGCTTCCTTCTCAATCCCTGAATTTGTTTTGTTAATATCTGAAATTATCATTTTTGATGCATCTGAGGCATCCATTTCTAGCATCTCCTTTGTCCTTTTAATGTCGGATGCAATCCTCTTAACCTTCTCCTCCAAAAATGCCAGCTTCTCATGCAACTTGCTTGGGTATTTGTTAATAGTCCCACCACCTGCATGTTCTTCAACGAAATCCTTCTGCTTCAATTTTTCCGGACCTCTTGAAGCACTCATAGCTTTTCGGCCCAATCTGTTGCCGCCCAAATCCATAGAATTGGTACTTCTCTTGAATATATATGATTCTGATTCAACACAAGATCTCTCCTTCAATTCCTCACAAACTCTAAAACTATTTGAAGCTTTGACTTTAAAATTACCCCTACCTAAGCTTGTTATCGACGAAGCTGAATTCAAATCAGCATCTCCTCTAAGTCCACCTGAAATCCCGAGCCTAGCTTCTTGCCTTGCTTTCAAATCAGATTCATATTTCTTAGAAATTTTACGAATTTTCCCTGAGCCCACGTCAGTTTTCACTGAATTATTGTAGCCCGTTAAAACCCTATTACCATTTAGACTTCCTTCACTAGATTTCACACTCATTTCCTTCAAAGTCCCCGTCTTTTGCTGAACTCTCTCAGAAACACTAACCCCGGCAACACTCTTCCGACCAGTCGACGCAGACCTCCCCACGGGAACCCTAGAAGCCCTCCCATTCGCCAAATCCGACAAAACCTTATTGAATTCAGAAGGACTTGAGCTCCTACCTCTCGGAACCGACGATCCGCCGCGACGCCTTTCAATCCGCCGCGTGGGATCAGTCGCTGGCTTCTGCGACACAGCTGCCGCCGCCGGAGACCGACCCCTGGAAGTGGGCCTGGGATTCCCATTTCCGTTGGACTTCTTGAGAGTCCCTCTGCCGGAGACATTTCTGGATACCGGCGTTAGATTTTTGGAGGGTTCCTGCGCCGCAATCCTCCCTCCGCCGCCGCCGCATTCCTTTATCCGGCGAACCGACGACGTCGACATCAACTTGTATTTCTTGACTTTTCTTCTTGGAGCAAGAGAGCGTCTGGAGCGTGAAAGAATAGAGCGAAATTGAGAAACGCAAAGAGGCACTTTGGGCGGGAATTACATTGTAATTAAAAATTGTGGGGCCCACCCTTTTTATTTGGATTTTTTACAGGGTAATTTCGTCATTTAACAACAGCCAAATCTATAAAAAAAATAATAAAGGCATCATTTCTAATTACTACATTATTTAATTAGTTTATCATATAAGAAAAAAATGTATATTTAAAGTTAATTAGTCCAAATGAGAATATTATGGTAAATATAAAATTATATAAGAATAAATAATTCACTATATATTCTAGATATTGAATTATTCATAAGATCGTGAATTTAAGTTTACCTTTTATATGACTATTAATAATCTATATCTATTTAAAAAGTTTAACCCTCAACTTACCTACCCATCCCCTTAAGTCAAGGATGTGGTAGGTCGTGAATTATCGAAGGTAAAGATGCTCTTGACCGAAAAATGTGTATTAATCGAAGACTTCTTAAGATTTTTAAGATAAAATAAATCTAAAATTTATATAACAGACATTATGTAAATGGATTAAAACTTATGATTATAATTTAATAACAATTTTTATACAAAAATTATTTTAACACTTTATTTGAAATGATAACTTTAACCTATAAATATAATCTTCTAAAAAAAGAAAAAAATATAAGTAATTAATTCATATTTAATTATCACCGTGTATAAATTTTATTATGGAAGGTAATTAAGTACAGGTGGATTTATATATTAGATGTTTAGTGTTAAGCTATATTAATAAAAAATTTCATATTTAGTCAAATTATTTTAAAAAATAAAATAAAATAAAGATTATAAATTCTTTTCCATTCTATAAAATTCGTTATCCTTACTCCAAAATGAAAAATAAGGGATCAAAACATGAACCCACTTCGTCGGCCCGGCCCGGCCCAATTAGCCGAACTTATAACGGAGCACCAGCCGATTAGTTCACGAGGAGAACTCAGAACGACGCTGAAAGCGCGTCCTCCCCAAAAATTATGGACGTTAGGGTATAACGGCTAGATTTTAATTTAAAACTTCAAATATCAAAAGCGTTTCATTTCCATCTCCATCTTCCTCTGTTTCCTTCCGTTGACAGACCTCTCATCTCTTCCTTCCATTTCCAGCTTTCTGCGCGTTACTCAATTTCTTATCGCCCCCAAGTCAGCTTCTCTCTCCTCAACTCAGCTTTCAACTCTCTCTCTCTCTCTCTCTCTCTCTCTCTCTCTCTCTGTGAAACCCAGAAATCTGAAAATCTTGGAATTTTCTCGGGAAACAACCAAGAAAATATCGGGATCATTTCCGTTTCAGATCTCCCCGCCTCTGCCGCCACAGCAGAGTTCGAAGTTGAACTGAAACCACTGATTTTTTCTGTGCGTTACAGGGAAGGATCTGAATATTCTTCGGGGGTTTCTTGCAATGGCACCTACACCTACACCTTCGGCCAAGTCAAATCAAATGGCTGCTTATACTCCTTCATCAAAGTCAAATCAAGCTCAGTCGACTCATCTAAAGACGCCCCAAACAAAGCTTCGCCTGAATTTCAACTTAGCAAAACCCTCCCCAAATCCAAACCCTACAATCAAAGAAACCCCACCGGCCGAGCACCCGGTGGAAGTGATCGGCCGGATCCGGGACTATCCCGACCGGAAGGACAAACCCGTATCCGCATTGCAGATCAATCCGGATCGCCAGTCTCTTCGGGTACGTACAGATATTGGGTACCATGATTTTAGCCTGGATGGGGTATCGTTATCAGAAGAGGAAGATCTCGATGTGTTCTACAAGAAGTTTGTGCAATCTAGGATTGAAGGTGTGAAATTGGGGGCTAAGTGCACTATAATGATGTATGGTCCAACCGGGTCGGGCAAGAGCCATACGATGTTTGGGTGTTCCAAGCAGCCGGGGATTGTGTACAGATCCTTGAAAGACATATTAGGGGAAGGAGATGGGGACAATGATAGGAATGATCAGAGTGGTGGGATTTGGCCATTTGTTCAAGTTACTGTCCTGGAAATATACAATGAAGAGATATATGACCTCTTGTCAACTAATAGTGGTGGAGGGTTAAGTTTGGGTTGGTCTAAGGGCAGCGCATCCAAGGTGAAAACTACACTTTTTTCTTGAAATCTATTCATAATTAATTATTTTTTACTTGGTTTAAACTTTAAATACTTGTTGATGTGAAGATTGATATGCTGCCATATTCATTTATGAGAGATGAGGTTTGATATGCTTGTGTTGTTTATGCACGGCATGAGAAATGAAATTACTTTTAACCTCAATCAGGAATTTTGTTTAACAGGAACTGTGAAGTGTTTTAAGATATGTTCTTGGTCAGTACACATTCTGCTCTTCATTACTTGCTTCTTATTTGTTAGGGTAGAAGAAATAAGAGGTGGTTTAGTTCTGAAAAATGTTTTCCAATTTTCTATCTCCAATTTTTTATAAAATATCTAGTTTTCATTTTTCACATAAGATTTGGATAATGCGTTCATAATGTTACAAGTACGGAAAACCGGAACATATGTTGAAAATGATTGTTTTCCAACATACAGAAAATTTAGAATTGTTGAGATCATCGAAGTTGTGTACCTACATTGTTGAGAAACATGAATGCCATTTTGACAGAATTTTCTTCTTTGTTTGAAAGGGTATCTCACAGAGAAGGAAAAATTTCAGGTTTCAATAGTTACAATTAATTAGGTTCTGCATTGACCTAGCAGGCACTATATCATTAGCATGACTTCTACCCCATACCATAATGCTTTGGTTGAATTTTGAAAACATGCAACGTCTTTTGTGATTAGAAGGTCACATGTTTGAGTTGTACAAACAACCACTTTGCAAAGAAAGGGCAAGGATGCATACAAAAACAACCCTTCCCCTGCCATTGCAAAGCAGGGAGCCTCATGCATTGAGGAACACCCTTGCATATTTTGAAAATGTGATGTGCCCTATTTTCCTAGGATATTGTCTTACTTGTGTTTTGCACTGAATTAGAAAACATGATAATAGGCCAAGAAATATAAATGAAGAAAACAATCACATAGGATACCTGAATTTATATATCTATATGTATAAAAACTCTAAAATAAAGAGGTAAACCTGTTCAGACTCCCTATTAGCAAAAATAATAGCAGATGCATGATGTCCCCCAAAACTGGGTGAGCAAAAAATGTCTACAAAGGTGTAGAAATGGAGCATCCTTCAAGTGAATGCTAAAAGATGAGGAATTTAAATCTGAATTGATATATTTTCCCTACTCTCTCAGTCTCATCTAATTCAAGAGGTACACATGCTAATAATGATGCATTCATGCTCCATTACCAGCTAATCCCTCTAATTGTAACTAGTTTTGGATACAAAAAGTTCAAATAAAAATCCATTGAGAATCTTGAGATTAGATCTTAGGGCAATCTTAGAGTTGTTAGTAACCATTCTGGTCTCCAACTTTGTAAATGAGTGTGAAATGCTCTGATTTTCCATGCTCTTATTGTGTGGACGAGAAGATTATATGGAGGTCTAGATTTAATGTGCTCCCTTTTCCAACCTCAATTGAAGTTCACAAGTTGTGCTGGTGAACTATTTCTCTCATCAAAGGCTGGCATGCAATCTTCCATTTTATGAATGAGTTTTTGCCCATGACCAATCCATGATCATTTATTTGGTTGGCATCACCCTGTAGAAAAGTCAAAAAAGGCATTGCGTCCAATCTAACGTGAATATGCATTGAATCTTTGCCTTGAGATATAGCTATAATAAACAGTTAATAGTAATGAAGCATAAGCATTGGTCTAGTTGACCGACTTCCTTTCAGACAAAAGGGTTAAATTTACAGGTGTTTGTGCGTGCAATTTTGTATTGAGTTTGAGAAAGAGGAAAGAAAATATGTATGCTTTTTATTTCAGTATTTCTTACTTTTTAAGAATGCAGTTATTTTCTAATAGTAGAGAGTTTATATGCATTGTGGTTATTAATTCTTAAATGAAGAGTTTTTACAACAACATACAACAACATATCCAGCCTTTATCCCACTATGTGGGGTCGGCTACATGAATTCTAGACTTCTATGTATTTCTATCGTTTGTCATATCTTCATTTAGATCCATATACTTCATATCGAACTTTAATGTCTCTCCCAAAGTCTTCTTGGGTCTACCTCTACCTCTTTTTGTGACTAATTGTTCCATTTCATCAACTCTCCTCACAGGAGCGTCTCTTAGTCTCCTTCTCACATGACCAAACCATCTTAGTCTAGTCTCTCTCATCTTCTCCTCGATTGGCACTACTCCTACCTTATTACGAATAACTTCATTTCTAATTTTATCCTTTCTTGTATGTCCGCACATCCATCTTAACATCCTCATCTCCGCTACACTCGTCTTTTGCTCATGCTGGTATTTGACTGCCCAACATTCTGAGCCATACAATAAAACTGGTCTTATAGCTCTCCTATAAAATTTTCCTTTCAATTTTAATGGGATTTTACCATCACATAACACTCCCGATGCATTTCTCCATTTTAGCCAACTAGCCTTAATTCTATGTGCGACATCCTCGTGAATTTCTCCATCTTTTTGAATCACTGATCCCAAATATCGAAAATGGTCTTTTCTTTGTAAGATTTGGTCTTCTAATTTTATTATAACATCATCCACTCTTGCATTTTTACTAAATTTGCATTCCATATATTCTGTTTTCTTTCTACTTAATTTAAATCCTTTAGATTCTAAATTGTTTCTCCACAACTCAAGCTTAGTGTTCACTCCTTCTTTTGTTTCATCCACCAACACTATGTCGTCTGCAAATAGCATACACCATGGCACATCTGTCTGAATATCTTTAGTGAGTTCATCCATTACTAAGGCAAATAAGTATGGACTTAGTGCAGAACCTTGATGCAGTCCTATTGTAGTTGTAAATGGTTCAGTATCCCCTCCGCATGTTCTGACTCTTGTCTCTACACCATGATACATGTCCTTAAGGGCTTGTATATAGGCTATTTTGACTCCTTTCTTTTCTAAAACCCTCCATAATACTTCTCTAGGGACCCTATCATAGGCCTTTTCTAGATCTATAAACACCATATGTAAGTCCTTCTGATGATCCCGATACCTTTCCATTAGGCGCCTCAATAAATATATAGCTTCCATTGTTGACCTGCCAGGCATGAAACCAAACTGATTTTCTGACACATTTGTTTTTTTTCTAAGTCTCTGCTCTATTACTCTCTCCCAGAGTTTCATGGTACGACTCATTAACTTAATTCCTCTATAATTTTCACAGTTTTGAACATCTCCTTTGTTCTTGTATATAGGAACCAAAGTACTCTTCCTCCACTCATCTGGCATCTTTTTTGATTTAAGGATCGCGTTAAATAGTTGTGTTAGCCAGGAGATGCCCTCTTCTCCCATGCATTTCCATGCTTCTATTGGTATATTATCTGGTCCCACTGCCTTATGATTTTTCATCTTTTTTAAAGCTTGCCTTATTTCATTTGAACTTATGCGTCGATAGAATGTGTAGCTCACATTCCCTTCGGAGTTACTAAGATGTCCCAACCTAACTCTTGTGTCACCACCATCATTGAATAATTTTGTGAAATACTCCTTCCATCTCTCCTTAATCGCTCCCTCATTTACTAAAATATTTTGATTGTCATCTTTTATGCATTTCACTTTATTTAAATCCCGTGTTTTTCTTACTCTTGCTTTAGCTAATTTATATATATCCCTTTCTCCATCTTTTGTATCAAGTCGTTTATATAGATTCTCATATGCTTTTGACCTTGCTTCACTAACAGCTCTTTTTGCTGCCTTTTTTGCTTCTTTATAATTTTTTTGATTTTCTTCATTGTTGCATTGATATACCGCCTTATAGCAAGTTTTCTTATTTTTAATTTTCAATTATACATCTTCATTCCACCACCAAGACTCCTTAAGGTTAGGGGCTCTACCATTTGTCTCTCCAAGGACTACCTTTGCCGTGCTTCTCAGAGCATTAGCCATTTCTTTCCACATTTGGTTTGTTTGTCTTTCTCCATTCCATTCCCTTCTACCCCTTAATTTTTCTTTGAAGATTAGTTGTTTCTCCCCTTTTAAATTCCACCACCTGATTCTTGGATTTTGTTTTATATGGTTTTTTCTCTTCCAATTTCTTACTTGGACGTCAAGTACTAGAAGTCTATGTTGAGTAGTCAAACACTCTCCCGGTATTACCTTACAATCCCTACAACATAACCGATCCTCTTGTCTCATGAGGAAGTAATCTATTTGGGTGCTTGAGCTGATATTTTTATATGTGATTAAGTGTTCGTCCCGTTTTTTGAACCTCGTATTGGTTATAATGAGCCCATACGCCATAGCAAAATCTAGGATAGATTTACCCTCATTATTAATTTCCCCGAATCCATACCCTCCATGTACCTCTCTATATCCGTTTCCGTCTCTACCCACGTGCCCATTTAAGTCACCTCCTATAATCACTTTCTCTCCTCTTGGTATCATTTGTATAAGTCCCTCTAGGTCCTCCCAGAATTTTGCTTTTATCTCATCACCTAACCCCGCTTGCGGTGCATATGTACTAAAGATATTCATAGTTATTCTTCCTAGACTAATCTTCACCATAATAATCCTATCCCCTATTCTCTTTACATCCACTACCTCATCTATTAAACTTTTATCCATAATAATCCCTACTCCATTTTTCACTCGCTCAGTTCCTGTGTACCATAGTTTATATCCAGCTTCTGATAAAGTTTTTGCTTTTTTCCCTACCCATCTCGTCTCTTGAAGGCACATAATATTAATTTTTCTCCTAATCATCACATCCACCACTTCCATAGCTTTGCCTGTTAATGTTCCTATGTTCCATGACCCGATCCTTAATCTATGATTTTGTTTTTGTCCTTGACTTTGGATTTGATTTTGTTTTTGGCCTTGACTTTGAATTTGATTTTGTTTTTTATTTTGATTTTGGTTCTGATTTTGATTTTGATTTTGATTTTGGTTTTGATGTTGATTTTGATTTTGATTTTAGACTAACTTCTTTACCCACATCCGTCCAAGCAAATGCGGGAACCCTTGCTCATTTATCACTACATCCAGGCGCCGATGCAGCGGCCCTAGCTCACTTGTCACTACACGGGGGCAGTGTAGCGCGTCGCTATGAAGGGTTACGCCCACGCCCAAACGTTTTTTCATAATTTGTCTAGAGTTCATGTTTTGGATCCGACTAAGTTTTACGTTGGCTGTCGGCTACCTAACACAACCCTCCTCCTTTTTATGTAAACTTTTTTGTACTGTGGTTATATTTTTCTCTTTTTTATTTCCTGGCATGTTATTGTGATGGTTAATTTAGTTTGCTGCTCAAGGATAAATGCTTCCTCACTTGCAATTAGGACCGTTTCTGTCTTTGAATTTTGCAGGTAAAATTGGAAGTTATGGGAAAGAAGGCAAAGAATGCCACCTTTATCTCTGGATATGAAGCTGGGAAGATTTCGAAGGAGATCCAAAAGGTTGAGAAACGAAGAATTGTTAAAAGCACACACTGCAACGACAGGAGCTCTCGAAGCCACTGCATGGTCTGAATCTTTTTATATTTCTTCTTCAAAGGCAACCTTATTTCTGGAATCAGGTTTTCAAGAGGAAGTAACACCGATTCTAATTTTGTACAGATAATCCTTGATGTCCCAACAGTGGGAGGACGACTTATGCTGGTTGACATGGCAGGATCTGAGAATATTGAGCAAGCTGGTCAAAATGGTTTGGAAGCAAAAATGCAGGTATGATTAAGTACTACAACTTTCTGCAAAACTGTGAATTCTTTTTCTTCAAGTTCAAGTTTTTAGATGGTAAAATTATCATTATACGGTTGCCTTGAAAACTGCAGACAGCTAAGATCAACCAAGGAAATATAGCACTAAGGAGAGTGGTAGAGTCAATTGCAAATGGTGATTCGCATGTGCCATTCAGAGACAGCAAGTTAACTATGCTTTTGCAGGTAGTTGCCAGCCACATTTGTTTCATATGATTTTTTAGAACTTGATTTTTGATTCTTGTGTTTATTTGTTGTCTTTAGGATTCATTTGAGGATGATAAGTCAAAAATTTTGATGATACTGTGCACTAGCCCAGATCCCAAAGAGATGCACAAGACAATTTCTACTCTGGAATATGGAGCGAAAGCAAAATGCATCGTTCGTGGTCCTCATACGCCACTCAAAGAAAAGAATGGCATTGAAGATTCATCATCAGCAGTTATTTTGGGATCAAAGATAGCAGCTATGGATCAGTTCATTTTCAAGCTTCAAATGGAAAACAAACTTAAAGAGAAAGAGCGCAATGAAGCCCATAAAGAACTAAAGAAGAAAGAAGAAGAAATTTCTGCTTTAAGGGCTAAACTTGCACTAGCAGGAGGGAAGGAATTGGAGACAAATGAAGAGGAGATCAACTTGAAGGTTAAGGAGCAAACCCAGAGGCTGAAATATGAATTAGAGAAGAAGATACAAGAATGTGAGAAAATGGCAACTGCATTTGTGGAAATGGAGAGAAGGAAGATGGAAGAAAGGATATTGCAACAGCAACGGGAAGTTGAAATGCTGAGGCAACGTTTAGAGGAAATTGAGTTAGAGCTGTGCCATTCAAGAGACAGAAATGGTGAAGAGAATGGGGCTAGCAACATGAATGGAGGCAGCATTGCCAAAAGGCTGTTAGAGATTTATGGTGATGAGGATCCAGGGATGGAGAAGTCAATGGATTTGGATAAGTCCATCGATTTGGATACGGGTAGACAAGAGAATGTTGTCCGTGATGTCAAATATTTTGACGGTGGTGCTAATAGAACTGGCAGCAATTCTAGGCCTGTCCTTTGGAATCCCACAAATGTCAGTAGAATGAATGATGTAGACCATGATGCTATTGCCCCAGCATTTCCCAACAGAATGTGTTTGAGCACTGTATTTGAGGAAGGGGAAGAAGGAGACCAAGATGAAAGTAAAGAGAAATCAGGGGATGAAGAAGTGCAGAAAGAGGTGATAGAGGAGAAGACAGTATATACCAGTGCCACAATTAACGGCTCTAGCCCAGTGCTTCACTTCAATTCAGGGTCTTTTGCACCATCTCCTCAAAACTACACTGCAATGACAATGGACCTTTCCAGCAGAAATATGCAGAATGATTATTCTAGAGATAGAATAGAGGAGAAACTTGCAGGCTTAGGGTTGAGCAGTGAACCTGAAAATCCCAAGGAGGCAGCTGCTTCTAGGCAGAGAAGAATCCAAAACATATTCACACTTTGTGGAAACTATCGGGAGCTTTCTCAGCATAGTAGAACCCCAATTCCTGTCAAAAAGAGTTCTGAAAGTTTTGGTTTCCACTCATCTGCAGTGAAGCTATTTGGTGATGATTCTACCATGAAAAGGTCTTCTAATGAAATATCTTCAGATGTGTTGGTATTGGATAAACCTGATAACAAGCAGAAACACGCAGAACCAAAGACAAACAAAATTCAGGATCCTAAGGAGTTTGCAGTGGCTTCAAAGGAGAACAACCCCCCGTTGGAAGCAAGCACCGGTGATCTTCTTGAAGTGTATGTGAAATGGGAGGTGTCAAAGGAAAACATTGCAAAATTTATCACCAATCTTAAGGTCCAAAAGGATGCAACCCTTGCTGATCTGCGCAAGCAGATTAATAGTCACCTTGGTGCAGACAAACAAGGATTCACATTTCTCGAACTTGGGGTATGTTATCTATCACCTGATGATTTCTTCTATAATCTGATATTATATGCTTATTGGGTCCTTAACTTTTCATAACAGAACTTAGGAGAAGGAAACCTCTGAGATATTTGAGATTTGACACTTCGTATTTTCCATTAATTTAGCAGCATTTCTTTTTCTGGGTTCAGGGTACGTAAAATCCTTTTCAGGAATAGCATTTCTTCTGAGTCGTTGCTTCAACAATTATTGTCTATTTTCTCATTGTTCCAGTGGAAAACTACATGAATCCTTTTTTTTTTTTTTGGTGGGGGGGGGGGGTGGAAAACTACATGAATCCTTTTTTTTTTTTTTGGGGGGGGGGGGGGTGTTGAAAATAGGTGAAAAGGAACAAATATAAACAATCTGGAACCTTTGTATCATTGCCATCCGAGGTTTTTCTTTCAAACACCAAGAAATGTTATCTCTGAACTTTTTACGTGCGCCTTCATTCTTCTTGCTGCCACAGTTTGACTCTTTACCTAGAGTCAGCTATTGCTTGCGATTTTGGTTACTTATCTAAGATCAGGCAATTGAGCTATGACAATAAGATTTGTTTCCTTTGTTTCTTGTCTTGTTCGAGCTCAAGTTCGAGTTTCTAACTGAAAAACCAAATTCAGGATCCCACTGGAGCCCCAGTTGCTAGAGAGAAGGAAGCCACAATGCAGGCAAGCAAACTGCCGATTTGCAGCCAGCTACGAGGCCACCTAGCTTGCCTGCGTCCGGTGAAAGGGATCTTAGCTCCTCCTCCCAGGCATCTTCCACTCAATCCACTGGAAAATATACTCAATGTCACAGCAAGCTGATCAGCCTTCTCATATTGTTTGTTGTGTCCAAACTTGCTTAATCCTTTTGGTGTGCAGATTTGTACATTGTAATCTATGTTGACTGTTGCAACGAACACATCCAGGGTAGATGTGCACTCCTAGTGCAGTTTTTTCAGTGTTTTTTTTTTTCAGCCCTTTTTGGTCTTTTGGAGTGACTGGCTTTTAAGAACCATACAATGTACAATTGCATTTCTTTTGGTGTAATTGATTGGTTTGTTTCATGTGATTGATTTGTAAGTTATCTCAAGACAGAAAATTCTGTCTAAATCTATGCTGAAAATCTGTTTGTTATGAGTAAATTCAGTAGCATATATTCGTCGAGAAAGGCAAATTCTAGTAACAACAAAATATTAACTAAATTGTATTTAAGAAGACTGACTAAGTGAAAAATATTTGTAAGATGGGTAAATTTCACAAATCACCCTTAAAATTTATCTTAATTGCATTAATTATCCTTACTAAAAATGTTTGAACCCCCAATAAATGTCAAGTGACACATTTGTCTAAATTTAGTAGGTAAATCTTGCTAAATTTATCTAAATTTTTATTGACTACCCTTACTAAATATTTTTGAACCCTATTTTTTTTAAAATGACACTAACTTCTCTGCCATTAAATACTACGTCAATTTAACAATTTTACCCCTTGATCATCAAATTTAGGATCCCTTCTCTTATTTGTGTTTCTTCTAAAGGAATTATAATATGTTATTGTGTTATGAAATCTTAGTTTGTTTAAAATTTAGAAAAGTAATATTTTTATTAGTTAGAAAATATTGTAACACCCTTTTTTAAGTGTTACTATATTGGAAATTTGAATCTCTCTAATAATTACACAGAGTCAAAGTTTCTCAAAATTCTATTTTAACTTCTTAACGTAGTATTTTCCATGAAACTTAAGGTAAGTAATTGGGATAACACACAAAATGTACTCTAAATTGTAATCTCATGAATAAATAGATAACTTTGAATATATACTTGAATTGTAATTTCAAAGATACATCCACAACATATATGACTTAAAATTATATACATAATTGAAAACATAAACTAGATTTAGAACGATTCAAATTTATATAAAAAAAAAATACCCCTATTAGCAAGCTAACAATGCTTCTTTTTTTTTTACCCTGATATCACTGATTTACTGTCACTTATCATTTTTGAATATGTCGTATTAAATATTAAATTATTTAATAAATGATTCACAAATATTTTCTGTGTATGATGCAGTGACATGTTGTGATTTGACTTAATTTTAAAAGTTTAATTGTTCAACATTTATTCCCAAGTTATAATATAATAATGATAGTCATTTCATCTGGTTTAGGGATGGGATAATGTGAATAACTTTTTAGACTAATTTCTTATTCTCTTTCTGATCAAATAATGACATAAATGTAATTATGCCAAATAATCCCATGTCTAATGCAAACAATATTCATTTTGATACATCATAATCAACAATAAATACGATAATTTATAAAGTTTAATTGTTCAGGATATGTAATATGTATATATATTTTGAAATTTTTATGTATTTTTTAAATTTATTTTATTTTCTTCTATTTGTTTCTTTGATTGGCACATGGGGTACAAGCACTAGCTTTATGTGCAAGGCCACCCTTTACTTCTTCTGGCGTATGTCTCATATGTTTGATGTCTTTGCATTTATGTTATAATCCTTAAGGAGTGTTGAGTGTTGCATCTTGTTATTCTAATTTTTGTTCTCCATTTATCTCATATTTCTCTTATTTTTTAGCTTAAGAGGTTGTAACAATTATAATTTCTTTCTCGTTGGATTATTATTATTTATTTTGCAACTATAATTTTTTGCTTAAAACTCTACCCAAATGTCCCTTAAAATTCCTCCCATAACTCTTTAGTTATTCTCTTTTAAAGCCCTATATTAATTTATCTCAAAAACCTTTCATTTCACTCATAATTTCATGTTATAATTTAGACTCCAACGTCTATATATACCCATATGATATCACGAGAGTTGATATGTTATCCAACGTAGATTAGTAGGGGATAATGTGTAGACCACACCATTCCACAAGGCCTATGCACCTTATCTCAAATTATCTGCATCGAACAATTATTATATTGTCCGACGCAATCAATATAATAATTCTATTAATATCACTATTTAAATATGCTAACTAAGGGTTTTCTTGCCTTCTAAGGTGCAAGATTAAGTGGAATCTAGGCCAAAGTTCTATTAAATCCAAGGTTTAATGATTAAGAGATATTTTATGATTTTTCAATGATATTTTTTATCATTCTAAGGTGATAATTTTTCATCTAAGTTGCCCAATCATAAGTCATTTGAGTGCCAATAAAGATACATAAACCAATCATGGCCTAAGATTGTAACTATTAGCCCCTTGTATGAAAAGAAAACTGATGACAAGTACTGTAATTATTTTGAATTTTGTATGTCCTTAAGTGGCCAACTTGTTAGTTCTTAATTTTATCCAACATGTTTCTATCATTTATGCTAGCACCCTAGTGATCTTTGAAAATTTGCACATACAGCCAAAAACTTTTGATGAATTACAATAACACCCCAATTTATACAATTACCAAAACACCCTCAAGATAGGAACCAAAATTACCAAAATGCCTCCAGCCCACTTTCTTTTAGAGATTACCATCCCGAGTATTATGAACAAGATTTGATAAAGTAAGGTCTTATTTTTAAACCATAATTACTTCTTCTAAAAAAAACAAATTAAGTCGTTTTAAAATAAAAATAATAAAGCATAATTTTTCATAAAATATAAACTCCACGCCTAATTGTCTAATACTATTTTTACAATAAAATATAAAAAAAATATAACACAATATAATACCCACAACATAGCAATACCAAATACGTGTTTACCACCAAGTACTCAGAAAAAAAAAAATCCGTAGGACAACTGACAGCTAAATAGAGACATGTAATAAAAAAACAAATTTTATATAATCATAAAGTAATTGCTAACTAAAAAATAATTATGTGACCATCTATGTCTAAGGCGCAAATTCCCATTAGTAAGACCTAATGGGGATTTTCTTTTTTGGTAAAGCTCCATTTACTTCCACACTAGCTTTATTCGTCTGGAAAACTCTTGTCTTGCGGCTCCTCATTCCTCTCTCTCTCTTTCTCTGATCAACGCTTGATCTTCTGCCAAGCTAAGCTAGATTTTTCATGGAACTAGGCCAAGGAGAGGTATCACTGCACCCTTTTCCCCCATTTCGATTAATGTTTACTGTTTTTCTTATGACTGCCTTGACTATCATTGTTATCGATTCCGTTTGGTTCCCGAGAAAGCTTATCAAAGAGTAGGAAAGTTCCGTCAATTTTGCTTAAAGGGGCGTCTGTTGTTTTTCTTTCTTGAAACCGATAATTTTCTGTTCTTTTCTTATGTTTGCAGCGATTGTTATTGCTATATTTCGTTTGGTTGCCGAGAAAACTTGGCAAAGGCCAGAGAGCAAAAAGATTCTGCGAGTTTCGCTCTAGTCTAGTGGCTGCTGTTTCTTGATTGGTTTTGTAAGGCCCAAATTTTGGGCCTTATTTTTGAGAAGGCCCAAGGGGAGCCAAGCCCACGTGACAAAAAAGCCACGCTCTCAGCTTCCTTCCTCTCATTTTTGCGAAATCCAACCATCCGGTCTTGAATCCAATCGCATTTTCACCGTGAAAGCAGCCACCATCTACAAGAAGCTAATTATTTTAGTGTTATCAGCCTTATTTGCAACATAGGTCCATGATATATATATGTATATACGCGCCTTTTGGATTTTGCCAAAAGTTCAGGCTTAGATCTATGGAAATTCGGTGGTTGGATCTTGCTGGTTTTTGGGTATGTTAGTCGATGGGATAAGGGTGTCGAGTGGTTGCCTCCGATCGCCGAAACCACCGGCCACGGTGGCCGGTGGCGGCTGCCAGTGTGTTTTCAGTTCTGCCGAAAATTAAAGATTAGATCTATGTAAATCCAACCGTTAAATCTGTCCCATTTTTGGCTATGTTAACTCCCTTGACTTAGCGTTTCTAATGGTAGGCTCTGATCGGGGCCATGGTCGCCGGTGGCCGCTGGTGGCAGCGATTGTGGCTGGTTAGGCTGTTTTTGGGTTTGGCCTAGGTTGGCGGGGCTCAGGTGGTTCATGGGCTAGTCCAATGTGTTTGGGACTGGGGCTGGCCAGTTGTGGCTGCCCTTGGGTTTAGGGTTTAGGGTCGGTCCAAATTTTAGGTGACTTGATTTTGTATTTATCTAATTCTCATGTAATTTGATAATCTTATTAGGTGACATTGATGTGCCCCAGCCAAAAGGCGCTTGAGGGAATCCTGAATCTTCCATAACACAGTGAGTGAGTGAATTGTATTATGGTGGTAATTGTTGCATTCATATCTCTGAGTATCCGATATTCTATATATTCTATTCACGGTTTCAATTCTTAATTGCATCTGGGAAAGTAGAATCCATCTTGTCTGATCTGTGCATATTGACACTTATGGATGATTGCATTTTCTTAATGTTGCATTTGGGAAGAATATGATTCATGTTATTATGGACGGTGAATGTTGATACTTATTTGCGAGATATTGCATGTGGCACTTGTTAATACTAAATGATAGCATAAAGTGTATGTTTAATGGAGTAACTAGTTAGAACCCTGTATTGCCAACTACAGTAAAAGTTAGCCGTTGGTGCACCACATATACGTTAAGGTGTGAGATAGTTCACCCTAGTTGACATGAGATAGTTTGCAACCATGTTATATTCGGAGTGAGATAGATCGTCGAAGTGGATCTTGGTGGCGTAGAAATAGTCCGCACCAAGAGGTTGGAATATGTGAATTTTGGTTCTAAATGGTTAACTCCTAATGTGCATGTTACTCTTCATCTCCTATAATGTCTTAATTATTACTTGGCATGGCATGATTAATATTCCTTGATGCATTGATTCTATATTTCCCCCCATTATAATGCTATTTACCCCTCACTAAGCTAGTGATAAGCTTACCCTTTAATATTTTAGATTTGTACGTTGGTATTAATTTTGACGGTAGGGATCATGGTAAGCATTTTACTACATATACCATAGTCACGCTCCGGCTACAGCATGTACATCTCACCTCATGGGTTTTGGGCATGGGGAAGTTTGATTTACTTTCCTATATGAATTTGTAAATTTGAATATTGTGAGTATATGAAGGCTTTTGGCCCATAGGGCACTTTAATTTTAGTATAATGATGATGGCAATATTGTTGTAATTTATTTGAAATGTTTGCATGTTAGAGTTATATGTTCATTGCAGGCTTGCTATCCCCTCTTGGAGTCTTTAGCTTCTTAGGGGTAGTGTTGGTCACAGCCCCTGGATTTTGGGGTGTGACAAAGTTGGTAACAGAGCTTAGGTTTTAGAACTTTGGGAAATAAAATGGAAATGATATGACACGTGAGTGCATGAATAAGTGGTTAAACACTTTCGCATGCATTGTATTGCATGCACTGTAGCTCGGAGTAAGTTTTTGGCAGGATAGGTATGAATATGAGCTGCAACATATTCACGACCTTGCTCTGCCAAGAACTCTAGGTCCCTTATGCATATCATAAATTTGTATGTGAAGTTCTATTTTATTTGACATATTATTTTGTTCCGTATGATAAGACAATCTTAATTTTGTATACAAGAAAATCATGTCTCCTAAAACTCGAGGAGGGGCTAGCCAAACGCGTGGACGTGGTGGTAGTCATGGTCGTGGGAGAGGATAGGCTACTTCTACCTTGCATGTACTTTTTTGGGGTGCCCATGGCAGGCGACCACGTAAGGACATTGCTGAACAACCCCAAGGTGATCGTAATTCAGTGGTCCACTAGAACACCGGAGGGGCAGGTGGATCTTCTAGCTTACCATAGTCCATAAAGGACATTATCCAGTTGGGAGTACAGGCAGCGGTGAGTGAGGTGCTGAGGAGTATGGAGATGTTCGAGGGTGGATCAAGATCACAGGGCAAAGGTCAGGCCATACCAAATGAGCGAGATCAGGGTGTGGATGTCCCCTTGTCAGAATTCATGCGATGCGACCCGCCTTGGTTTGATGAGATTAGTAGTAATTGTAAGGTGGAGCCGAAGCAGTTCTTGAGCAGGTGCAAGAAGATTGGCGAGGCATTGGGTTGTAGCCAACAAAGGATGGTTCAGTGTGTTGCCTTTCGGTTGGAAGGCCCAGCGTACACTTGGCATAAGTTTTTGAAGGTAGCCAGACCACTAGGTGCACCACCACTAAGGTAGGATGAGTTTAGCAGCAAGTTCAAGGAGCGGTTCATCCCTGAGACCGTGAAGAGCACCAAGGCTCGAGAGTTTGAAAAGTTGAAGCAGACATTCGACATGATTGTAGAGGAGTATGATCACAAGTTCACTTACCTGTCAGAATTTGCTCCTATGTTGGTGGCCACTGAGCAAGATAGGGTGCGACATTTTGTGAATGGTTTGGTGGGGCCCATTTATAGGGTGATCATTATTTCTCACCTTCCCACATATGCCAGTGCACTAAATGTCGCCATAATGACAGAGAAGAGTGTTGTGGAAGAGCGAGCCTAGAGAGAACAACGCAAAAGGGCAAGGAGTGATGCCACTAGATATGAAGGTGGCAATCAACAGCAACAGAAGATGAGACCTCAACAACAATTACAGCAGCAACAACAACATAGAGGATGAGGGCCTAGTGGATAGGGGCATCTACCACTCCATGACAAAGGTGACAGGCAACATGGAGGATTTAGAGAGGTTGGTCAGGGTGGTAGGGGAACACCATCCTGCCCTACGTCCATGCATTCTCACCGTGGACCGTGCCAATGGCAAGCTAAAGTTTGTTACGGGTGTGGTCAGATGGGCCACCTTAGGAGGGATTACCCTTATGCTCATCAGGAGGTAGGGCATGGAGTGACTCCAAAGATGCTACTTAAGACGCAAGCTGCAGTTCTGCCTTTGCCACCATCCTCAAGTGGTAAGGGCTGGGGAGGTAAAGGCCAGGGTGGCCAAGCAGGAGGCGACAATGGGGGATATGCGAGCGTCTTTGCCATAACACCTCATGATGCAGAGGCCAACAATACTGTCGTTACAGGTATGATTTCCATCTCCCACATTGATGTCTTGGTCTTGTTTGACCCGGGGTCCACACACTCATATGTATCACGAGAATTTGCCCCCCGTTTGCGTAAGAGACCTTCCCCTCTAGAGCGACATATGATGGTAGCCACTCCTGTAGAGAAACCCTTCGTAGTGGACACAATGTATCAAGGTTGTGTGGTCACCGTAGCTGGGTGAGACATAATAGAAGATTTGATCTTATTAGGAGAGATGAGGTTTGATAGTATATTGGGGATGGATTGGTTAGTCTCTTGCCATGTCAATTTAGATTGTAAGCCAAATAAGGTGTGGTTTGACCCTTCTAATGGAGATCGATTTTGCCTTCAGTGGGACTAACCCTCGATAACTAAGAATCTTATATCCATTTTAGAGGTGAGATAGTTGATGAATGAGGGGTGTTGGGCATTCCTAGTTGTGGTACGAGAGATCCACGAGTTGAGGGGTGAGTTAGGGCAGGTGCCTGTAGTGAGGGAGTATCTAGATGTATTTCTTGAAGATCTACCGAGACTATCTTTGGAAAATGATATAGAGTTCAGTATAGATTTAGCTCTAAAGAGTCGACCAATTTCAATACCCCCGTACCGTATGGCTCTAAGTGAGCTAAAGGAACTTAAGGTACAAATCTAAGACCTTTTAGACAAAGGCTTCATACACCCAAGTATCTCGCCATGGGGGAGCACCTGTGCTCTTTGTGATGAAGGATGGATCCGTGAGGCTTTGTATCGACTACAGGCAGTTGAACAAGGCCACTATTCGAAACAAGTACCTATTACCTCTCATAGATGACCTGTTCGATCAGTTGTAAGGAGCTCAATCTTTTTCAAAGATCGACCTAAGATTGGGTTATCACTAGCTTCGTATTAGGGGAGATGAAATCCCTAAGATTTCCTTTAGGACTCGTTACAACCATTATGATAGATCCTAAGAAAATTGAGGCCGTGGAAAAGTGCGCTAGGCCTACCTCAGCTAGCGAAATACATAGCTTTGTAAAGGATTTCTCAAGGATAGCCTCTCCATTGGCTCGTTTAACTCAAAAGAATGTCAAGTTCGAGTGGTCTGATGCTTGTAAGGAGAGTTTCTTAAGACTTAAAGGAGAGCTTGACTACAACTCTGGTGTTAGCTCTTCCTTTAGGGGAGGGTGGTTATGTTGTCTTTTGCAACACCTCGAGGATTGGACTTGGTTGTGTCTTGATGCAACATGGCCACATCATTGCCTATGCTTCTAGGCAACTGAAAAGACATGAACAGAACTATCCTACCCCTACGATCTAAAGATGGTAGTGGTGGTGTTTGCTCATAAATTGTGGCGACATTACCTATACGGTGAGACTTGTGAGATTTATATGACCACAAGAGTCTTAAATTTATATTTGAATAGAAAGATCTAAACTTAAGGCAAAGGAGATGGATGGATCTCCTTAAGGATTATGATTGCACCATACTATACCACATGGACAAAGCTAATGTAGTAGTTGTCGCTCTAAGTAGGAAGTCGATGGGTAGGGTGACACAGACGTGGTCTTGGCTCATGTCCAACTTCGTTCCACCTTGGTTGAGGAGATTAAAGCTGCTTAGTCTAGGGATCCATATTTGGTCAAATTGATTGATGTTGCTTGTAAGGGTAAAGTTAAGGAAGGCAAGGCTAAAGAATTCAGGGTGGACTCTGAAGGTGTTGAGGTGTGGGGTGCACCTATGTGTTCCTGATGTGGATGGCCTAAGACAACAAGTGCTGAGAGAGGCACATCATTCAATATATACCATACACCCTGGTGCAAACAAGATGTACCGGGATGTAAAGACATTATATTAGTGGAATAAATTGAAGAGGGATGTGGCAAAGTTCATGAGTCAATGCGTAGTGTGTAACCAAGTGAAGGCTGAACACCAGAAGCCAAGTGGAGAGATTCAAAAGATACCGATTCCTGAGTGGAAGTGAGAGAGAGTTACTATGGATTTTTGTCGTGGGATTACTGACATCTAGGAAAGGTAGCAACTCCATATGGGTAGTTGTAGATAGATTGACCAAGAGTTCCCTCTTCATACTTGTAAACACCAACTACACGATGCTGCAATATGTCCAAAAATACGTAGATTATGTGGTTAGGTTGCACGATGTTCCATTATCCATTATCTCTGATCCAGGGCTTCAGTTTACCGTTCTGTTTTGGAGAGAGTTCCAAAAGGCATTAGGAACAAAGTTGCACTTTAGCACAACATTCCATCCTTAGACCGATGGGCAATCAAAACGAACTATTCAAATGTTGGAGGGCATGCTTAAAGTGTGTCATGGATTTCAGTGGTGAGTGGGAGAAGAACCTACCATTAGTCGAGTTCGCATATAACAACTGCTATCACTCTAGTATCCAGATGGCCCCATATGAGGCACTTTACGGTAGGCGTTGTAGGACTTTAGTAAGATGGTTCAAGATGGGCGAGGTTCAATTAATTGGGCTGGTTAAAGTCCATGAGACTATGGAGCAAGTTCGGTTGATTAGAGAAAGGTTATTTGGCAGCCCAGAGTTGACAAAAGTCCTATGCAGATTATCGCAAACGTCCCTTAGAATTTGTTGTCAAAGATAGAGTGTATCTCAAGGTGTCATCAATGAAAGGGGTGATGAGGTTCGACAAGAAAAGCAAGCTTAGCCCTAGATACATTAATCCATTTGAAATTTTGGACCAAGTGGATGCTGTAGCATATTGATTGGATCTTCCTCCCGACTTTGCGAATATACACTCGGTGTTCTATGTGTCAACGTTGAGGAAGCATGAACCCGATCCATTCCAAGTCCTTCCACCACTGACCATTGAGATAGTGCAAATAGATAGGGATCTTAGTTATAAGGAGTAGCCAAAGCGCATCATTGATAGGCAAGTAAGAAGGCTTCGAAATAAGGATATTGTCTCCGTAAAGGTGGTTTGGAAAAATCACACGGAGGATGAGGCCACCTGGGAATCAGAAGGCGCCATGAAGAAGAAGTATCCCTACTTGTTTGACACTTAGGTTATAGCCAAAATTCAAGGACAAATTTTTCAATAAAGGGGTGAGATTGTAAGGCCCAACTTTTGGGTCTTATTTTTGAGAAGACCCAAGGGGAGCCAAGCCCACACAATAATAAAGCCACTAGGGCTCTCAGCTTCTTTCCTCCCCCCTCTTCAGTTCTTCCCGTTTCTCTCATCTCTCTCACTCTTTCTCTCTCTCATTCTCTTCCAAGAGCATTACTATAAATCACCGATTTTTGCAAAATCCAATCGTTCGATCTTGAATTCAACTGCATTTTCCCTATGAAAACAACCCTGATCTACAAGAAGGTAAGTTTTTTTAGTGTTATCAGCCTTATTTTCAGCATAGGTCCATAATATATATATATATGTATGTATATACGTGTGGTTTGGGTTTTGCTAGAAGTTCAGGCTTAGATCTATGGAAATTCGGCTGTTGAATTTTGCTAGTTTTTGGGTATGTTGGTCAATGGGATAAGGGTGTCAGGTGGTTGACTCCGATCGTCAGAAACCACTGGCCACGATGGCTAGCAGCAGTTGCCAGTGTGTTTTAAGTTCTGGTCAAAACTTAAAGATTAGATCTATGCAAATCCAATTGTTAAATCTGCCCCATGTTTTGGTATGTTAACCCCTTGGCTTGACGTTTCTAATGGTAGGTTCTGATCGTGGCAATCTTCGACCAACGATGGCCACCATTGTGGCTGGTTAGGCTGTTTTTGGGTTTGGCCTAGGTTGGCGGGCTCAAGTGGTTCATGGGCTAGTCCAATGCGTTTGGGAATGGGGCTGGCCAATTGTGGTAGCCCTTGGTTCGGTCCAAATTTTAGGTGACTTGATTTTGTATTTATTTAATTCTCATGTAATTTGATAATCTTGTTAGACGACATTAACGTGCCCCAGCCAAGAGGCGCTTGAGAGAATCTTGAATCTTCCATAACACAGTGAGTGAATGAATTGTATTATGGTGGTAATTGTTGCATTCATATCTCTGAGCATCTAATATTCTATATATTCTATTCACAGTTTCAATTCTTAATTACATCTGGGAAAGTAGAATCCATCTTGTCTGATCTATGCATATTGACACTTATGGATGATTGCATTTCCTTTAATGTTGCATTTGTGAGGAATATGATTCATGTTATCGTGGACGGTGAATGTTGATACTTATTTGTGAGATATTGCATGTGACACTTGTTAATACTAAATGATAGCATAAAATGTGTGTTGAATGGAGTAACTAGTTAGAACCATGTATTGCCAACTACAGTAAAAGTTAGTCGTTGGTGCACCACAGATACGTTAAGGTGTGAGATAGTTCACCCTGGTTGACATGAGATAGTTTGCAACCATGTTATATTCGGAGTGAGATAGGTCGTTGAAGTGGATCTTGGTGGCTTAGAAATGGTTTGCACTAAGATGTTGGAATATGTGAATTTTGTTTCTAAATGGTTAACTCCTAATGTGTATGTTATTCGTCATCTCCTACAATACCTTAATTACTACTTGGCATGTCACGATGAATATTCCTTAATGCATTGATTTTATATTTCTTCTATTATAATGTTATTTACTCCTAACTAAGTCAGTGGTAGATTTATCTCTTAATATTTCAAATTTGTAGGTTGGCATCAATTTTGACGATAGGGATCGTGATAAACAATTTTACTACATATACTCTAATCACGCGACTATGTACCTCTCACCTCATGGGTTTTGGCTATGGGGAAGTTTGGATTACTTTCTTATATGAATCTGTAAATTTGAATATTGTGAGTATATGAAGGATTTTGGCCCAAAGGGCACTTTAATTTCAGTATAAAAATGATGGCAATATTGTTGTAATTTATTTGAAATGTTTGCTTGTCAGAGCTATATGTTCATTGCATGCTTGCTATCCCTTTTGGAGTCTGACTTCTTAGGGATAGTGCTGGTCATGGCCCCGAATTTTGGGGCGTGACAGGTTTTTGTTTCTTGAAATGGATAATTTCAATTCAATAAGGATGGCTTAGTTAATCGTGCTTTGTGGGTGTTGATACACCGGCAAAGCATTTTCTTGGCAACCAAACAGAGTCACGGGTCTCGGTTGGAATCAATGTTGTGTGCCTTACATTTTAATTCGTGCTCCTATTCTGTAGACTGTAGTTTCTTCGACGGGCCGAGGACGGTTGTGAAAATTTTATCTTCCTATTCTTACTGGAGCAAAACTCTGAATCATATTGTTTGTCATAAATTCTAATGATTTATGCTTAGGTTTACAGCAATAATTAGATCTAGTCCTTGATCACGAAGGAACCCTTGTAATCTTCGGAATCCATCTATTTTAGAAGGCACATGCTAGTTAGATGACTACCTTTGAAAGGTAATATAATAAAAAAGTTCCAAAGCCTAGTAAGTTTCCAAAACCTAATGACTTATATACTAGGCATAACTAAACAAAGAAAAATAATTTGCTGCAGCATCAATAAATCTTTAAAAATTGTGGGATATTAAGTACTTTTGATAAAAACTAATATGATTAATTTTTTGCGAACCAATAAAACCAAATAAACTGGTAAAGGCCGGCGACTCCAGTTTGGTTTGTTGTTTGCTTTGAATAATGTATTGGTACATTTACTAAAATTAGAAGGAAAAATTTGGTTATCTTTATAAGATATTACAATGAAAATAAGGTTCAATTTAACTAAGAGTAAGTATGCAATTACATAAAACCATAATAATAGACCCAAAACAGGAAAAACATTTGAATGTTAACATAATAAATTTAAAGCTATCAATCATATCAAAAGCTCAATGATAAAAGGACTTAAATCCCAAATCTCTAACCAGCTTGTTTATAATTTACTTTTTTTCCCCATCTCTAGAATTGCTTCCTTTCACAAGCTTAGATGATGGCTTGTATGTGGCAGCAAGCAAAGGTCTTGGGCAATCTTGTGTAGCTTCCTCTTGATTTGGCATTTCAACATATTCACTATCTAGAGAACTCCATCTCATCTCCTCCAATCTGGTAACAGAATCCTCTATCATTATCTGGATCAGTATACCATCTTCTATAAGGTCCAACTTCATAATTTTGACAAAACCGTAATTAAAGACGAATATTGCAATGAATAAAAACCATTTATCAGCCCTTATACTGTTCAACGTGTTCCTCTTCACACTATGAATGTAGGAATATGTTACCCAATTCCTTCCAGCTGAAGAATTACTTATTCGCTGCGACAGAACCTTTTTTGCTTCCTCTACCAAATCAGGAGTTTCAGAGGCAGAAATAGGCCGCCAATCAATAGAGTCCATTGTCACAGCATCAATTTGAGCCATGGACATGCTGTAGATGTCTCTCTTCATTTGAAATGCTGCAAATAGTTCATGTAGAAGTTTCTTCTCATTTGCATCTTCAGCTATTCTGGCAAAAGCTTCCATGACACCCATCACAACTTATCAAGATTAGGAGTCCTCCTCGCATTTCCCCCAGGTGCTAGTATGTCAAGGTAACTAACATCATAAAATCTTGGGGTAAGTGCAAAACCAAGATAATGCATAGGAATATTCATCTCCCCTCACCTTGCTAATATAATTTTCTCCATTTGAGGGTAGTCATTTCCATGCTTGTTATTTTTCATTATGTGTTTCACTTCTCCAAGCATGCTGTCCATTTTCTCATAAATCTCCCCCATCTTTGGTCCTTCACCATCACAAAACTTAATCAAGAGAAAAATTGGCTTTGTAATGGTGATAGCATTCTCATAAATCCCTCCCATCATTAGTGGCAGCCACTAATGACCCCACATTCTTAGTATGTTCATCACCACCTTTGGACCATTCTTTCCATGGTTTTAAACCAACAGTGGCAAGAGACTCCGTACAGTCCAACAGTCTCTTCAATACGACATAATGTGAGGCAAACCTTGTTTTTGCAACTTCCAACAATTCTAAACTTGAGTGGCTTCTAAAAATTGCTAAGCATTGTGAGTGGTTAAGAAAATATTTGACAACAGTTTTCCCTCTTGTATAAGAAGTTCTTAAACACTCAAGTGCATTAGCAAAATCCTTGAAAACCAAATTTAAAGTGTGCACCACACTTGGAGACCAAAAGATGTGTCTCTGTACCTTCTCAATCTCCTTCCTGCTGCCTTGCATTTTGATGCATTGGCTGTCACCACTTGTAGAACATTTGCTGGCCAAACTCCTCCTGTTGCTTTTCAATACCAGCACCAGTTTTTTCAATACCAGAAAAGTTTTCAGCGTACACAAAGGTAGCTCAATGGCTGTTCACAGCAAGAACATTAATAAGGGTCTGTTGCTTCACATTGCTCCAACCATCAGGCACAATAGAAACCCGTTGAGCATACCAGGTGTCTTTGATTGGACTCAGGATCTTTTTCAACATTTCTTTTGCATTCATCAAGTAAACTGGTCCTAGCCTTCTCATATTCAGGAGCTTTGTATCCTTTAGGGGCTTGGTTAATTGCTGAAACCATCTCACAGAATTGAGGATTTCGTAGGACGTTAAGGGGAATACCATTTGCACACAGCCCCCTCATTAAATCTACCATTCCCCTCGCCATGCTTCTTGAATTGGTTTAGCGGGCATTGGCTTGTGCCTTTTGGTAATGGTTGAATTTTTCAAAGATGTTGATATACCTAAACAACATTAGTTAAACATAAGTGCACGAAAACTAAGTCTTTCTTCTAATTATAGGCAAAATAAATTAGATATGAACCTGCTTTCTCAGCTGTTTGAACCTTCTTCAAGAGCTTCTTCAAACTGGGGAAGAATATAGTCATTTGGTTTCCTTCATTGGAACTATGTTTCTATTTATATTTGTTTCAAATAGGTTAGGAAGGAGTGCTTTTATTTTAGAAAATGAGTTGGTCGCACCCACGAATCATATAAATATCACTGTTGTTTTGGTTTTGCTCACATCAATAGCATATTTCTATATGGGTCTTAGTAGAAATAATCTGCATATTACTGATGGGATCCTAAATGGTGGATCGAAAGTGCCTTTAATGTTCTCTCCCCATTCACCTAAAAAGGGTTCCATTAATATGTGGAAAATAAAACTTTGTAAACCAAGTTCGTGACTGCGACATGAAAAAAAAAAAACAAAAAACAAATTAGATCAATACACATCATTTTGCCTAAAAAATCCAAGGGCCAACTCAATCTTAAGAATTTTGGGAGTACAATCAGGATATTAATATAATAAGCATGATAAGATAGTAAATATTAATCTTAAAATATACAATATTCTGATCATGATCGATAATTAAAAAAAAAAAGAAAAACCTTCATCTCAATCCCAACTATAATAACCCAAATATCTCAATCTCCACCTTTACAAATTACAAATTATTGGGCACCTCACCCTATACCGGTATTAAGAATTGAGTCCTTTAATCTCTTTCATTCTACTTTACAAATATTCAAGAAAAATCATATTTATGTTTCTAAACTTTTGCTCTCTTTTT
Source organism: Diospyros kaki (assembly GCA_036245055.1). NCBI lineage: Eukaryota > Viridiplantae > Streptophyta > Magnoliopsida > Ericales > Ebenaceae > Diospyros > Diospyros kaki. The sequence goes on from BSEG01000013.1 coordinate 4,311,152, forward strand.
TTTATTTTTGTGAAATTTTAAATTTTTTATGATTTTAAATGTATCATTGAATTTAGGTCAAAAACATATTTATACTCCTGAACTATTGTATTTTTTTTTTTTTCATTTGAAAGCTCAAAATTTTTCGTGGTTTCAAATGTGTCTCTAAACTACGTAAAATCACTCATTTAAACATTTGGTCAACAAATAACATGTACGTGCGTTACTGTGGTAGTTTTTTGGTGTCTTCTCAGGTCCCTCCTCTTTCTCTTTGACATCTCATCTCTATTTGACATCTACTCAACTCCATCTTTCTCTTTTATGGCATCTCCTCAGCTTTACTTCTCTCTTCAACATATCTTTAACTCCCTACTATTTCTCTAGTTGCGTCTCCTCTTTTTCTAATGTCTTTTCCAATTGTGTATCGTTTGGTCACGTCTCTTGCAAGAAATGTTACCTCTAAACTGGCCTATCTTTGATCTCCCAAACGACAAGGTGATCGTTAACTCAGGCACAACAATGACTCATCTAATCCAACTGGCCTATGTAGCCCAATTGGATGAGACTTAGGAAATGTTGAAGAAAGAAAAGACACAATCAAAAGAGATGTAATCGAAGAGAGAGAGAGAGATGGGAGAGTTGAGGAGACACCAAAAAATTGTCACGTCTTTATATGTGCATATCATTGGTTGATCAAGTGTTTAAATGAGTGACTTTGACCAATTCAACGGCACATTTAGAACCACAAAAAATTTAAAAGTCAAATATGTCTTTTAATTCAAGTTTAAGAATACATTTAAAACTATGAAAAAATTAAAATTTCACAATAAAAAAACACAAAAATTCAAGGTTCATAAATATGCTTCTTGGCCCTTTCAAATATAAGCCTCAAAGAGCGAGACAATCTCGGTCAATTTTTTTGATCTTGATAGCAGCTCCGGTGAGCAAAATTTTATATTATATTTATGTATTATTTATAATATTTATATATGTAATGTTTTCATTGATAATAAACTTATATATATATTTGTAACAAAGATAATAGCGGGACCCAACAGGGAAAAAAAACCATTTTTATTACCACTCTCCTTCCTTGGTCTTGAAGACTTCACTTCTGTCTTACGTGTCTCATTTGCTTCTCTCTCTCTCCCTCTCTCTCTCTCTCTCGCCGCCTGGTCTTCACTCTTCACCAAGCATCCGTTTTCATGGAACCGCGTCAAGAAGAGGTTGATCACTACCCCTTTTCTTTAATCATTTCTGTGTTTCTTATGACTGCCGTGATTTTCATTGTTATATTCCGTTTGGTTCCTCTGAAAACTTGGCAGAGAGTAGGAAAATTCCTTTGCGAGTCTTGCTTTAGGGCTTCTGCCGTTTCTGTTTCTTGAAACGGATAATTTCCTCTTCGTTTCTTACGATTGTAGAAGGAAAATACCGCGAGGTTTGCTTTTGTGGTTTCCCTTGTTTTTGTTTCTTGAAACGGATAATTTTCTCTTCAATAAGGAGAGACAGAGGATTGATGACTTGGTTAAGCGTGCTTTGTGGGTGTTCACACACCGGGAAAACGTTTTCTGGGCAACCAGACAGAGTCAACAGTCTTGGTTGGAATCAAATTAATCAATGGGAATGGGTGTTGGGGTGGGTGGGTTGGGGGGGGGGTGTTCTCTCCAAAATTTACCTTTCTATTCTTATTGGTGCAAAATTCTGGTCATATTGTTCTCCTAAATTCTAATTATTTATTTTTTCGGATGGAAAATTGTAATTGAGGCCATAATACCTGAATTTTGAATTTCTTTTGGGTCCTAAGAAAACCAAAGGCTCTGCTTCATTGTGCTGTCTCCTCTATCCCTTCTTCTTTATTTATTTTCTTTTCATTTCTGTTTTTTCTCTCATATGTAGCCAACCCCACATAATGGGATAAAAGCTTATATGTTGTTGTGTTATACGTCTAAATGTTTGTGTCTTTTTTGAAGTGCCATTATTGTTGAAGTGGTTTTAACTGTGGCTAAATAATGCACAGTGATGTAATGTTGAGTGAAATATGTATTAGTCCTGTACTCCTTTTCATGGAATGATGTTTGTAATATACGTTATTACTTGAAATGTAATGTTCGCTTGAAGAATTAATTTGGAAATATTACAAATGAATGTAATGGCGTCAAGATCCACCAGTGTTGAATATTGGTTTACTAGGATCAACTGTCAGGCAGTTGATCATTGATAATGATAACTACTATCTGCTCTTCAGAAACTTGCAATCAAATAAATAGGAATGTCCAAGAACCTCCCCAGAAAGGCTCTCAAATGCTTAGTCAGATAGGATATTTACAAAGTAGAATGGAAGGGAAAGGAGGATTTTGTCCTTTGTACATTGGTGTCCTTTGTCGCTGCCGTGTTGATTGTAGAGGTGGAGGTTGAGATGTTTGGGCTGTGAAATGAAGTTTTTCTTATTAGTCATGGTCTGTATACTGTATTATCTTATGATGGGGATTTTGTTGCCTTATCTGGCTTGTTGGTATCCTAAGGGGATCATTATATACTCTTGAAATTGTCAGAGTTGACATAGTCCTTGGATTTTTTAGGCGGAGTGATGTCTATTATCGAATGTGATTCCTTCTATAGTTTGAGGTAATGAACTTGTAACTCATGGATTTGTTTTCCGCATAATAGTGGGACCCTTTTCGGGTGGATGGTGAGAGAACATTAAGGCTCATTTCATCCACATGTCAGACTATCAATAGTGTGTAGAATATTTCCGTATTAGAATAGCTTTGCCAATGCTAATTTGGAGCTGTTCACTTAAAATTTTGATATTTTGCAACTTTAGCTATCTAAATTTTAAGTGTGTAATGGTTTGTGGTTGAATTCATTGTTTGAAAAGGTTAAGATTGTGTAAACTCATGGTAAGACAAAATATGGGGACCTTGTACGACCTAAATAAGGACTATTGAGCATTGAGTATTTGCTTAGTTGTGGCATTTCAATAATAAAACAGAAAAGATAACTCTGAATATGGAGGGCCACTATAATTTTTTGTTTTCCAATGAGCTGACAGATTTTCCATTTTATGATATGGAGGGCTCACTTGAGGTACCGTTGAGGATGGTATCTCCAGGCAGCTGATCAGTTTGTGGTGCAAATGAATGTATTTACCACTTGAAAACTAGAAGGTTGTTTTGAAAGTTCACTCTTGATTAACCACGCTAACTTTTCTTGGCTTATCTTGTCACTGTAATGCTATGTGATTTATTTTTTTATATTATCATTACTCGTAGCACATATTGCACGGCTTCATTTGAACTCTTATGTTACTATTAATTTTTTGTTTGAAATTCCGCACTAGGTTCTCATAATGCCTCTTCCCTGCACCCATGATCACTTTAGGTACACCAGTTTTTCCTTGTTTTACCCATTCATTACCTCTGAAAGGTAAGATTTTTTTTTTGTTTTGTTTAAATTTAACGGTTGAGCATAGCAAAGTTGTTTCTAGTTGATTATTTATGTATGGATTATTTATGTATGTCTTATGCTTGCTATGAACACTTTTCATTTCTTCTCCTTTTTTAGGTTTTCTAGTTGATTATATCTGTATGGCTTATGCTTGTTATGAATGCGCCTTATTCCTTCTCCTTACTTGGTACAGATGAATATATACTTGAAAGTCATTAAAACAGTTGCCTTAAAAGTGAGAACTGTGGACACTGTTAAAAATGTGAAGAAAATCTTACATGAGAAGGAAGGCATTTCGGAGAATCTTCAGGAACTCTTTTGTAATGGTGATTGTCTTAAGGACGATTTCAAGCTGGTTGATTATGGCATTCAGACAGACTCCACTCTCCATGTTGTGCTCCAAAACATCCATTCTATGGAGCTTTTTGTCTACATGCCTTCACAACAGAAAACTCTTACAGTTGAAACAAAGCTTTGTGATACTGTGCAAGATGTAAAATCCTTCATTCATGCTAGAGAGGGTATCGGATCAGATAGTTACAATCTTTTCCATAGCGGTAAGCTACTGGAAGATAACAGAACTTTGGCTTCTCTGAATATACAGTCAAGATCTGTCCTTTGTTTGGTCTTTAATCCAAAAGAAGTGTTGTCAGTTTCTGTGAAAATGCCAAATGGCGAGATCCTGAAACCTGAAGTTAAGCTCTTGTCCACGATTCGTGATGTCAAGGCAATAATGGGGAGTATTATTGGTTTCTCTGGCAGTGAGCACTGTATAATTTGTGCAGGAAAGGAACTGGAGAATTCGAAAACTTTAGCTTATTATGGCATCACGGAGGACGCTATTCTAGAGATGGTGCCTTCTGCCTTTCCGATATTTGTGAAGGACTTGAATGGCAAAACTGTGGTTGTTAAAGTGCACCAAAATGACACCGTCAGGGATGTGAAGTGTAAGATTTTCAATGAGGAGGAGAAGGTGGTTGATTTCACTAGCCTCTTGTTTGCTGGAAAATCACTCAAGGATGGTCGAGATTTGGCTAGCTACAATATTCGGAAAGATTGCACTCTCCGCCTGGTCTACCGGGTGGCCTGCTATTTATCCTAGAAGGACAAGGTGATGGTGTTTGCTTTTGAATTGCGTTATGTTTCATCTATGGTACAGTTATATATCTAATCATTTACAAAGATCCGCTAGTTGTATTATTCTGGAACACCTTCCCTTTCTTTCAACTGAATCTTTAGTTCAGTGGTACTTTGGGAGACATGTGGCCTCAAAAGCTGTAAGTTTTATTCATCAACATTACGGGGTTTCAACAAAATCATAATTTTCTTGGTCACCAAACAAGGTTTTCTACAGTGAGCAGTAAGTTCAGAAGAGCTTGGCAGGGTATTTGATGGCATTCTTCACAATTTTCTTGGAGGCAGCATCTCCCAGATCAATGCCGCAAATATCAGCCAGTCTGATGAGATATAGCAGCACATCCGAGAGCTCTTCCCCTAAGTGCTCCTTCTCTGCTTCCTCCCAATTAGGTAATCCTTTGTCTACCTCTCCCCTCCATTGGAATATCTCTGATAGCTCTCCCACTTCACCAACCTGTTCATTGGAACATATTTAAGTATATAAATATATATTTAGAATTTGTCGAAAATCTCATCCTAACTCTTGATTATAATCGTGTGGATCGATTGTTGAGTTATTGCTTATCCTCCTACGAGATTTTAACCAGTTCCAGGCACGTTTTGCTACTTTGAGAATTCATCTTCACTGGGGTGTGCAAATTTTGGTCCAGTCTGCTAGGTAACTGATCCAGTCTTTAGTCTTCAAATTAAAAGCCTTCCTGTCCCATCCCTAATCTTCACCGCCATTACTCTAGTTTCATCCTGCTACTCTGAGAATTCATCTTCTATATGTTCCCCTAGAGCCACCCCCTCCCCCCAACCCAGAATACCTTCGCCTCCCCACCCTTCACCCGTCATGTTGATGATAAGGCGCCCATGAAAGAACCCAGAGCCCAAATTCATTTCCCAAGAAACTAAAACCACTACCCAACAATACAAAAACAACATCTTTTCAGAACTGAAAAACGTGGCTAATCCAAGTGTATAAGAGTTAGATCGGGCAAAGATCACCGATTACCATTGCGAGGAGTAAGTTCCTGGGGCTGTGGTACTTCTCCCAGTCTCTGGCCTTGGCAAATTCTTCAAGCTTCTTGGACAGGTCCTTGAGGCTGATGTCCACCGCTCTCTGTTCTTCTTGCTCAAGCCCCTCTGCATCTCCTCCCATGGCTGCCTCTTCGCAGAGAGAAGAGAGAGGCTTTCCCAGATTTAAAGGCAACAGCATGGAAGCATGCATAATTATTATTACTATTTTAAACAACGTGGGTATTCTGATTTGCAGAGGGATCTAGAAAAAGGAATGGACTAAACCGGGAGAAGAAGATTAATGAGTTTCCAAAGTATGGCAAGAAAGGTATTGTGCAAGATTGAAGATATATATTCCTCATTCATCCCCCACCATGCAAAATGGCCAACTTCCCTTACCTGCAGAATATTCTGATTTCACCATTTGCCATATGCATCGACTTTTCTTTCTATTAGTTTCTTTTATAACGACTAGAAACCGACCTTATCTTGTAGAATTATTACGTAAGGTCTAGAGTGCCAACCACTACACCATGGAGCCTTTGTGGAGTTGGCTTTTCTCTTGTAATCGGGATGTATAGAGACTTTACATATAGAAAGCGATTTAATCACACAAAACACTTTAAAAACAGTTCAAACTAAAGGAGATTTGAATGAATTTTGGCAAAAATGTGTTATTAAGCTCGGAACAAATTTTTATATTAATAAGTTATACAACATGCATATACATTTTTATGCACCAAATTTGTGGGTTATTTAGTAGAATAAAGCTCTTAACCTTATTCTCAAGCCCTAAGATAATTAATCAAGAATCCTATCACCAGCATAATCTTTCAATAAACAACAAAAGAGAATGGGCCAAATAAAGTATTGTATATACTATGATGCATTGACCTTGGTTTAATTAAAGAAGTGATTTTATATCCCCAAGTGTTATCATGTAGGCCTAGTTGCGTTATCATGATTAAACAAATTAATCGTAACGATAAGATAATTATTCTTCTTTATTGGGCTTCCCTAAGTTTATTGATTGTCTTTTTTATTAAAATAAATTTCCAAAATAATTAAAAATAATAGTGCTTAAAACTTTTTGTAACGTAAAATGCCATGTTAAATAACCAAATAGAATCATATGTTATTTTGCTAATTTACACCTGTGGCTTAGGAATAAATCTAACTCAAGGAAAATTATTAAGGACGATTTGATCAAATTGTTCAAATTGAATAAATTGAATTTGTGTAAAAGTCAATTTTAGTCAACTAAATAGATGTTTAAATTGAATAAATCAAACAACCAAAAAAAAATTAAAAATAGAAAAAATCAAATTAATTGAAAAAACGAACCAAAAAATAAAAAAACCTAAAAAACCAAAGGGAAAGGGTTAAAACGACATTGTCTTTTTGATATTTCGGTCAATTTGATTATTTTGATTTTTGTCAATACAAAAACTAAAGTAAAGTGAAATAATCAAAATTATTAAACTTAGAAACTGAACCTAACTGACTTATAATTTGAATTGAATCAAATAAGCAATTTTAGCTAATTCGGTTCAATTATTTTGATTTAACTGAAATGTTACTCACCCTTAAAAGTCATAGTGCATAATTAAAAAGGTATGACCGTAAAAAATGTAGAGACAAACATTAATATTTCTCTTTTAGATCGTCTTACTTTATATTTTTATTCTCACTCGTCTTTAAGTGAAATTTGTACATGAAGACGAATATAATGAAAGGTAAATTCATAATAAAAATTAAATTTTATAATTTTTAAATCAATTTTATGATATGGTGTCTTGAATTATTAACAACAATCAAGAATTTCACAATCAAGAGATTTGGAGAGAGGGTGGATTTGCTTTTGAGTAGATCTTGTGGCTTTGAATGCATATTCCATGTTGGACAGGGGCGGATCTGTCGTGGGGGCAGGGGGGCAGCTGCCCCCCCAAATTAAATAAAATTTTAAAATTTTATATAATATTTAATTTACATTTATATTTTGCCCCCCTCACTCTACCCCTCCACTCTCATAGGACATCAAAGCTGTCCCCTCTGAATTGTCTCCCACTCATCATTCCTCCCCTACTTCAATTAAATTATTTTAAATTTTATTCTTTTATAATCTCTCTCTCTCTCCCCATCTTCTTCATTCTCCCCAAACACTCAATTGTCTCCCACTTATCTCTCCTCCTCCACTTCAATTAAATTATTTTAAATTTGATTCTTTCATAATCTCTCTTTCTCTCCCCCATCTTCTTCATTCTCGCCAACAATCTGAAACACAGCAAACGCCATTCTCTTTCCTTTCTTTCTATTTCACTCTGTAATCATTTATTTCTTAAAATCTAACCATCTGATCTTCAATTGGATCATATTTTTCCCGCGAAAGTGACCCTGATCTATAAGAAGGTATGTTTTTTAGAATTTTTAGTAATTATTTTTATTTTTTCAACATAAATTCATAATATATGTTTCAAATTTTAGTTATATGATATGAAGTTAAAAACGGTGCTCTTCAATCCTGTATTTTATTATTCTATTTTTCACTCAAATCATAAATTTAGCCAATCCAACTCAGTGAACTCACAACATTTCATTTTGTTATATTATATGTCCAATTAGAATTCATAATTTTTAGACAACTAATTTAGTGCAACACCTGCAGTTTAATTTAATAGTTCATTGGTGTTTAATTTAATAGTTCATTGGTGTTTTTCATATTTAATATAGTTGGTTGATGTTTTAATTAGAAACCTTACAGTAAGAGAAAAAAAATTATAACATCACAATAACATGATTTCAATGCTTTTGAGAGAAATAATTATTTAAATTTTGATAAATTGATTAGAGATAATGATTATTAGCCAATTTTTATAGAAAATTTCACTGGATGAAAAATTTGGTATAGGTGATTAAACATTGTGGGTAAAAATTTTACTGGAGTACTTATTCTTTAATTCATTCATTTAGAAGTAATAAATTAATTTCAAAACGTGTAGAGAATTTGGTCTTTGTTTATAACAATCTTCGTCTTTACATGAATTATAATAATTTATTTTTCATTTAGATATGGAAAAAATTCTCATAAAAAGAACAAGGCCGGAGCAAAATTCAATTTCTGAAGCAAGTGAGGATCAAGAACATTCTAAGTGTAAGCGTGTTGATTTAGACAATCTTGAAACAGATCCAGGATTACGAAAGAGTATTTCTGATTATCATCCTAATGAGAGAGATGAAATTCGACGAGCCTATTTATTAAGAGGTCCATGTCAACCACGAGGGCACCACTTTCCACAAAAAAAACTAGGAAGTGGAAAGCGTCGTTTTCGGTCAGAATGATTTGATGAGTTCAACAATTGGTTAGAGTATAGCATTCAAAAAGATGCTGCATTTTGTTTGTGTTGTTATCTTATGAGAGAGTATGTTGTCGAGCAACGCCTTGGAGGTGAATCTTTTGTTTCAGGGGGGTTTAAAAATTGGAAAAAAAAGACAGACTTCAAAAGCATGTAGGAGGCCCTGCTAGTGCCCACAATCTTGCTTGGAGCAAATGTCAAACTTTAATGAATCAAAAGCAACATATTGAAACTCTAATTTCTAGACAATCTGAGCAGCTCGAAAGGAGTATCGAATCCGTTTGACTGCAACAGTAGATTGTGTTCGATTTCTTTTGTGTCAAGGGTTGGCATTTCGTGGTCACGATGAGTCCGAAAGTTCATTAAATCAAGGTAACTTTTTGGAACTTCTGAAATTTCTTGCTGATCACAATGAAAATATCAACAATGTCGTGTTGAATAATGCTCCAAAGAATCTTAAAGTAACAGCTCATGATATCCAAAAAGAAATTGCGAATGCAGCAGCAACTGAAACTACTAATGCAATAATTCATGATCTTGGAGATGATTTCTTTTCTATCTTAGTTGATGAGTCTCGTGATGTGGCAGTCAAAGAACAAATGGCCGTTCTTTTGCGTTATGTGAATAAAGAAGGAAGTGTCATTGAATGGTTTCTTGGTATAGTTCATGTTAACGACACAACTTCATTATCACTTAAAGCAACAATACAATCACTGTTCTCAAAGTATGGGTTGAGTTTGTCAAAACTACGTGGTCAAGGCTATGATGGAGCTAGTAACATGAGGGGAGAATTCAATGGTCTTAAAAGTCTTCTTTTAAGAGAGAATCAATTTGCTTTCTATATTCATTGTTTTGCTCATCAACTTCAGTTGGCTCTTGTAGCAGTTGCAAAAAGTCATAGTCAAATTGCTCTTCTTTTCAATTCTCTTAGTAATGTTGTGAATGTTGTTGGAGGTTCATGTAAGCGTCGAGATATTTTAAGAGAAAAACAAGCAAATAGAGTCATTAAAGTATTGAGTAATGGGGAAATTAAAAGTGGACATGGTTTAAATCAAGAAAGTAGTCTCCAAAGACCGGGTGATACACAGTGGGGATCACATTATGGCACATTGATGAACTTGATTGTTTTATATTCCTCTGTTATTGATGTACTGGAAATTGTTGAAGAAGATGGTACAAGTTCAGAGCAAAAAGATGAAGCTTGTGCTTTATTGAGTTTAATTCAATCTTTTGAATTTGTATTCAACTTGCATTTGATGAAAAATGTCTTGGGCATTACAAGTGAGGTGTCACAAGCATTGCAAAGAAAAGATCAGGATATTGTAAATGTCATGACATTGGTTAAATTATCCAAACAACGCTTACAAAGAATGAGAGATGATGGATGGAAATTGTTACTTGATGAGCTTTCTTCATTTTGTGAAAAACATGAGATTGTAATTCCGAACATGGATGATATTTATGTTGTTCCAGGGCGCTCAAGGCGTAATGTTGAACATCATATTAATATGCATCATTACAGAGTTGAACTTTTTTATTGGGTGATAGACAAACAACTTCATGAGCTCAACAATCGTTTCACAGAGACAAATACTGAGCTACTTCTTTGTATGGCATGTTTGAATCCAAATAATTCCTTTCATGCTTTTGACAAGGATAAGTTGGTTCGTCTTGCTCAATTTTATTCATTAGAATTTTCTGAAGTTGATCTTATGGCACTTAAGAATCAGTTGGAGACTTATATAATTGATGTGCGATCTGATAATGAATTTTTGGAAGTTAATGGGATTGGTGGTCTTGCAAAGAAATTAGTCCAAACAAAAAAGAATGTTGTATATCCATTGGTGTATATGCTTGTGAAGTTAGTTTTAATTCTTCCTGTTACTACTACAACCGTTGAAAGAGCTTTCTCAGCCATGAATCTCATTAAGAATCGTTTGCGTAGTTGAATTGGTGATCAATGGATGAATGATTGTTTGGTTACTTATATTGAGAAGGAAACATTTAATACAATTGACAATGAAAAAATCATGTAGCGGTTTCAGAATATGAAGACACGGCGAGAGCATCTATGATTTTGTGAAGACCCAAATGTAAGTACAATATTTTTGCTTTTGAAACTATTTTTTTTTTTTAAAAAAAACATGTGTTTGAGTTTATGTAGAAATACTATAATGATGTTTAATATAATATTATGACATTATATTATAATATTATTTTATTAATATAAATAATTATTATATAACTTTAAATTTTACATTTTTTGTCATTGTTGCTTGCCCCCTTACTTTGGTATCCTGGCTCTGCCCTTGATGCTATGCTGGAGATATGATTTGAGCACATTATCCAACTTTTATTCCTTTTCCTTTGGATGCCACAAGCAATACCATGAGGAGAGAGTTTGTGATTTCATTCTGCACATCAACTGGCTTCCTCTGAGCCTCAGGGAAAGTGAGAGAAAATGAAGGAAAGTTGAGGCTACACTCAAAGCATATAATTCCTTGTGAAGATTTTACCTATCCCTATAGGATGACATGGTTGGCTGCAACAAATCTCCCATTTTAAGTAGAGAATAAAATTTATGCAAGTATATTTTACACATAAAAAAAAAATTATTTTCCTTTATTTCATTCAACAAATCCCGACTTAAAACATAGTTATTATCGTTCAAATACAATAATAAATTTTTTAATTGGAAATATCGTCATCTAGTTATTTGAACTTTGCAAAAAAAAAGAACGATTAAAGGGTATAGGAAAGTTTTCGTTCAAATATTTATTTTTTAATGATTGTTTGTTTATTTATAGAAAAGAATAAAGTTTTCTTAAATCCCATAAAATTAAAATTCTTACGAATAATGTCTATCTTGATATTTTAAAATTTACTGGAATTAAGATTTTTATGAATAATATTTATCTTGATAATCTAAACCCTTATTAAAATTAAAATTCTTTATATATCTTTTTTGTATGACTCTAAAAGAAATTTTTTAATGTCGAATTTATTCAGTTTGCGTGTTTAACATGACTCATACAATTAGGGAAAAATTACATATTTTTAATTCAAAAAATTATTTTAGATTTATTTGTTTTAATTACTTAATAAATTTTTATCTATCACACCTCAAAACTGAGACTTGTTACATATAAGAAAAGTCAATCATATTGGAAAGTCAAATTCAGTAGTTTTATTTGAATAAAATACCTAAAATACCCGTTCTTTAATTAATGATTATTAAAACTAAAATAAGAGTGTTTTGAACATTTTGTAGGATCCGCTGTCAAATGTCTCCTTAAACTTTATAGATTAAGGTTTAATGATAACAGATAAAAGTTCATTTAGATAATTTTTGTTAATTAAGATATAAATAGAAAAATTAAAATATGAAAAGTATTTAAGATAAAAATATTTTTTTTGTGTTCGTTAAATTTATGTGATAATACTTGAAAAAAAAATCACGTGACTTTTTATACAAGTTTTTTCAAATAAATTTATCTCTCTTTCTCCAAATAAATTTATTTTAGTCCTTATAAATAAGAAAAAAATAATACATGTGTCCTTTAGTATCTTCCAAAAAATTTAACAAATAATTTAATAAAAATTTTGGAATGCTCCAGTTTTATTTTGATCATTTCATATTTTAATTTAAAAAATATTTTAATTTTATTTTAATACAATCTTATCATACTTATTTAAATAAACACTATCTTAGATTTTAATAGAGATAAAGTTTTCATCTTCAAGATATATATATATATATATATTTATTTAAGAGAATTCAGAGATATAGATAGATAGGGTTTTTGTTGGTCCCTTAACCCAATATAATGGCAACTCAGAAGGGGGATGAATTAAGTTACTAAAAGTTTTAACCTAATTTTTAATTTCTTTCAAACCTCTTTATTAATTTTTTTACTTAAAATTACTTTGATATATATTTGTATATTTTGATTGCTTTGAGATAGAGATTTAGTTGCACAAGATTCACAAGAAATAAAAACAACGAGGCACACAAGACATATAGTGGTTCAATGATCCCATGCCTAATCCACTCTCCTAAGGTATTAACCATGCTTAGGGTTCCACTATTCTGAAACACCCTGAGGTTTTTCTATAACTTATTTCAGAAACTATTACACTTGAATTTTGTAATGGTTTTAGGAAATCAACCAACAATCACACTGTTATTGTTATAGATTTTACAACAATGTTCACCGTTAAACAAAAACAATAAAGCACAAGAGATTACAAAGAAACAAGTATAAGTACAAGATACATAAATAAGAATAAATATATAGTTGACCTTCTAGCAGATTTGCAATATGCCTTCTTGTTTCTTTGATTGCAAGAGCTTCAAAAATGGTTACACAAACTAGATTAGTGAGCTTGAAATATTTGAACACTCTACTTGCTTTTGGAGTGAGAGAGTTTTTCTAAGAGAGTATACACACTTTTTTCTTTTCCCTTAAAAGAGTATATGTATGTGTGTAGGAAGAAACAAGTAGAAATCGGGTTAAAAATTCGAACGTTGGATCAGGACAGATGACTATTCTATCTAATAGTCGACTATAACTTGAAGGGAGTCGACTTCCCTTTGAAGGGAGACGACTGTTAAAACATAACTCTCGACTATATTGATTTTGTATAATCCAAGTTTAGGTTTTATCGACTGTGGCTAAGTTTCAGTTAATTGGCATGACAAAAATCGACTTCTCCTACACAAGAATCGACTTTTGGTCCAAAAATTTTAAAACACTTAAAAAAAATATTATACAACCTCTAAGCATTACTATAATTCGAGAAACTAATTTTAACATATATATAAGATTTAGATAATATCTTATAATTTAGTTAGATAACATTTAGGGGCATCAAATAATATTTTTTAATATAAAAATATATTTTTATTAATTATCAAATCTAATATTAGATTGAATGGAGCAAATTGGCTCAACAGTTTTATTTTATTTATTTATTTATTTTTTTTATCCTCGTTGGAAGCAGAAGTTCTGGGCCCAATTCAAGGCTCAGACTTAGAATTGAGCCGGGACTTAGAATTGGGCCGAGGTAGACCACAGCTCTGGGCCCTTAAGGATGACCTCGGGTCTTTTCTTCAACACGATTTTTTCTTTTTACTTTTACTATCTTTTTTTAGGTTGGGCCGGGACCGAAAACAAAGATAGCTTCGGCCCATCATAAGGCCCTATATATTACTATCTGAAAACCCTAGATCACGCCAGCCCCATTTGCCTCTTCTACCAGCCTCTCTGCAAAACCTTAGGCCAAAAATGGTGACTCTCTCTCTCTCTCTCTCTCTCTCTCTCTGATATCTTCGATTCTACTCTCCTACTTTGAATGCCAGTTCGTGATTTGAGTTGTTTTGTGTTTTGTTATTATGTGTAGCCGTTCAAGCGTTACGTCGAGATCGGGAGGGTCGCCCTCGTCAACTATGGCAAGGATTACGGGAGACTCGTCGTCATTGTCGACGTTATCGACCAGAACCGAGTAATTTTCTCTATTTGCTGCTGATTAAACAAAGGAAAATAAAAGAAAAGATTAGTATTTTTTGTTTTTGTTGCCTGCTTTCAAGTCACTGTGCAAAGTTCTTCTATTTTTTGGTTGCTAAAATTGCTGTGCAAATGTTACGTGATGTTTTTATGCTTTTTTTCTTTCAAAAGCTTTAAGATGAGTATATGTTTCTTATTGAATCCTGTGTTTGTCTTGGCTTTTAAGTTACCAAATTGACCGTGCTTGGTAATCACTTGATGATTTAAACCTATATAGCAAAATTGTCGTTTTCTACCTGAATGAATTCGTGGGTTTGATAACTGATTTGCATAATTACCGATTTCAGTCCGTTGGATGGAAAAAAGCATTGATGCATTGACTGGGTACATTGGAATATTATTGGATTGTTACATTTTGAAAGTTGTAAAAAATAAAAAGAAGAAAACATGGGTTGGCGAATTTTTTATGTGATTTCTCATCTGGAACGGTTTGGGTGCAAAAGGTCCCTTTGATTCCGGAGAGATCTCTCTTTTACTTGCCTTATCTATTTGTGGTGGCCAGATGTCTGCAGAAAATTTATCTGGTTAGAGCATACAAATCATAGTTAGCATATTGACATTCCAAGTAGAACGTTTTGTCCTGATTGACCTTTTTCTGACAACATAAATAAACTTGTAAAGAAATTCATGAAAAAGGTATGTACTATTTTTGTTAATGGAATTTATTATTACATTGAAAGCAAGAAGTTTTATAGCATCAATTGAAACTTTCAGTTGATGTGTTTTTGTCTCATTATTCAAGGTCAAAACAAAAGAAATGCTGATCAAGTGAAAATATCCATTTTACATGAATATCCTCCTGTGGACTTTATTCCTCAAGGATCAATCATTTGAAAAGATAGAGATTGTTATTCACAGAATTAAGGTGGGACTGTTAGCAAATGGTGTTTTGTGTGATTTTAAGATTCCGTAAAAGCTAAAACTGAAATTTTATAAAATGGCTATAAAACTAGCTTTTTTTGTATGGCATAAAATGTTGAGGAATATAGTACCTACCTGCATGTTCAAAATATAAGTGTAATGGACATGAAGATGTTCCGATGGATGTGTGGGATAAGATTAATATGATTTAGTTACAAAAGTAGAAGACCAATTGAGACTTTTATGAGGAGAGTGGATGGAAGGGAATAAGTTTTTAGTAAAAGAGGTAGAGGATGATCAAGAAAAACTTGGTGAGGTACCCCAAGGAATTTGAGTTACAATGTCCTTGCAGAAGAAATGGTTACAGACAAAATGATTGACATGTTAGAATTCATGTAGCCAATTCTACATAGTGGGACTAAGGCTTCATATATTATTGTTGGGCTTTCTATCGTAAGGGATATTTGGGACTACTGGCTTATATCATGTCATGATGGAAGTTTTTGAGATTATATTCATAACTCGTGTGCTAAATAATTCTCAGGTTTAATTTGGGCGTGCATTAGGGCAGGACAATGAGAGTTTGGCATAAAACATAAACATTAGCCATGTATTCTGATTTTGGTGAACATGCATATTATTTTTATTTTGACCGAAATGTAATCTCATTGGTAGTGTGTTTAGATCTCTTTAGGTCCCTATACCTGCAATTCTCATGAGATTTTCTTCACAGGCTCTTGTGGATGCCCCAGACATGGTGAGATGCCAGATGAACTTCAAGAGGCTCACTCTTACTGACATCACAGTTGACATCAAAAGGGTCCCAAAGAAGAAGACACTAATTGCTGCAATGGAAGCAGCAGGTAAAGTGATTTGTAAATTTTGAAGCAACTTTTAATATATATATATATATATATATTTTTTCAATCTACTGGATTTAATAATATTTCCATGATATTAGATGTGAAGAACAAGTGGGAGAATAGCTCCTGGGGTAGAAAGCTGATTGTCCGAAAAAGAAGGGCCTCTCTTAATGATTTTGATCGGTTCAAGATCATGTTGGCAAAAATCAAGGTTAGTTTGTTTCAAGTCTCAAAAATTCCTTGGAGAATCTTTCTTTAGCTTTGGTCCTGTTCAGATTTTGAAGTTGCTAGTGTGAACTAAACAAAATTGCACATGCAGAGGGCTGGACTGGTCAGACAGGAGCTTGCGAAACTGAAAAAGGCCAACGCATCCTGAGCTCATTTCTATGGAGTCTCAATTTTGTTACGAGTTTTCACAAGTTGGATTGTTTGGCTAGTTTTGATTTGTACCTTACAGATTGAAAAGTATTTAAGGTCATCCTTTTTGTGTTCATGTCATGCTCTGTTATGGAATCATCAATGCTAGTTTTCCATTGTCTCTTGTCAATTCAGAGTTTCAACTCAGCCTTGAGGAACTTGATTTGATGGCGCACCGGGTGTTCATCTTCTGTCCAATACTCCTATTCTTTCTCTTTTCCATGCTGGTTGGGCAAAGTGATGAAAGTGGGGGCATTACCTTTCTAAGTTTCTAACTGCAGTATTTGTTTCAAGTAGAATATGAAAACCGTATCGTTTCAAGGATCTTTGGCTTTCCAGTTTCTGTTTTTGGGTTCACTGGTCAGATTCAACAACAGAAAATTGGCAGAACTCACTCTCTATCTTAGTTACGATGGATCTGTTTGATCCTACAACTAGTTTCTGTGTTTGTGGTTTGTGTTTTAGGTTTTATCTTCTTCGGGAAAGCAAAAACAAAATATATTGTTCTTTATGATATTTTATTAAAAATTATTAATCATATGTTTTTGATAAAAAAATTTGTATATTCTAAATAAATTGCTGATTAATTTATACGATATTTACTGTTTGACTATTAGACCTAAGGAGGCCTTCATTATGTATGGCTGGTGGGTGGATATTCAGATTCCAGACAAATAACAAAAACCCACCCACCTGTCACCAAATTCTAATCCACCGATTGTTGGTGGTTTGGATATTTTAAATTAAATTAATTCATATACAAACAAGGCCACTGGCTTCATTGCGAAACGCAAAGCTCATAAGCAAGGTGTACGACACCGAAGGGGAAACAGTTACGTAAGGTTTTTAAAGCATTGTTCGTCTGTCATGATACAGGACAGTAATTATTATGACTACAAAAGCCTTGAAAAAATAAAAACATCTGCTAAACTAGAGACAAACGCTCGCTTTACCATTTTGTTGAGCTTTAGACGAGATAACAATAACAGCCAGAACTAGTGAAGAGAAATAGCTTTCGGATAAATGTCCTCAGAAGAAACTGTCAACTTCAAGCTTAAGCTGTAAATGGGATATTCTTTGCAGGAGAAACTGTAACTTGGTACCAGAGTTGTATTCAGATAGCAACCCTATAGCATCTAATTGAGCCCTTAAAAAAAAAAGATTTATTCTGAGTCGCTGAGCCCGTCTTCATTTCCTCTTCCCGGTGCCAATCGTCAGCAGCTCAAAGCTTCGGAAAGCATCATCCCTGCCGCCTCTTGTGGCTGCAGAACGGGTGAAGGTTGATGATTTGGACTCAAAACCAGGTTGGACCCTTTGGGTAGTCGACAGACGACCACTGCCAGTACCCAACCGGCTTGGCCGATTCTCACTGGCTCCAGCAGAAGAGCTTGGTCGGCTGCTTGACATGACAACCCTTTTTGAAGCACTGCCACTTCTAGAAATGCGACCTCTTTCAGTGTCAGCTTGCTGCAAGTCAAAAGTAAACAGCAACCGAGAATAAGAGCTTTCATCAGATTAACATCAAGTTTCAACCAGATCTAGGTATAAAAGCTTCTAAATACAGAAATGTCATTACTTTCAACTCACCACATCCTTTGATGATGGTACATTCTCTGAAGATCTATGTCTGGACTGATCACTGTGCCTAGAATGTTCAGCCCGTAAATTTCCAGCAGTACCATTCCTTCTAGCAAATACCTCAACTGCACCTGATAGTCTATCTCGAGTCCCTTGCCTCACTACATGATTCGTATAGTAGCAAAACATCAAGAATCTAGTTATTTTCTTCTCACTAAAAACAGAAACATATAGCAGAAATGTTGTAGGACAAGAAAATGTAATCTTTTATGCCACTACTCCCCCAAAGATACACGGAAAACATCAAAATACTCAACTCCAGATTAATTTCACAACCCTAATCAAAGAATTAGTCTCAGGAAGATTGATCTCGAGGTTTCCAAGGCTCTGGAGAGCATGTTCAAACTCACCATTCGTGAGTATTCGGATGGGGAAGGGTAAAAAGGTTCTGAATATGCACCAACTTATGAAAACAAAAAAGGTGATTGGATACTTTGGAGATGTTCCTTGGAAGTCTCTCTCTCTCTCTCTCTTCTCTTCTCTTCTCTTCTCCATGTAAAGGGCTATGTCTAGATTCTGAAGGGTACCTGTGAAATCAGGGCTTAGCACCTCATCACACCCATTAATAACATAGGCTCGATGGGACTAAGTCGATGTTAACCTTACTCACTGTACCCAAATGATATCCATGAGACTGACAGTACCCTCCTAAGCCTCTCTCTATTCAGCATCTTTTATATCATCAACACTTTATTAAGTTTCATTTGTCAAACCTGCTTACTGCTTCATAAAGTATGGCATAAGAATGGTCCAGATTCTCAGTACCAGTGCTAGCTTACTACTGACAGGTGGCAATGCCAAGATGCTAGAGCCCTTTCTCCGCTCCTGTTGTTCTTTCCATTCTCACCTCTATTCAGGTCCCCTCATCTGATTTCATACAGGAAACTTTGGAATGAACCAGCTACCAATTTTGACTCATAATATTTTATGCTTTAAGTTTCTATACCAATTGATTATGGGAGCATCTTGATTTGATTCAACTAATTATCTCATAGAAAAAATTAAACACGTAACTCATAACAACAATCTACGAAGCTTTTATCCCACTATGTGGGGTAGGCTACATAAATTCTAGCTTTCAGTTCATTTTTACCTATGGCCTTGTCTTTCTGTAAATGCACATTATCAATAATATTTATGTGCAATTTCTGTTTTTCCCTTTACTTTTGATAAAACAAAAATATGACAAAATGGAAAGAGGAATCCCAACTTGGCAAAGCTAAGTGCAAAAGATTATTACATCTATTGAAGCATAGAGAACACCCAAAAAACTGGCTGAAGATTTGACAGAAAAGGATCACTGCTCTCTCAACCACAAATAGTGTAAACAAAAATGGATGCATCAAAAAGGGTAACAAGATTCTTTAAACCCTCAAAAGACTTGCATCTTGAAACCATTTATAAAATCCAAGGGAGCAAAGTTCCATCACTGCTACCCATATTGTCCACTAAACTACAACGGAGAAAATGAGATTTCCAAACATAGTGAGCTACCATACAGTTGAACAAAAGATTGAGATTCTCCTCACCCCTTTCCACATATAGCACCAATCCATCACTACCTGTATCTTTTACTTAGTTGTCTGCTGAGAGAAATAGCCCCAAGAGAGTCCGAACAAGCAAAGAAAGCCACTTAAGGGGGCCACTTGCTTTCCGAGGGAAGTCAAGACTCCCCCTTCTGTCAAAAAGGCCCATAAAACGAGCAAATAGAAAGAACCTCATTCCTTGCTGGATGCTAAACCAAAGGCCCTTGACTACTACTTCAACCAACCAATCTTATCTTGTCATGCTCCCTTTCATAATTATTCATTCCATAGAAAACTACATTAATTCATGACTATTTTCAGTTCTTGTTGCATGTTTTCTATCAACTTGAGTCTACAAAAAGGATCTAACATTTCAAGATGTCCACGTGTGGACTAAAACATAGGTAAACTGTATGATTATAACATGGGAGTAAATTGTCATGATGGGGATAGATAGATAGATAATTCTTTTTAACTGTAGTTCCAAAATTATGTGTGATTGGTGCATTTTATTGCAAATAATAAGGTAAACCATTTATGCATAGAACATGGGATTTCTTAATATGATGTAAAAAAGAAAAAAAAACTATTACTTGTCCATGCCTGGCCCGGGCAACTCCCAACTAGTCATAACAAAAAGAGCAAAGCTTAACTTGAAAATAGCAAATTAACATTCGGACTAAGCCCTCAAAATTACATCTAAATATCATTAATCAACTTGATCCATACAGACAACAGTGTTAGTCTGCTACTCACTTTACTGCATCCTGAGAAAAGAAATACCTGGAGTCTTTTCAGCTCTTTCAGCAGATGGTCCAGGGTTCAAGGCAGGTTTCCCAACAGGTTGCTGAAGAAGGACAAGAAAATAAAGCAGGGAAACTTGACAGATAAAAGTCTGAGATAATTATCACAAATAATTCAAAGAAATACTAACTCTTGGTCTGGAACTGGAACCAATTTGAGGATACTTCAAAACAGTCCAGTCAAATACATAGTCAAACTGATAACCTACACAAATTGCATTGACAAGATAGATATAGCAGACTAAGAAACCCGTCTTGATTGGAGTTGGCATCAGCTTCAGTGATGATATTAAAAAATTTACCTTCTCGAATAAACAGATCACGGAAAAGCCTCTTCAGGTAGGAATAATCTGGTTTGTCCTCAAAACGCAATGACCGACAATAGTGGAGGTATGATATGAATTCTGATGGATAAGATTTGCAAAGCACCTAAGAATAACCATTAGCATTTCATTTAGATGACCTAATTTATAATGTTCTTAAAAATTCATAATTCAGAAGAGCTACAGGTAGGTCACCATATAAGAATCAGAACCTAGTAATCATCCTGTTATGAGAATATGATTATACCTCTATTGGAGTAAGCATCTTTTTCTCACTAATTTTGTCGTATTTCTGCCTTTTAGTACCAGCTTTCAAACCCTGCCAAGGAAGGCTAAGGCAGAAATCATATGAATGAGTCTGGGTGTAAAGATGATAGGAAAAAATATACAGGTAAAATGAAAAGCTGCATCATATGTTCCACCTTCCCCGCAAAAAGTACATAAGAACATAACCAAGAGATTCCAGATCATCCCTTCTGCTTTGCTCTGCAGTCGTAATACAAAATTACAGTAAGGAAAAACTTGAAGTTTAAAAAAATATGAGCATGCAAAAGTATGGGAAAGGTCACATTTGTGCTCAATTACTGCAACATGAATTAGCCTCACTCACCAACTCCAAGGTGAGTGTTAATGCTTGCATAACGAGCTGTGCCAGTGAGATTTTTGTTTTCTCTGCAAGAAAAGATTTGCAAGTATTCATGCAAATTTCCAAGAGCAAAATACTGATAAATTAGAAAAGGTTACATTTACAATCATGCAAACAAATTCATGAAATAGTCAGAACAATGTAAATACAGACAAGGATAAACATGATGCCAAGGGCTTACAGACATTTATAGGAAAGGATTTTTATCAGCTTTCATATCCTGACAATAACTAACCAACTTGAAAACTGGGAACACAAAAACAAAAGCGATATTTACATTTTTTTTTCTTTTGATAGGCATCGACAGTGAATTTGGTTGTGAAGGAGGAAACAACCAAAAAACAAAGAGGAAACAAAAATCAAACGAGAATCTTCATGTCAGATGAACTTTTCCTGTTCTGAATGTAACTTAACAATGACATATGGGTGTTAGAGTGTTACTACTGGGTGTCCTAACTCCTTTATCTGTTTACATCACCAAATCCTTCATGTTTCAGCCAACAAAATACTGTTCTAAAAAGATTCAGATCCCAGTATCCAGTCCTTCCAAGTTCCAATGGTAAATTTTCACTCTGCTGCATTCTATCAAAGCCCATAACATGTGAATTTATTCGGTTCATATGAATTAAGATTGCTTGGCTGCTGTTCGCTGCCTATTTGGCATTCCTACTTTTTGCAGACTTTTTCCTTACCCTCTGAACTCTATAATTCACAAAATTCATCCCTGTTCCAAAATTAGTATTTGCCATAGTGAGGTCATAAGTTACTGCAAAATCTAAGATAGCAGCATCTATGTGATTTCTATCTCAAGTGGAAAAGGCTTCCTGAATCCACAAGCATATAACATAAAGTTCAATAAGTCAAATTTATATTAATCTCCTACGGTTTTGAATAGAGATTAGAGATTTTTAAGAAAAATAAAAAAAATTACAATGCAGAAATTTTCCTCAATAGCTTGGTAGAGAATATCAGAAATTTTGAAAATTGCCAAAAAGGGGAAAAATCCCATCTAAGACCATATATAGCCTTTAAAAGTCACAAGAAGTCCAAGGGAAAAAATCAGGTTCAAATTGTATTTGTTTAGAGCAAAAATTCTACTACTAAGAATTATCAAAAATAAAAACCATCAATTTCCAAAGACCCACGTAAGACCCACGTAAGCATGGCATATAACATAAAGTTCAATAAGTCAAATTTATATTAATCTCCGACGGTTTTGAATAGAGACTAGAGATTTTATGAAAAATAAAAAAAATTACAATGCAGAATTTTTCCTCAATGGCTTGGTAGAGAAAAGCAAAAATTTTGAAAATTTCCAAAAAGGGGAAAAATACCATCTAAGAGCATATAAAGCTTTTAAAAGTCACAAGAAGTCCAAGGGAAAAAATCAGGTTCAAATTGTACTTGTTTAGAGCAAAAAATCTACTATTAAGAATTATCAAAAATAAAAACCATTTATTTTCCAAAGGCCCACGTAAGCATGCTTAGTAATGGCAAACATAATCAGTATTGGACCTAATGAATGAGATGTCCTCAGTGTTTAAAAAGCATGCTTTAAGCACAGCATGCTTAGGCTTTCTGTGTGTGAAGCTCAGCAACTTTAACATATGAATGGTTCGATTTGTTTAAATTTTTGCAATGATGTGGCTGCTTGAATGGACAATATCATATATACATTTAAAAAAAAAAAGACTTGACTATATTCACCGAACAAAAAATATTGATGGAAACATGTAATTTAGGTGTAAATTAAAGATTCCTAATATATTCTTGATTGTTGTAAATTAGGGATTGCTAATATATTCTTGATCGTTGTAAATTAGGGATTGATGATTCATTTTTGATTGCTGTAATTATGGATTGTTGATTGATTGTAAATTAGGGATGATTTTTTTTCCTTATTCTTTTTTTATGATTGTATGAACTTGTAAACGGTAGATTAGGGATTGATTGTTGTAACTTAGGGATTGGTGATTGATTCTTGATTGCTGTAAATTATGAATTGTTGATTGATTGTAAATTAGGGATGATTTTTTTTCCTTATGCTTTTTTTTATGATTGTATGAACCTGTAAACGGTTTAAATTTGTGACCCTCATTCTTATTTAGTTTTTTTTTTAATGCTTGCTATCTCAATAGTTTATATTTTTTATGCTTATAAAAGTCTAATACTTCTTTATTTCATTTATGTGTGCTTCCAGAGGCCTTCTACACTTGAGTGTGCTTAGCACCTTTGAAAAGGCTGGGTGTCCTAACTCCTAACCCACCATTGGTAACAGGGGAAGCAGCTTAGAGAGGCTGTTTAATCACCCAAAGAAAAAAACAAAAGGAAAATAAATTCCTATCTTCCTCTTCTCCCAGTTCCTCTCCCCCCCCCCAACAAAAAAAAAAAAAAAAGAATAAATAAATAAAGGATTTTGATCAAAAGATATTTTACGTTTTTTGGTCATCCAAACGTTGAAAAAGATGAGTAAAATATTTTTACATTCCAAATGGAGTTTTAGGAAAAAAATGAGAGATAAAAACAAGTCTGACCGATTGATAACCACACTTCCAATCACAACAGAGGACTTCTCTATAGATAGGAAGGAGACCTAAGACTTTCCACAATTGTCAGAATCACCATCAAGAAATCCGCAACTACCATAAAGTTAGTCAGCAGAAGCAACATCACCTTCCCATTCTTCTTGAATAAACAGCACCAATTGACCAAAGTATGTCACTTTTTTAAACAAGTTCCACGGTTGAAACTCTCACATCACTAACTTAAATTCTCCAGCTTCCTCAGTGCTCAACTAGAACAGGTAAGGAAATCTACCACCCGTTCCTAGAAAGTTCTGAACAAGGATCTAACCATATAAATTGACAATCATTAGAAGGAATCCACGACTCCCAAATTCCTTGCACTGTGTACATCAACTTAGGAAACTCAATATACTTGCAACCTCCCAAATACATTGTGTTTTCCACTTGGATGTATGTTGCCAATACTGTGCTAAAAAAGCACATGTTCTCAATATATGCATGCTTATCAAAAAGAAATCACAATTAATTCATATATGCATATATACACATTTTTTTGACTGATAAAAATCCATAAGAAACCCAGTTACTCTGTCTAAAAATAAAATTGACAGTAAAATATGGCAAGCTGATATGAAAATAAAGTCAAGCTGTACATGAGAATCAAGCCAGAACCTAAGAATAAGATGGTTAAATGAACCAAAAAAAAAACTGTAATATCAGTTCTCTAAACATAAGGAAAGTCTTACAGCCAAAAACATGCATAAGGAAGGTCACTTCAGCTACCTGTAAGGTATGTGCTTGTGCGTTTGAAGATCTCTAAACTTTTTTCCAAGTCCGTAATCAATGATGTACACCTGTATTTTGACCAGGAGAACCAAAAACCAAAAAAAAAAGAAGTTTAGGACCTAAAGGTGTTTAAGTAGACAAGGAAAAAAAATTCAGATATATGAAAACCCTTATTTCCATCAAATTCCAAGCTTCCAAAGACAATGGGATTTCAAAGAACTTACAAGAATGACTACAAATCAGACTATCACACCATTCTGACATTTACGGCTTTTATACAGCCATAGTAGAAGCTACTATTTTTTTACAGTACCAAGCCATTCAAAAAAATAGTAATTTTGTTTAAGTACATGAAATGAAAAGGCCAATAGATGAAAATAGTACTTCTAGTGCAACCAAAAGTTCATATATTGTGAATCCACCTCCTCCTTGGGGCTCGGGTGGACCTAAGTCATTTGAGTTGAGAGGTAAAAAATATGTTTCTGAAGTATGCACCATCCTCAATGAACAGAGGATATACCAACTAGGTTTGGAAGGAAGTGAAGATGACTTTTAAGATTTGTTGGCACCTTTTTAGATTGTAAACAATGTCTGATCTTGTTACTGGGTTGTAGGGCTCTCTTGAAAGTTCAATAGGAACTATAATGGTCCAAATTCGGAAGGTGTCATGACCCTAGGAGCAATAAAGGGATAATATGGTAATAGGCATATAATAGTTGTTAGGAGCACATGGGTGCTGTTAGGAATCAGTTAACAGCTAGCTAAGGCCTATATAAAGGCTTCTTGTAAGAGGTTGGAGATATGGGTAATGAAATGAAAATTCTATCTTCTTAATTCTCTCCAATCTCCCTCTCGTGTCTCTCTACTGCTCTCCCTCATTTCTCTCTAAATTCTTCCCCATTTCTGTCCAATCTTCCCCTAATTCCCTCTGTTCTTGGATTTCTCTATCAGATCCCTGTTCTTCCTTAATTTCCCTTCATTTCTTCAGATCTAACTCTCTCAATTCCTTCCCAATTACTTCTTAAACCTGTTATGAACCCTAGGTTCATGACAGAAAGGTAGAGGGTAGGAGCCAAGGCAGTAGAGAGAGAGAGAGAGAGAGAGAGAGAGAGCAGAAAAGGGAATTTCAAGATTGCCCACTGTGGTAGAAGGCGTAGAATGATCTCTCTAGTTATGTAGAGGAGAGCCCCCTATTTATAGATGGTCTAACCTTCAAGGCTGAGCTTGTTCATGGACTATAGGACAAGCAATCATTCTCATTGCATACATAGTTGCATGATGTCCCCTCCCTCCTCCAATGGGTTCCAGCAAAGTTCCTAGGTCATCATAAGTTCCAAACCTTGTTGTTTGGAGTGGTTATACTAAGTGTACCTGGCTGTCAGAGCAAACAGCCTTAAGGCAATTAAAATTCACAGCAGGCAACATTCACCACAAGTGGCTTATAATGAGCAAGACTCATGATGAGTGAGCCTCATGGTAAGTAGCCACCATATGAGCAATATTATGGTAGAGAGTGATCATGGTGACTGTTAACTTTGCCTTAAATTCATACATCAGGCTGAATTATTGACCCAATCCATTTTTTACCAGAACTAGAGCACCCAATAATTGCTATATGTATTATTATTTTCTCTTGTGAACCTAATAATCAGATAGAGCATACTTGAGAGATTAAGTGCACTAGGGACTGAAATTGTGAGATTTTTTCCCATTGTGCCAAAGAATCAGCCCCATGTTATTTATTGGCCACCTATAAAACACAGACACCTCCTAGGAGTTGTTGTACCTGTGTTGCCAGTGTGTTGTACACTCTGACACATATTGGACATGCCCACATGGCAAGTCCGACACTTTCTTAAAATTTTTTAAAAGGATAGGGGAGGTCCACACATGTCCCCTACAAGGACACTTCAACAACTAAAAAGTGAGGGTTTTCTTTTTTACTCTTTAGTTTTACGACTTGGTAATTGCATGATCCTATTATTTTTCCATGTTTTGATTGCATTACTGTTTAGTTTACATTCCCTTCACACTTCTATTCTCTATCTCTTTAAATATCGACTGTGTTGTGTCCTTTTTTGAAAAATGTCACATCTTTGTGTACGTGCTTCATAGTTGGCCACTCCTTTTTAATCAATATCCCCACTTTAGTTAGAGTAAACAATTATCTTTAGGACGGTTAACCACAACAAAATTAGCCAATGTACAATACACCCCATGCTTTGCATCGCACACAAGTATCATGTCATAAATTCCAAACATATATGTGTATATATATAGATACAGATACATACATACACAGATTATACGATGACAAGCATACATTGCATTGAGGCATATGCATGCACATGCACAAGCCACGTGCCATAAGCATTAAAATATGGGACTATATTAAAGATGCAGAAAACAGGAAGTCACACATTAAAACTTTTAAGTAGAACTCAAATTAAGAACCTTAAAAGCCATTAACTGCAAAACTAACAAACAAAAACAGGACATCTCAGCATATTTTCGCTCTTAAAGTTCAATGTTGCAGGGCAATAATTTATAACAGAACAAGAAATTCATAAAAGTACACCATGCACAAAAGACTTATATAGAAGAGCATACCTGATTTGCTTTGCGCCCTAAACCCATGAGAAAATTGTCGGGCTTTATATCACGGTGAAGAAAACCTCTTGAATGCATATATTCAACTCTATTGATCTATGTAAAACATCAGGGAAAAAAACATATAAATAAATCTGCTAAGTTACTAAGCAAACATTTAATAAGGTGCAAGCATACTTACTAACTGATCTGCAAGCATTAAAATGGTTTTCAAAGTAAACTTCCGATTACAATAGTTGAACAAGTCTTCCAGGCTTGGCCCAAGAAGGTCAATAACCATTGCGTTGTATTCTCCTTCAACTCCAAACCATTTGAGGTGGGGAATACCAGCTTCACTCAATAAATGACAAACACATAGGTACAAATTACTTTGAATCAATATGGTAAGAAATCACAACAATTGTAAAAGAGGAAAAGAAATCAGAAGAGAAAACTCACTTCCACCCTGAAGAAGCATGTACAGTTTTGATTCATAATGAAGCTGAGGGTGTTTAGTCTTTACTGATTCCTGAAGCAAAGAAATGATATAAGGTCCCACTACAGGTGAAGTACCAGAATAGAATAGCAGGTTCCAAAGAAAAAATTCGCCAATTTTGAGCACAAGAAAGCAGTTCAAATTAATAACCTATAGAAAGTATTGTGTACATGGAGGAAAAGAAAAAGAAAAACCTTTACGTTGTTCATCCATAGATTTCCCCAGGAAAAAAAAAAATCTAAGTTAATTACCCAAATTCACAAGTCAAGCTTGCTATTAACTGAAATTGGCACCAAGCAATAAATGAGTCATAATGGGGATATACAGTTAACAATGTTATGGGGACAAAACAAATTGTCATCAACCAGTTTTGTATTTCATTTTGTCTTGATAAGCACAAATAGCTTAGTAAAAGATTTCAACTCATATATTGAAATCTAAAACAAGCCATTACTTTATTTTCACTAGCTCTGATAGCAGAAGTTAAATATGAAGCACCTAAACTCCTTCGGAAATCAATCCCCATTTACTTTGAGCAATATCAATTTGCGAGAAAGCAACTCCAGTATGTCAGTTATGCTTCTTAACTTCTTCCAAATAAGAAGCTGATATCCTCTGTTTGAAACTTTGGTGGTACTAACCCAGATATAAGGAAAACTGAAAACAAGCTAAGGCAGAGGATCTGTAAGACAAAAAACATTTATGGTGCTCAATTATACAGAAGCGAACAAGATAGTAAGGGAATAATCTCTAGTAACTGACAAAAATGAGAAACAATAATCAATTAATGAACTGGTAGGACATAATGCAAATAGCTTCACCAAAATGTGAAATTATTCTACAAGACCTCATAACTAACAAAATCATCAACCACACATCTAGCAAAAACAACACCTTATAAAAATTCACTATCTATGTCCAATGCAGATTAAATAATCAATGTAACAATATCACAAGCAATTTCTCCAAACCCATTTACTTGCCACTAAATACAAAGCATCCAACACCAGTCAGCAGTCTCCACCCCAGAACATATACATACCAGTTTCACAGCCACTTCCTCTCCAGTTTGTACATTTACTCCTGAAATGAGAAAAGAACCAAAAAAGGAAAAAAGACATTCACGTATCATTACAAGTAAGAAATTTCAGGATGACATTTTGAAAGCCACTGAGAATACAAATTTGTGCGTACCCAAAAACAGCTCGCCAAAGGATCCGCCCCCAATCTTCCGCCCAAGCTTGAACTTCCCACCAATCACATGATCCATTTTGATCAGCACTTTCTTTCAAGTTTTATCCTTATCTTCCTTTTTGAACCACGGCTAAAATTACTAACTTTACAGATCCCAATTTACTCAGCCTTCCTTATGATGAATGATTTGATTCCCAATACTTTTCTGCACCCAAATCAAGAACACCTTCTTCGGAACTCAATCGATCAATCTCTTCTTCTCGTCAAACTGCAATCCAGTTCACTATCCCAGACCAAAAACGAAAAAAATAATTGCTCAATTAGTTGCCCAACACTAAAACCTCCAGACAACACCCAGATCCACCAAAACCAACCTTCGAAAAAACAAAAAAAAAAAGAAGGAAATCCCTAACCCTACGGCATAAACAAAATATTGTATGCCTCTACAGTCTTGACCAAAAGAAACCCCAACAAATCAATGAATCAAAAGAAACCCTAGAATATACATTATCGGACCCGAAATCTGCAACTGTAATGCAGAAAATAGAAGCCCTAGTCAGCTATACATTAGTCAGAAAAGTAGGTGAGGAAAATATTTAAATATATATTTGCAAACAAATGTAGAGAGAGAGATGGGGGATTCTAAGGAAACAAAATGCCGGGGATTTGGACTGTGAACAAACGAAACCAAAAGATCGAAATTCGCGGGCAAGCTTTGGACAATGGATATTCCAGAGGGATCTGTGAAGAGAGAGAGAGAGAGAGAGAGAGAGAGAGAGAGGGGAAATTTTGTTCGAAGAACCACCGGAAAGGTAAGGAACGAACCAGTTCGATTGAGAGAGAGAGAGAGAGAGGAGAGAGGAAATCATGAAATGAGTTATGAACTTAAAAGTTCTAATAAAGGCCTTTAAACAGCGCATATTTTATTAGAAGCGTTAATTACATCCCCACCCTCTTAATTATGACCCTTTTCTTTTAATCACACTTACGACTTAACAAAAATACTGCTTCCTATACAAAAATTCTACAAATATTAGTTATAGATAAAAATGTTGCCAAATTATGAAAGGATTGTGATATTAAGACACCTAAAATACTATTAACACACTAATATATATATATATATATAATGACTTGTACGTTCCACTTTAAAACCTTAAATAAATACACATTATGAGTTTAATGTATAAAGTAAAGAGATAAACAAATATAAAAACACACGAATACGATTTTTAAAGGATAAAGGGTATTTTATGTATACTTGGGGTAGGGCGATGCTAATAATATGCTTAGATATGTTAAATATATGTTTTATTTCTAATTTTTCATATTTTAAGATTTTAAACTATTTGTTGAGAAATAGTTTCTTGTGAAAAAATAGGTAAATGGAATTGAAAGAATGACGAGATAATAATATATATAAATTATTAATATTTGTGAAGAATATTTGTTTAGAAATAGTTTTATTATTAATAATTATTATTTATTAGTAACGACGAGCATTCAATCAATTCAGTATTTAAATGTTGAAATTGAATATATTAAAATTGTATAAATAAATTTAAATGAATCAAATTAATTAAATAAATAAATGTTCAAATCAAATAAATTAAAAATTGAAAAAATTAAATAAATACGAAATAAAATTGAACCACCCCCCCCCAAAAAAAAAACGAAACTTACGGCAATACTAGAGTTTTGTTTGTATGAAAATAATAAATTAGTCATTTTCCAAAAAGAAAATGTTATAAAATATATTTAAAATAATTACACCAACCACCCCCTCATAAAAAGAAAATAACAGGCTAATCCTTATCCAATGATATTAGCCTGGCCCATCATAATATGTAAAGATACCAAATCAAAAAATGTCAATATATAAACACAAAAACTGTCATTTATTTAAATATTTGGAAAAGAAGAGTCGGCCTAGAAAAATGAAGGCCCAACTTTATGCATCTGGATAAGTCAACTACGGTCGATCACAACCAAATGAAGACGCGTTCTTCTTTTTCTTAATTAATTAATAAAAATAACCTTTATTCTTTATAGATTACCGTGGGCTGCGCCCAACAATTACTTACAAGCCTTATCTCATGAGATTATTTGGTCATAAGACTCGAAAGGAATGAATCAAAGACCAACTAGCAAAATTAAACAGGTTAGAGTCGAGCATAAAGAGGAAAAGACTTACAGAACAAAACAACCCAATCCAAAGTAACAAATACATCATTAATTCCGGGGAGAAGTAGGTCAAGTGGATACAAACAGATAATGTGGATTTCAATTCTTCAAGTAGCTTATGATGTATGGTAGCTTAGTTGGTACTTTTAAATTCATTGGAGATCCATCACATTGTCAAGAATCCAAACTATTACAGAGAATTCTAAGGCCTGTGTCAGTGCACAGAATTTGGAAGGCTCCTCCTTGCGGGACTGCAGCTCTTACTCGTCCTCTCTCTCAGGGGGAGGACCGCAGGGCAAAAGCATTTTCTGCACAAGCATATAAGAGAAAAACCCTGAGATGTTTAGTGAGCAAAGAAGAACACCACCATGATATCTTTACAACTTTATAATCACCATCTTCGTCCATATCACAGAGCTTCACCGAATTTAAATCTAAGCTATCCCAATATATGTTTGCGGAGATGACATATTTACAACTTCTTGATGTATTTGTATGTAAGTTTCCTCTCTACGATATTATCCTTTGCAGGCTTGCCCGTATTGCCCGTGGACTGGCTTGCAAAGGAGTATGAGAAATTTGTTCAGAAACAAAGTTCACTCCGTAGAGAGGCAAACAGTTACCCAATGGTACACCTCAAGAATAACAGATTAAGGTTAGAATGTTGAACTCACTCCAAATGTACAGCCGTCTAACCCATAACCTAAAAGCCATACTTAGCCCACAAGGTGGAAGGTGATAGTGTGCAAAACAAGTAAAATGCAATGCTTCCCCAGCACCAAAATAGGAGTATGCCATTTGTACATTTGGAGCAAGATATCTCAGAAAACAAAAATTGCATCAATCTCTAATCTACATTTATAGTGTTTTAAATGGCTTGACATAATCCAGAAAAAAGAGTCATAAATTTTTTCACTTGCAGCATTTTGACTTCAAATAGCAAATCTAAGGCTCAATCTGTAATCACCTTTTTTTCCCTACGAGTTCCATAATCAAATTATTGAATTGTTGCAATTACATCACAGGACAGGTTTATTTTGTATGTGCAGAACCTATCATAATTTATAGTCATATATCCCAGAAGATGTCTATATTACTGTGTAGCATTAACTGCACCAAGGCAGTATGGCATATAACACATCTAAATCCCAAAACCCACTGAAGGTGAGAATTCTGAATAAAATTTCAGTTCACATGCTTGGTTTTGACATGAAAGGTTCTTCCAAACAACAATTTTCATGCACCATTGGAAGGTACACATTACTCTCATCCCAATAGGGATTCAAGAAAAGGGTCTGCATTTTCTTCAAACGCACACTTTGTGTTCTTAACCAACAACTTGCATAAAAAAATATAGGTCGCTATCAGCTGCATCTGCATTATGGTATTGATATCTTGACAACACCCCATTTAACATGATTCACTAACCACCATTTACAGTTTTTACTCTTCCATCCCCTCTTTTCCTTTCTAAGAAACTTTTTCACTTCTCTGCAAAATAACTCTCTCTCTGTTAACTTCTCACACATGTCTAATCACATGCAGAATGCCAGCATAACCATGAAAATTCATTGATTTCTTTGTCACAAGTCCATTCACAGTTCCTAATTCATCCAAATTAAAAGGAAAAGAAAAACAAAGGACAAGCAATTACATTTTTGTATGGGCAGACAGAACATATTAAGCAAAAAGAAGCAACAGTGATCATTTCTTATTTTCCACAAGCAAGGATAGTTAAGATGAATATATATTTCATGTAACCTGGACCATGAATTATCAATTTGGGATAGTATTCATGTAAAATGTGCCACCAAGTTCAATTGAAATACGAGAACAAGAAAAGGCAAAAAATTATGGATGATCAAGAGAGCATTCCATGAGCTCAAATGAGGTTCATCTGCAAAATATGTAAAAAGAAAATCGGAAGATACAAACATTTGATTAAGAGAAGACAAGAGTTATTTTCACCTAATCTCTGCAATCCATTATGCAATAGGGGAACCCAATCAAGGGAAGAAAAGATATCTAGCAAATAACAAAATGTGGAATCATTACATAACCAGTTCTTGGTCAATAATAATAAATGAAATTGTATTTTCAATTTTTCATAAAATTTAGCATGGGCGCACAATGATATTTTGAAGCAAAACAACTGGGTCCTCAATTAAATAGTCACTTCGATGAAACAGATTTTTAAACAGAGTTAAAACTCTAATAATAACAGGCTTGAGAGCACATGTATGAGCAATAGAACTGGGGCGAGCCTAATAACACATTTGGAAGTAAAGACGGAAGAACAGAAAAGAAGCCAGAAGACCAGTTGGCAGCAACAAGTTCTGCTTTCTTATTTTCAAAATTGAAATTAATCCCCTCCCAAACTTCTTCAAATACAAACTAGTCAAATCATTAATTGGTGAGATATTTGGCATTTCAAATAAGTTTCTTGGCTTTCTATTTCTCTTTCCATTAAGAAAACTCAAAGAGTAAAAGAGATGATTTCTCCTCTCCTTTTTCTTCTGGACAAATCAAATTAATCCCCAAAAAAGGCAAATAAACTATCAAATCCATAACTATTTTGCATAAAAAATCAAGAATATTGACAGTCAACCAACTCACAGGACCTATAGAGTCTTCACAAAGCTTGAAAAGATTTAAAGGTAGAAGCATGATATTGCAATTTGAAATGCAAACAACTATGATACAACTTGAAGCTTATTATCAAGCCCAAAAAGGGAAAAAAATACTCGAAGTTCATGAAAAAAAAAAAAAAACACGTCATTTCGACCAACAAATATGATTAAAAATTCACTAGGCAACGGCAACAATGCAGATGATCACATATATAAATAATAACATTACTGCACCTGCATAAAGTTGTAGCGTTCCCTTCCAATTGACTCACTTTCTGCAATGGCAAAATAAGCCAGTATGGGGTAGTGCCCAACATATGAAGCATAGCTGTCCCGTTGGATATTCACTGCCCATTCACTGGACAACATAAGAATAAGGGTAAGATCAATGCAAAGATAAAAAATTGGGAAAAAAATGTTCTCATAACATTTTTAAGCAATTGGAGAAATTACAATCTATTCAAGTCTGCATGCCCAGTTCCAACATATTTAGCTTGCAGATGCTCAAGCTGGGAATTAATATTAAACCGATCACTGGCCTGCATAATAGAGATATCAATAACTATCAATACGAGAGGCAAATGTAAAACCAGAGCCATATTATACCAGAAGAAAGTCCAACTAAGATATAATTGCTAAGCACAAACGAAACCATCTGAACACTGTCAAACATTGAACTACAACAACCATCAGATCACCATTTTCTTTCTTTATTCTTATACTTTTTCATTTAAAGTTTCTAGCCCTATCAACAACTTCAATCAAATGTTTAAAAAAAAAACACTCGTCCATTTCCCCCCTTTGGTCCCAAAGAGCATCCAAAGGAAGCAACTGAAAACCATTGAAACCCATAATTTTACCACTGTTATCGTCCAGAAAAGGCAAACTACCTGTACTCAACCGAACCGAACGACACCAATAATTCCGGAAGGCTAGCATATTAGCACACCATTATATTTCAGAATCCAAAATACTAAATAGACATCAGGCTCAGCAAGATTTTTCAGGTTTAGGGTTTTTGGCCCAAAACATGCAGCCAATCTACCCCAAAACAAAACAAGTAAAACCAAATTAAGGGCTTAAGAACTATCATACGAAGATCAAGCTGATGGAAAAATTTGGGGGAACTGTATGCCTTTCGAGCTTTTTAGGGTTTTCGGATTCGATTATTCAGACAACGGGCTTCAAAGTGCTGAAAGTTAAAAGTTACATAAAGGCATCGAACCATTCGCAAATACATATATATATAGAGAGAGAGAGAGAGAGAGATGCATATATGGACGCCATATATCAGATTTACCTGCATTGTCGCCTTCAAGAACACAAATCTGATACAGCAAACAAGCGAGGCAGATAAAATGCAGAAGACAGAGAAGATGGGGAAAGAGTGAGAAATTATATAGAATTTGGGCTTTCCTAATAATTACAAAACAAACCTTCTTGAATAATCTTATATTAAATGTTATATTAATAGACAATTACAGCGTGATTTGTTAATTGTTATAGTTATGTATACATTAATATTTTTTCATATTTATTAGCAGTTAAAAAATAAAAAATTATGGTACTGTTGTCTTATAGAAGAGTACTCGTCTTTTTGTCTTTAATTTAAATTAATTTTAAATAAATAAATATTTAAATAACTTAAATATTGATAGCTAAAAGAATATTTATATATTTTAAAATTATTTATTTTAAATTTTTAAGTAAAAATTTTAAAAATGAGTTAATGTATTACTAACTATCTATAATCTCGAGTCTTTTGATAATATATATTAATTTTATTTATTTTTTAATAAATTTTCCCACTGCTATAATTCTTTCTAGTTAAGCCTTTTGCTATTATAATTTACATAAAATTCCTTCGTTTTCCGGGAATACTTAAAATCTGTTATAAACTAATGACAATTTGCCAAATGGCAGTGGCGTGACTGCGTTTGCTTTGCTTATCAGCTGGTACTAGTACGTTCACAATGAGTGAACGTGCGTTTCAAATGGATGCATCTCAACACTGAATTTTATGTCTAGAGCAATCGAAACCCTTGTTAGCAATTCAGCGAATGAAAAAAATTTGAAACGCTAGAAATATGAGTATTATTTAATTTGATATATTTTAAATAAAATAAAAAATTTATTATTTAAAAATATTTGATAAAAATTTAATTTGTGTTTAATACGTTTCAATTGAATAAATTCAGTAATAAAAATTTGACATATTATATATATACATACATAAATATATTATTAATAAATAAAAAAATAATTCATTAAACATAAAAATATAATTTTATATTTTTATCAATATTACAAAATAAGAATTATTAATACATGATAGAGACATGAGATATATGTATGGGAGGAATGTAAAATAATATTTATTAAAATTAAAAAAGACGTGGGTGAAATTGAAAAGTAAAAAATTAGAAACAAAGAGACATATTTATTTAGTAGTAATTATAAATATATTAAATAATAAAACTATCAAAAATCATTAGTCATAATAATAATTAAAAAATCTTATTGTCAGTTTGTTGCACATGTCTTATGAGCAAACAATGAATTTTTTAGCCAAATTTTTAAAAATTCGACTAATATGTGTTGTATGCTTCTTAAATTTAAAATGAACGAATTAATCTGAATATTTAAAAAATACGTGAATATAATATTTTTGATAAAAAAATAAAATAATTTACATATAATATGCAAATAATTTGGCCAATTGTTAACAAGGACCGAAACTCTACTCTTTAACTTTGCAAGACCAAACTTATATTTATCTATTATATTTTAATTTTTTTATTTTTTATTACTTTAATTATATTTCTGGACTTGTTTTTTTAATTAATTTAACTTTATAGTTTAATATTTTTTTCCTATACTAAATTAAACTTTTAATAATTTTAATTATATCTTTAAATTTATATTTTTAAATCTTATGTTTAAACATAAACAGAATATACCGAATATTTTATCATATTATTTTATTTATTTTTTAAACATAAAAATATATAAGTTAAATTAATTTAAAATTACAAGTTTAAGAATTAAATTTAAAAATATAATTAAAATAATAAAAATTTTAAATGATCACATAAAAATACATATAAATACAAGAACAAAAATATGAATAGCACAGTAATGGCATAGCATGGCAAGGCAAGGCAAGGCAAAGCTGCAATCCGTTTATAAATAAATTAATTTGTCTTACACATTCAGCCGCATATATTCTATGTATTACATATTATTTGTAACAGGCTGAAGTAGCTCAGAAAAATACGACAAAAGGAAAATTAAGAGGGTCAAAATAAGAAATGAAGAATAGCCTACAGAGGAGCAGGTAGCCTATGGGGGTAAACTACATAAACTTTTAAGGAAAAAAAAGTACAAAGAAGTGAAGAACAT
This sequence comes from Diospyros kaki, assembly GCA_036245055.1. Lineage (NCBI taxonomy): Eukaryota > Viridiplantae > Streptophyta > Magnoliopsida > Ericales > Ebenaceae > Diospyros > Diospyros kaki. The sequence goes on from BSEG01000013.1 coordinate 4,348,520, forward strand.
TAACCATGTTTCACTGGTACAAAATGAAATGAATTACCCTGTTGTTCTCAAAGCATGATTGGTAAGCCCTGAGACCAGTTGATACCGAATACGAGGCGCTTTTTTTTTTTTTTTATCCCCTCTTATTCTGACTCCTTGATGCTCTCGCTTGTCAGCCACAGTTTCTTTTTGATCACCAGGACGAATTCATCACCATCCTGGTCCGAATCTGAAGAGGGATCAGCTGTTGCCACAACTTCCCAATGCAATGCCGTTAAGTACTTCTTTACAAATTGTGTGACGGGTTGTTTATCCCGGATGATGATGAAACCTGTAGGCCTGAGCATGCGATCCATCTCAAGCAGCAGATCCTCGCCACTGCAGCCTTTCTTCTCAATGTCGGAAAACACAGTCCAAGCATGAAGCAGATCATAAGTCCGAGGATATGTTGAGAAGGCTTCACACCTATGGACAAAGGATCAAGTAAATCCTATATTACAATTTGACCGCAATCAAACTTCAGAAATAAAAAGGAAGATGTACCACTTTCTGGTGAAGATATTTAGAAAACAAAAAGTAACTAAAAAAACTCTCTTGAACTGAAGAGTGTCTTGTAAGTTAGACGATTCAAGTTAGAAACAATTATCTCAAAGTCCATGAATCAGAAATACATAAGGATGTCATTTACTGTGCTTAGCTAGGATTAATTATTTACTTCAGAATGTGAGTCTACTGACGAACGAGCAATATTCAAAGTCCATAGAAGTAAACTATAACAGCAGGTAAAAATACGATATGACAGAATAATATTGTGTTGGGATTTATGATAAACATGTCCAAATTTCTCAGCAGATGATCTCATACCAGTTATGAATTGTGCCGATGAGGCCTCTATCATATACTATCTTGAGCGTGTTTGGTCCATCCTCAGGGACAACATTCATTACCCACACATCCTTGTCCTTTAAAGCAGCTCCAAATGACCCCAGATTTGCCTTCATGTCCATCAAATTTCTGAGACTGTCAGACGATATCTTTGGACTCAAGAGATTCCAGTAGTTCTCAACCCTCTGCCGCCAGAGTTCCTGCATTAAACCAGAAATACCTAAGCTGAAATTCGAGTATTTTTCTTCTCCATTCTATGTGCATAGACACAAGGAATGATTACTGAATTGAACGAACAATTGAAAGTATGCCTCAAATTACCGTATCCTTCTCAAACATTTCATTTGTATAGCCAAAATCAGCAAGACGGGGAGGAGGTGTGGTTAATCGAGCTGGCCAAGGAGCCAGTCCACTTCCCCCGGTTCTGTGGTCATCTGACAAAGGGAATCAAAATATTAGTCGAATGATTTCAAACTCCAAAACATTATGTTGTTGTAAATTGATCATATCATTTTCTTCTTGTTCTTTCTTTTCAGATAGGTGTGAGTTTTTTTTATTTGTTAGCTGAAGTGGATATGTGTTTTGTTGATGAGATCATAAAAGCACCTCATCCAAAAGTATTTCTGTTCCAAAGTAAATCTATGAATCCCCACCTAGTGGGACTAAGGATATGATGTAGTTTTTGTTGTTTTGAAGTAAATCTATGGGTCCTACAAAACTTATACAGCTAGAAGGTGGCAGTGCAACCCAGGTTAGCTAAGTGCAACTCTGCAAGAAATACATGGCTTACAGATGAAAAGCTTGTGTCCAAAGAGATGGCAAAAAACTTAGACAGCCATGTGCTGGGACCTTCTGATTCATCTCTCTACCGTGTTGAAGCGCTCTCAGATTTTCTTTTCCCTCATTTAATCAACCAAACTCTATTACTCAGTTTTCATGTGATTAATGTGGCCAATAAGAGTTTATCAAATCATCAGTTCATCGATACAATGTCAGATCCAACAGACATTATCAAACAAATATTATCAAGTTGCCATCTTTGAGTTTCAAAGTTGAGGACAATAATACTGCTAAGGGTAAAAAATGTCACCTCCCATACCATAAGGAAAAATGGGGCAGTAACCAAACAAACTACTCTAAAGGCAGTAACCAACAAAGTAATATCACTGTGGCTGAAAATTACGGCATGGATGCCAATCCATCTTGTAAGACTGGGAGAGGAAGGCACATATTCAAACAGGAAAGGAAAGAAAAAAAATATATATGCAAGGAGATAGCAAAGGAAGAACCCACCACTTACAACTCAATCTCACGAAGTAGATTATTATATATAGCTAAGGTGGGTAAAGAAGGGGAGATGTGTAAGATGAAGATCTACTACTAATCTCTAGTATTAAGCATACAAACAGTTGATTGCTCCAACTAGAGTAGAATTTTTAGTCAAGATATTCTCCATTGCATTTTATCAATTTGGTGTTCCTTTTAGAAAAAATCACCTTTAGATAATCACCACGTTGACTAACTAAATTCCTATAAATAAAGTGACATTTCAGTTTTCTTTTTAAAGTACCATGGAACAGCTGAGATTATATGTTTCTTTCTAGACTAAGATTTTTACCAACCAAAAAGATGTTTGAACACTTTTTCCAAAACAATATCCATCATGAGCCAAAAAAAAAAGACCATGCACAACGAAATAGAAAAACACTTACGCTCGGAGTAAGGTGTGATGCATGCCTCCATTTGCACACCCCAAACTGCATCTGGATCAGAATCAGAACGGCAAAGAGGAGGTTGAGTGCCAGGTTCTCTTTCCATGTAACAGTCGTTTGTTAGCGGTTTGACCCAAACGACAGTTTGGTTCCTTTTGGCAGCTATTTTCCAACACATGCGTTCAACAAGTGCACTCATCGCTTTCCATATTCGGAGATCCTCTTCATCCTGAGCATATGCTTCAGGAGATGAGTAAGCAAAAAAGCCTCCTGGTCTGAGCAATCTATCTAATTCAAGAAGAAGAATCCCATCCCTTTGGAGCCAATCAATTCTACAACGAGAACAGTGAGCAAATTCGAAGGATCTGCTTGGATAAGGAAGCCTCTTTGTTCCCAGAACCCCAAGATATGCAGGAATTCCTCTCTCTAGGGCAAACTGGATCTGATTTTGATGCACATCGTTAGGAGCCAAGGACATGGTAATGATATTAGACGAAAGAAGATAACCTCCAAAACTTGCCACACCACATCCAACATCAAAGACAGTTCTTAACCTTCCCTCATTGTTTAAGTTATTGTTTGAAAAGTTGAGCATCTGTTGATCAAAATCACTCGGATTGTTACAATTCAGAAGAGCTTGAATAAGCAGAGCAATCATCACAGAGTAATAATTCCAGGAATAGTTTCAAAGGGATTTCAGATCACTGGATTCATATTTGACGGTTAATTTTTTCATAGTAAGGGCCAGGAATCTTACATTTGCAATTGAAGCAATGTACTTATCAGCACCATAGTGAAAATGTGTGCCTCCCCCAGGAAATATTATCTTCTCACCTTTCTCAACCATCCAGTTCTGGTCAGACTTCTCATGTGCAAGGTGAGTATGAGGTATATTTGCTTTCCACACTTCATCTCGGCTTTTGGGCCATTTAATTGGGACCTGATATAGTAAAGTAATAGAAAGCATATTATGAATTTTACTAAACAAAAGAAATGAAGGTTTCGACGCCACTTCACGCATATCTCACCTTGTATCCTGGTGGGGGAGGAATTAAGCAATTGAATCGCCTTTCAGCTGGAGGACAATGTCTTTCATAGTGCTCCATCAAAGAAAGATCCAACTTCAACCTCATTTGATATATGAAATTCCGGTCCAGGCATGGAATGAGTTCTGAATGTCGATCATCACATACCTTCGATATCATAAGCAATTACATCAATGATTATTGCCAAAAAAATAGAAAACATGGGATGAAAAGAAAAGGAAAATTATCTCTTTTTCTTTTTTTCTTTTTTTCTTTTTTTCCCTCAGGTGGGATGGTTCTTTTCTTATTTCTGCTTAGCTTTCAAGAAAACTTACCGGAAAGCTCTTTGGAACAATACCATCTTCTCCATCATCTAGGCCAAACTTGGTTGCAGATTCATCTTGCTTGCCACCAAGATCAGCATCTTCATCTCCACCCAAATAAGATGACCCTAGTTTCCTCAATGACCGACTACCATACTCTAGTGCTGACTCACCACGGCTTTGACCGCCAAAATATACATATAGAAAAACAAGAAAGAAAGCACCAACACATACAGAAATGATCAAGCGCTTCTTTTGCCCTCCATCCGATCTTCCCCTCATTTTTTTTATTGTCCTGATATTATTCAAATAAAACTGTTGCCCAAAATTCCAATTCTTATTTCAAAACAAGGATTTCATAACCAAATAAAGTGAATCTTTTCACTAAGCTGTTTCGTGCCAGATTAACTGCCAAATACATATACTTTTTTCCTCTTCTGCAGTTCTACTGTCACATACAATAACAAATCCTGTTAAGAAAAAAAATCAATATTTTAGAACAGTAACAGAGCAACCTGTCAAACAGAACCAAGAACATGTCAGCATAATTCACAAAGTCATCAGGCAATACTAGGAAAGTGGTTGCAATAGTACTTAGAACCCACAAGAAATGACTCTAACCATTTCACCAAGAATTTAAACCCTTCAGATGCAACACTAATTGTTAAGTACAACAAGAACATATGGAGCTTTTTTATCCCACTATGTGAGGCTGGCTACACAAATTCTAGATCACTAGTTATTTCTTTATATGGTCTTATCTTTTGTAAGACTCTTGTAACTCATACCATACCTAAGTGTCTCCCACCAAGTTTTTTTGGTCTTTCTCTACCTCTTTTGCTAGACACTGGTTCCAAAACTAATTGTTGTGAATTACTAATTAGAAGAACAACTTCTTCCAGATCTGACTAAGAATAACCATAAATCTGCTATAAAATAAACCACATGATATATACACAAGTGTCAGCGGAAATCGAGCAACTTGTGCACCCAATCCAAAACCACAAAGTGGACAGAAGCACAAACTATTGGACAAACTTGATCACTAACATAAGAAAAAAAAAAATCAGTTAACAATCAAGCCATACAAGAATTTCACTAGATAAATCACTCTGTATCCCTCCGGTCACAGTTAACAATAATCCAACTATCAAATCAATTACCAAGTGAAAGTGAGGATGCGATATCCATTTTGCCGCAAAACAAATATAGGCGAACAATTTGAAACAATAGCAAGAAAGCCAAGGCTGAGTCCCGACAAGCCTAATCAAAGTTGCTAGGCTTTACTTGGAGCCGAAAAGTTTAAATTCCCCAGACAGAATTAAAACAAGGCAAGATCCAAGTTTCCTGGTTTTCCAGACATCCAACGAAACGGTCCACTCAAAATCTAAAACCTAATCCAGAAAACGCATTCACATGCAATCTTTTCCCCCTGCCGAAGATGGATCTACAAAAACCAAGCGACCAAGACTCGCTACTTGCATTAGCAACAATCACAAGCTCATAAAATCCAACGAATCACCACAAAGAGACAAGCAGTTCAGACCAATGAGCATCAAATCCAAAGAACCGGTCCCAAATTTAGTCAGATCCAACGACGGAAACGAAAGGAGAAGCCAAGAAACTCACCTGCGTCGCGCCTATCGAACGGATCTGAGCTTGAACCTCGGGAATGGATTAGAAATGGAGAGAGCAAAGTGTACGCAGGTGAACACCCAAGATTTGCATGGAGAGAGAGAGAGAGAGTCCTTTCCTATTAAAGGAAGTGAGTGCATACATACAGCTATAGATATAGACAATGAGTGATGTCGATAGAGAGAGAGCGCTGAATTGGATTCCAGAGTTTACCCTTTCAATCTTCTATTTTTAAGAGATAATAGTTAGAAGTTAATTAATCACTTCTGTTGATTATTTAGCCCATAATCTCAGTTAACTGCATCATCTATGACATATTTTCCTTAATTACAGCAACAAGGTTTAAATCTGCCCCTAGTTTATCTTTTATTGCTGTTTAGTGTCGGCAAGCTTCCACTTATTTATTAAGAAATTATTTAAATGAACGGTGAGTCAATGCCAAGGAGAGAAGAAGTGAGAGGCGACCACATTATTAAATAAAACATTCTAAAAAATCATTAGACTATATCAGTGTGTGCATCCATCGTTCAAGACATCATAAATGCATTAACGAAAAAGTCGGTACTAAAGCACCAAAAAATAAAAATGTAATGATTTTATATTATGGGTAAATTTTTTAAAAGAATTTATGTACTTTATTTTTTTAACATCTATCATTTTATACAATTTGATGGGTTCGGATCACCCTGTTACATTGCATAACTAAATTGTACGAAAATAAAAGTAAAAAATTGATACAATGCAAAATAAAAATAAAGAAAAAATAATTTTTAGATAGTTTGTTAAAATGAGTAAGATAAAATTGTATCAACATAAAATTATAATATTTTTTTAATCAAAATATAAAATTATCAAAATAAGACTAAGAGGCAGGGCTGGCTCAAGGGTTAGCGAAGCCCTAGGCGGTTCGGTGACCGGTGGTTAGAATCGATAGCTGGCAGTGACCAACTCTCTTTCTCTCTCTCACCAGCCATCATCCTAGGTCTGCATGAACCCTAACTAGCGACTATGCGTCCACCACATCTCATTCCTTTTGTCGGAGATCGTATCCCGTCAACATCCAGCCTTCACTTAGGCTAACTGTAGATAACACTTTTTTCCCCTAATAATGTGTATACATTCGTGTCTCTGGGCGCCCATTTGATAGATTGGTTCAATGGTGACCATGGCGGCAAAGTTCAAACACTTGGTGGTGCCCAAGTTCAATGACAGCATAGTCGTGGAAAAGCTCTTGAAAAAGATGGAGAAGATTGCCATTTCATTGGGCTTATACCTTTGGTACATGTAACACTCAAAACTTCCTTTAATATGGGATGTTGAAAGCCTAGAGATGTTAAGACAAGACTTTATCCCATGCTTTCTTAATTATATTCAAGAGTAAAAAAGATCTCGTTACCTTTGTTGGGCACACAAAACATGTGGAATTCTTAGTTACATTTTCAATAGCTATTGACAAGATTAAAGTGCTTGATTTCTCAACTATTGACAAAGTTTTGGTGTTTGGTTGTTCTTGCCAAGCCTTCCAACTATTTTACCTAGAAGCAGTTAAGCCTACAATTTTTTGGGAGGCCCTTACGCAAGCATAAGTCTTAGTGGCCTTAAGCCGACTTTGTTAAGAAACATTTTAAGATTTTTATTAAACTATTTGTTAAATTTGTTATAATGCATTAAAAGACATATACGTCATTTTTTTTATCTATAAGATCCAATATATACTTATCTTTAGGGAGAAGATAAACATATCTAAAAAATGCAATAAGAAATCATGCGACTTTTTTTCTAAGGGTGACCAAATAAGTTTAATAAACAAATTGAAAAGAACAAAAGTTTGAAATACTTTCTACATCTTATCTTTTCATATTTATATCTTGATTAATACTACCTTAAAAACTAAGAAATGGAAATGCGGAGAAACACGTAAATTAAAAAATATAGAGGTTATTTTAAAATATAATTTTAATATAGAAAATTTAAAATTTATTTAATCTACAAATAAAAATAAATTATATAATATATTCAAAAAATTCTGAAAATAAATTTAAAAAAATAAAAAAATTTGAGTTGGAGACAAAAACAAGTTTCCAAATTGGAAACATGTTTCAATACTTTCTTAATACTTTAAAATGTTTACGAAATTGTTGAAATCACCCATAAACGTTTTTTTTGGCATTTTTCGATGTTTCAATGAAAAAAACATTTTGAAAATGTAAAAATAGCATTCCCAAGACATTTTCATGTATCATTGCACAACACTTTCCTTAATATTTAATGTAAAATAATATCACTATCACATTAGTATAGTGATATAAAAATTAGTTAGGGTAAAACTTTAATTTAATTTTTAAATTAATAATAATATATTGTTAGATAACTATATTTTGTTAGCATGATATATTTAAATATTTTCTCCTTTATTAGAACTCAAAATATAATATATGTGAAGATAAGCCAATTGAGGTGGAATTTATATGAAAAGGTTCAAAAAGACATTTCATATTTACAGTTTGACCCCCGTCGGGGGGATGACCCGCGTTGGGTGTCATTTTCATGCTTACCCCACCGACAATATGTTTCCGTGTGATAACAGTGTCCTCCAAAATGTAGGGACAAAATGGGGATTAAGAAAAATTGGAAATAAAATAAATATAAAAAATAGAATAAAATAAAGCAGATCTGTCGGTAGGACCTAGTTGTATGGGGCGGGCCATTCACAATCGGTACTGGATTTAAGGCCTAGGCCCCATTAGCCAGAACCATCTGGGCCTCAGATTTTTCTTAACAAGAACCATTTTTCATTACGTGGGTTAAGAATAAAGGTCTTAATATATAGTTATGAGACCATTTTTTTTTTATTCACTTTGAGTGTTCGAGTTTTGTTTGACTAATTTTTAAGAGTAGGTAATATTTTTCTCTGATATACTTTCCTAGTAAATTCAGATACATACATAATCTATATACATCTAAAGTTGAACATTCAGAGTAGTCCATGCAAGACTTAAATTTTTCAGTAAGTCTCTGTACTAATTCGAATCCTAATATTCTATGTGAAACTCTAAATATTTTACTACTGCACCGTGCCTGTGGGGGCAATTATGAGACCATTTTTATTGCATAGCTCAAAAGGTTGAAGAGTCAATAAATATTAGTTTATGCTGAATATGAATATTATTATATTTGTAATTCGTAATTTAAATTTGACTGTAATTAAAATTTCTAATTTAATTATGATTAGAATTTTGAATTTGGCTGTGATTAGAATATTGTTAAATTTGATTTTGAATGGAATTTATTTTATTTGAAGAAATATCTTATTAAATTATCTTCTGATCTAAATATAATTTTATATGTATATTTATATATGTTTTTATGTCTATAAATTGATACCTAATACCCTGAAATTAGTTACAATAATATCACTTTTGTAGTAGTTATATTTTTGCTCTTTTTGTCCATAATTTTTTTTCTATTTTGAGTTTTTCATGTAAAATTTAATGTTTGTTTGTGTAAACTATAAATGTTGTTATAATTATGACCTAAAATTCAAATTTGATTATGAATAAAATTCATAATTTAACTATTATTCATCTAATAAAATATCAAGAAACTAAACTCCGTCCTTACAACTCCAATAAGTTTTTGATAAATTTGAAGTATTGAACACACTTAGTATAATTAATGGCAATCAGTTTCAATCATCAAAAATAAAAGTGTAAAGAATAATTATTTAAAAAAAATAATACAAATATTTCAAAATAAAATCTTAATAATAATAATAGTTTTTGAATATATATATATATACGCACAATTAAAGATAAAAAATCATGACTGGTGAATTAAAAGATACTGCAAACAATCATAGTGATTTATCCATCATATGCCAAGAATATAGGTTTGAACTTTTTTTGTTTAGACAAAACCAAGTGGGGGTGGAGGAGAGGGGCCAAGTGGGCCGACATGAAAGACAGGCGAGAACGTGGGATGGGACCGGGCTTTTCTCTAAGACTAAGTGTGGCTTTGTTTTCGGAGAATTTGGATGCACTGAGGCCCCCCCCCTTAACGCAAAAGTAATCGAAAGCGACTGCAGCCCAGCCCACGAGACTTTCTAACATAAAAGTTCGATATTTTAAATTGGATCATGATGTTTGATTCCAACATGAACAAAGGTGACCAATATTTTTGTTAAATTAAAATAATTAAATTAATTAGTTGAAATTATTGATTCAATTTAATTTGTAACTCAATTTGGTTTGATTCAATTTTTAAATTTAGTAATTTAGATTATTTCGGTATTCGTATTAAAAAAATTAAAATAATTGAACTGACTAAAATGTCTAAATGACATCATTTTTTTTTGAGTTTTTTCATTGGTTTGATTTCTTTGATTTTTTTCGATTTGTTCGATTTAAGTATTTATTTACTCAGTTTAATTCAAATTTTAACACATATTCATTATATTTAGTTTGAGCAATTTAATTGATTCGATAACAACTGACTAAATGTTCATCTAACCAAGCATTATTATTTGATAAAAAGATGTTAGTATGTGTCTCAAATCAATCAACGTCGTTAGGTTAGGTGGGTATTACTTGATTTTTCAAATTAAAGTCAGCTTTAAATGTCTCATTAATTAATCGCTAAATATTAATTAAAATAAATAATGCTATTCATCTCTAATAAAGATGAACAATAGTGATATGACAGTTTATGTAAAAGTGTTATATTAATATTATATATTTATTTAAAAAATATAAAATACAATTTGTTAGATGTCTTTTTATCTTTCCTAGCCAAACACTTAGACAAAAATTATCATATCATCACTATTTATCTCTATTGGAGATGAATAACATTATTCAACTAAAATATTTTAAAATTTATTAAGAAGATTTTAGGTATATAATATTTAGTCTTATCAACTCGACAATTATATTTAATTAATATTTGTGGATAAAGACTTTACTTCATCATAAAATACATGGATGGATAGATAGATGTACGAATACAAAAGGAAAGTCTACTAGGTATAGTGCAATAATTTTTTTTTCCCCCTAAACATAGAGCAATAATTTATTGCAAGGTACATATATAGACCTGCGTTACAAATAAAATTGAGATCAAGACACAGAACATCTAACTCAGAGCGTACTATATGATTGGCATTCAATAAGTTTGGTCAATTTAGACTGATCATGAACTTGAAATTGTGTCGAATGAGTACGGGTAGACGGCTACAATGTGGCCAAATGATATTCAACCAGCATGCATTAATCAATAATTCGGTCCGTTTGGTTAGTTTGGTTAAACCAAACCGACTTGATTGTAAACTGCAAGCACTAACTCAAGAAATGAGACCGGTTTGGTTAGTGAGTTTGCTAGCAATGGCGTCGTTTTATAGTTCTGTCGGTTCAATTAGCTTGATTATTTTAACAAAGAAAATTGAACCAAAAATTGAAAACTGAACTTCTTAGAAAAACTAACCGAATCAAACCATTGTAAAAAAATAACAGAATTGAACCGACATGTTCGATTGGTTTGGTTTGATTAGTTTGGTTAAACCAAACTTAAGCTCTCCCTCATGTATATTATTATAAGAAATTAAATATTTTATGATGAACCAGATTACTTGAAAACGAATATGATACGAAATGAAAATTGGAAAATATAATTTTTTTAAAAAATAAGAAACAAAAATGTAAGGGAAATGTATAAATAGAAAAAATATAGAAGTTTTTTTGTAAATATAATTTTTAATATACAAAATTATAAAAATAGTTATTCAATCAATAAATAAATATAAATTTCATAATGCAATCAAATTAACATAAATATAAGTTATATCATCTATAAATCATGGCTTATTAATTAAAAATAAATAATAAATTTTAAAAAATAAATAAACATAGTACAAACAATAAATTTAAAAATTTTGAGTCTAACTTTTTTGTGAACAGAAATGCTTTTTTTGATATTTTTGTAATATTACGAAACGATATGCTTTTAAAATTATAAAAATGGTTTGAAAATATTTTTTAGTGTTTCGAAAATAAAAACATTTTAAAAATATAAAAATGCTCTCGAGAGTTTCAATGCATCACAGATGACAAATACAAATATTAGAAAGATGCAAGAATAGGAAGGGTTAAAATGTGTTGAGTCATACTATCCTTAACACTCTCACTCTGTTTTTTTTTTTTTTTGATAAAACTATAATATATATATATAAATATAAATGTAAAGCAAGTCCTATAGCTGCCAACAATTAGTGCCAAACTGGATGGCATTAACAAAAAATAAAGAAATTAATTAATCAATTGATTTTGTTCTTCTTTTAGTCATTAATGGGTCCCTAATTCACACATTATATATGAAATTAAAGATTGTTAATCTAGCTATATAGCACAATGACGAACACAAATGATTAGTGGTGGTGGGAAAGAATGCCTCTCCCTCTTAACAGTTTCTGAGCTATACTTGAAGCATAGAACACAAGCTCATCACAGCTGAATATAATTAGTAAATTAATGTTCTATATATAATATTATTATAAAGTTGAACATGACAAGGAGGAGAACAAACCCTAAAAGCTGCAGAATCTAACAGACATAAAGCCAAGCCACGCACGGTCCCTATGTCCTAAACATGGATTATATCCAATGTATGAGGCCTCCAATGGAGCTAGCTAGCTAAAACTTTCTGCCCAAAGGGTTCACGTGAATGCACATCACTTAGCTTGATATAAGACTGATGTGACACAATCAATATATATAGAATTTGGTGTATTACCCGAATTTACTTATTCCATAGTCCGAGGATAGTGATCGTAGAAGTCTGTAAAGAGATCCAACCAGTTGTTAATGGGAAGAACAAGGGAGCTTCGATGAAGCTTCGATGAACTCCATAAAAGGATCTATCTTCTATTGCACCCACTTCACACATATGCATATCTACAAATAAGCAAATGCAATTAAATTATGGGTTCTAGAAACCCTAGCTAGCTATATTTCTGGAGTTTTTAAGTTGATGGTTAGAGCATAAAGAACAAACCAAGAAAATGAACCAATATAAAATAGTCTGACATATCATCTGCGCAAAGTTAGCAGACTAATAAGCAAGATGACAGGAAAAACAAACACATGGAGCATGATATGAAGATCTATTACTTGTCATAAATGTCTGCTTTTGAGTGTCATGGAACTTTAACTACAACTAGTAGACATACTCCCATTTCAAGCTACTAAAACTGCAACTGTTTGCATTATAGAAACAGAAGGGTACCTCCCAGTACAGTACCCACAAATCTGAACACAGGCCCCTGCATACTGCATTGTTTCCCAGAATCAACCAAAAACAGACTGATCAACCATACGACTTATTAATATACATACACATACACATATGTATATTGGGCAGGTGATACAGTCAAAAGTTAGTTATATCTCACACGAGAGAATGGTCGGCCCGTTGACCAGAGAGACACACGAGAGTGTGGTCTGCAGGGTTTTGTGTAAAATTTGTTTAGGAGTCGGGAGTTTTCGTTTTAAGTTGCCGGTGGCAATGTCGGTGGCTGCAGCGGTGGTGGAAGTGGGGGCGGACGCTTCCGCTTCTTCTTCTCGTAGCTGATGCCTCTGGCTCTGGCCTGCGAGTCGCGGACTTCTCGCAGGTAAAGCCTGACTGCAGGAGCGGCGAAGGGGTTGGCTTCGGGCTTGCCGCCGTTTTCCTCGAAGGCGGCGCGGAGGCGGCCGATGAGGGCGTCGAGGCTGCCCCAGGCCTGCCGGAGAGGGCAGGGACACGGCGCCGGCGGGTTCGGGTGGCCGAAGAAGGGGCAGAGCTGGGTGTGGACTTTGGTCTTGCCGAATTGGTCGAGGTAGCGAAGGAATTCGACGACGTTGGCGCCGCTGCAGCGGGAGAGAGCGAGCGGCGGCCGGTGGTTGCGGAGGTACTGGCCGAAGGTGTTCCAGTCCCGCCGTTTCTGGCTCTCGTAGCGGCTGAGCGGCGATGGTGACGGCGACGGCGCCGAAGCCGAAGATGGGATCATCGTCATGTTCGTGTTGCTGTTGATCATGCTCAAGTTTTCCGCTCTGAAAGAGTCCATTGATGTTGTTCTTGAAACTGCAGGCTAACTGGGCTTCACATCCCTCTCTTTTGCTGCTTTATTAATAACTTGTTTGGATCAATCTATGTATGTTTGATCAATCCCAGAAAAGCTTGAAAAGGGTTGTCTGGAAGGCTTTTCGGGGATTGTTTCCAGGAAACATTTAAGAGATTGGGTGGGCGGAAGGATGTGATCCTAGAAATTTTCCTCCTAGAAAAGGGGGAGCAACTGTTCTCTTACACTTCTTCTGTGAAAACAGAGAAAGTGAGAGAGAAAATGAGAGAAAGAGAGGGAATTTGCGGTGACAGCAACGTTGAGCTGATGGAGGGAGACAAGCGAGAAAAGCTGAGGACTTATTTAATATTCAAAATACATATATACATATACGTATGTATACCATATGAGAGAGAGAGAGGAATCATATGATTTGTTCACCAATCAATCACTTGTAATGTTGATTGACAACACATTCTCATATAATGACCTAAATACCCACCACCACCCTCTTCACTGTTTCCATTTTGGGCTACTTGCAGCACACGTGTCAAACTTCTCATATTTCGATGATACATCCATACACACATATATACATACATAATACATACGAGAAAGAACAAATTTTAAGAAAATCCTATTGGCAGTCACCACGATTTTGCTTTCTGCAACTACTGTTTCAATATATCTAAAATAATCGTAAAAAAAATTCAATTTTACCTTTTACCTCCTATACTTAACCACCTACGTTACGCAATCACTTGATATTGAACTTTCTTCTATTAATCAAATTCTGTAATTTCTTTTTATTGACCGTTGCAATTACTTATTATTTTAAACCCACTATCAAAAAAATATTTTTTTCCTTAACATCACTCATTATGTATGATATATGAAAAGCTATTCATTTCATATCATATATAATGATATTTAGACTATGATGAATAATTTTAATAAATTATTAGTGACAAACACCTTTATCCTTAAACCTTATTTAAGAACCATTACCAGCCAATTTAGATGGGTAGCTAGCGCAACGGGGCCGCCACCTTAAATGTTGCATCATTTCCTTATAATTCAAACCTGTCGTATGGTATAATTTTCTTACCTTATCTTTATCAAAGTCTAAACTTTAATGATCTTTGCTGAACACAGGAAGAGAATGCATGAGTTGACCAGTTTTTCTAGCCACAATGTTAACAGATGGGGATCTTGTTGCCTTGTTGCTTTCATGGCTCTAAATGTAAGAACACCTTGACGACATCAGTGCAAACATTAACTGGAGATGGATGGATCCATCGAGTGTGCTGCCTAACAAATTAGGAAAAAATTAGTTGGATATGGAATTTTAAAATTTTCGTGACATTCAATATTAATGGTCAAAAATCACTAATGATTGTTCGTTATGAATAATTACTAATCGTTATTGTTGTCGAGACCGATCACCACGATATGCATGTCTCGATACAAGCACCTATAAAAGGGTGGGATTAATTCTCTAATATAACTTTTGATGTTTAAATTAGTAGAATAAATGAGTAATGAAGTAATATCTAGTGAACATTGAGTCTTTTGGCTTGGGGGATCATTTTTTGATCATAGAATGATGAATATTACATGAAATATCAAAACTCTGCATTAAAATAATATTTTTAAACAAATTGAACTCGATCTTAATTAAAGCACACAGGATCCATGGCAAAAAGTTGACCAGAAGCTGGTTGTGTTTGCTACCATGACAGCAGGTTCTGCCTGCCTTGTTGCTTTCCTTGGTTTTTATTAATCTCATGCCTTCTGTAGAAGAACCTAACTTGAACATGCAAGATTCAAACTCTTCTGTCATTTGCATTAATTCATAACATTTTCATGGCTAAATTTATATTTATATTTTTATATTTTTGTGATTATTTTTTTTATTTTGATTATACCTTTGAATCTATATTTTTTAGTCAATAACTCTTATATCTTGAGTTTTTTTCATGTGTTAATCTAATTTTGTTATTATTTTAATTATATCTATATACTTATATTTTTTAGTCAATTTAATCTATATATTTTCACATGAACAGACTATAACATGCGATTTATTATCTCACTTTACATTTTTTTAATACATAAAAGTATAAGAATTAAATTAATTTTAAAATACAGGTTAAGCGGTATAATCAAAACAACAAAAAACTTGGATTGACATATGAAAAAAAATATTAAAGTATAAGGGTTAAATTAATTCAAAAATAAAATTTAAAAATATAATCATAATAATGAAAAATTTAAAAAAATTATTTTAATACTTTACATTTAGGTTACATGTAATTCATTTCATCTTATAGATGTTGATTCACTTAAGAGTCAATTATCCTTGACACATGATTAGGCAATTGTCATGGCCATTAAAATGTATCAGAGTAATGATAAATATTCAATAATCAATCTTATTATGAGGAAGTTAGTAAAGACTATCTCGTTTAAGTCACAAGACACTTTTTTATTATAGTTATAAAATTCTTAATCATCGACTCATTTCATAAAGTAATCATTGTTCAAGACACTTTTCTATTATAGTTATAAGACTCTTAATCATCGACTCATTTCATAAAGTAATAATTGTTCAAGACACTTTTTTATTATAGTTATAAGACTCTTAATCATCGGCTCATTTCATAAAACAATAATTGTTTTGCTATCGACTTAAGTTAGTTATATTGTAACTGACGATATCTTTGTTATAACAAATCATTATGTAAAAAAACATATCGAATAATATAAAAGTGTCTTTAAAAAAGTAGTGATTAAATATAAGTTGTATTAATATTTAGACTTAACTAAAAAAGCCAGATTTAATTAGTCCTTTAGCCAAAGCACTAATCTTTGGATTTAACCGAATAAAAGCAGTACTAAACATGTTCAAGTGGGAAAAGAACCAAATCTTGCTGACATTTTTCCCCACTTTAAGAAGACACAAAGCAGATTACAATGTATGATGTTCCAATCTTTTCAAGTTAACGTTTTGTTTATGCCCATGAAATTTGTCCCATTTGGCATTAATTAGATTTAAAATAGTTTAAAGCATAAAATTGTCTCTAACTTTATCATTTTTGTCGCGTGACACCTTTAACTCAGACTTTGACTCATTATGTCGCTCAATTATCTAATTTTATAATAATTAGATATCTCTTATATCCGATCATCCAACACATACAATTACATGAATAAATAAATATTTAATTATTATAAAATTAAACAATTAAAGGACATAATAGATCAAAGTCTGAGTTAAGGGCGCTATACTCTCAAAATGAAAAAATTAGGGACTTTTTTATACTTTTAAGTCAAAAAATACTAAAAATAATATTTAAATATTTAAATTTGCTATTTAAAAAGATATTCGATATTAATATAATACATAATATAAACTATTAATATAAAATAACATTTCCCATAAAGCAAAAGAGATAGCATCCTCTGGAAGCAATCAGTTGAGAGAGGGATGGATGGATTTGTCGATTAAAGAGATGCTTGGTACATGGGAAAATGGGCTGAAAAAGGAATGGCCAGTAATGGAATCTTTTCCCTTAATTGCTTGAAATAATTAAAACTCTAATTTGGTCTTAGTACAGTTAGGTGGAATATATCTTTGCCTTGGTGATGAAACACTTCAAATGTAAGAAACTAAGTTGTGTTGGGGAAAAGGGTTAGCATTGAATATTGTGTTTGTACAAACTCAATAACTTTAAGCTACCCTTAATAATATCCATCCATTTTCTTACATTTTACAGATGGTTATTTGTGAAAATAATTTATTTTTTTTGTGAATTTATAATTTTATATAATTTTTTAATTTTGATAATATCATCTAATTAATTCAATTTGATGTAATTTTATTCAACATGTAAAATTGATTGAAAGAAAATGTGTTCATATTGATTTGACATGTTATGTTTTATATAATAATATATTTGTAAAATTCATATGTACACATAAGTAAAAAAAAAAATAACATTTAAAAAAAAAAAAGTAAACAGATCAAATTATATTTTTTTTTACGTATATAACTCCCATAAATATTATTATTATATGACACGTGACATAATAATTTAATATGAATATATCTCTTTTAAATCAATAGATAAAATTGCATCTAATCGAACTAATTTGAATCAAATTATTAAAATTAAAAGAATTTGATAAAATTACAACTTCACATATTGTATTATTTTTATGATTAACCCTTATATACCTTCTGGTTTTATTTTCATGATTAAGTTGTATTGTCTTAAAAGTAATTATTTGATTCCCACAATGTTGAGCTCCAATTTAAGTTTCATTTCAGTAGAGTGCAAAGTAAGGGTAAACAACACTTCAGTTAAATCAAAATGATAGAATTAAACTACCCTAAATTGTTGATTCAGTTCGGTTCAAGTTGTAGGCCAATTTGATTTTTAAATTTGAGAATTTTAATTAATTTACTTCAGTTCAACTTTTGTATTGAAAAAAATTAGAATAATTAAACTGACTAAAATGTAAAAAATAATGTCATTTTTTACCAACAATTCAACAGAATAAAAGAAATTGTTCTAGTTCATCAGTCGTTCTTTTTCTTTTTAAAATTTTTTCTATTATTTTAATTTTTTAATTTTTTTTGATTTGAACATCGACTATTCAAATGATTTAATTTAGTTTTTGACACAAATTCAGTCTATTTGAATTGATATCGAATTAGCTGAATATTCACCTTTAATGCAAAGTATAACTCATTGAAAAAATAATTTTATTTTTCTGAAAAAAGAGGGGAAAAAAAAACACAACTAGGGTTCATGCATTTCTATATGATATGAACAGAAAAAAAAAATATAATTTTCCTTCACTTTCACAAATTCTATTTTTTAATGTCAATTCTATAATGTCAAGTCTAGAAAAACCAACACTATGGGACCAAGCGGAATAAACCATGATTAGTTTTTTAATTTATTATTATTTTTGACTACCTAAAATGGGTAATGAAAAAGTGATTATATAGGGTACCCTAGTTTTTAAATTAAATTTAACTAAAATAAAAAATAAAAAAGAGAACCTTGTGTAAATCAAATAAGGGAAGAAGGTCTGTTCTATTTCTATTTTTTAAAATGTTATTTAGATATTTAGTTGTGACATTTTTGATAACACTCATACCTTTAATATATTATATTTTATGTTATATCAATACAAATATACAACACATTAATATATAAGTATGGTAAAAAATATCACAATCAGATAACAAGTAAGCAAAAAATTGCCATTAAACTTTTGTATGTAATTTTTTGTTATAAGTAAAAATTCATTGAAAAGAACCAAAAAGTGTTTACAATATTTGTTAAGGTATACTCCAAGCATCACAAATAAAACTAAATAAAAAGACGATATATCAATATCTAAACTAAACTAAACTACGTATCAATATATAATGATATATTTCTCTTAACATAAAGAATATATAAAATATGCCGGAAGAAATCTTCAAAATGACTACACTTGCAATTTTGAACGCACGATCTACACTTTTCTCACCTTAGAGTATCAAGTAAAAATTTACTATGAGTTGTCTATATGGGTTTTTTTTCTAAAATTTTTTAGCAGGATTTTACAATTTTGTTACATACTTAAAAAAAAAAAAATTAATTAGCATTCAGAAACGAGATTTGTTAAGTTGAATATTTACATTGAGTCTGATGGCCCATTACACGTTTTAGGCCCAGCCCAAATCCACCAAGGGCCCGGCCCACTCCAACTTTCTCGAGCATTCATCTCTCATGTATTATATAATATATATTCTCTTCCCGCCACGGCTCAGCATGTGAAATCTCTCTCTGGCCTGTCCCGTTTGATTCCAAGCACCGGAGAGCAGTGCTCTCTCTCTCTCTCTCTCTCTACTGAAGATTATTAAGTTCTGCGATTCTTCTAGGGTTCATATCTGTTGATTTTGTGCATATTAGGCTTTATCCTTAAGCATTTTCATTGTTTATATTCGTTCCCTGTTAAAGCGCTGCTCTCTCGCAAGAATTCGCCTGATCTCTATAACCTATCTATATCCATCTGTCTCGTCTCATTTTCTCTTGTTAACAGACGTAACGTGTTATTAGACAATTGTTCAACACGATCACAAGAACGATTTTACAGATTCTGATTCATTAAATTGTTGTTTGTCTCTTGCTAACTATCGAACTGTTGTTTTTCACCTCAGTGTTTATGCATGTGTTCAGTGTGTTTTCGATTTAACGTTTTCCGTTCAACATGTCTTTGTTGTTGAAACCTCTGGTAGTTTCATCGGTATCGAGATAATGTTCTGTTTGTTTTGCTTTGTTTACAAAATAACAAGTCCTTTGTATATCATATGTCTGCGAGATTGCTACGTACGTTTCTGTGTTTTCTGTACATTTTGTATTCTTCCTTTAAAATCCTTCTCTCTATATCCATGGATCCATCTGTGTGCTTTCTTGTCCCGAAAACACAATTGGTTTAATTTGTTGAATTAGACAATCGCTGACCAAGAGTTTTCTGAAGTTGATAACCGCAATAACATGTTTGGAGTGACTGTTTCTGTGCAGATTTTTTTTTTTGGGTTAAAGAAAAAGCGAGGTGGGGTGACAAGTACAGTAACCCTGCTGGATGTGACCATAAGGGCCCTCTATTGCTACAAAAATGTTTAATTTGAACTATAACTATTGTTGAGAAAATGACCAGTTGTTTTTTGTTGTGTAATTATCCATCAAAACAGATTAACAAAAGCTAATCACAATCTAGAAAGGAATTAGCCCCACTAAGCACATAAGCATCTAATGTTGAAAACACTGAATATATACTAAGGTGGAAAGCCTGTTGTTGAACAAAGTTGGGATGGAAACCCAAGTTGTAGGAAATGGAAAGGAAGCAGTGGATTTGCATTACTTTGGAGCATCATTCCATTTGGTTCTTAGGCTGACTCCAACGGTGGCAAAATCTGTTCACTAAGCCAAAAAATGGGGAGCCAAATTCAGATTTTCAGCTCCAATGGAGTTTGTTATAGCCAATTTCCCTTGTAAAAAATTTGGCAAAATTAAAAACCCTCACAACATGTGGCGATCGAAATATCCCCAGCCATCTCTCTCCCCCCACAACGACCATAACGTCGGAAAAGGCCTACTAGACACGGCGACGAGCAATAGTGGTCGGAGAAGAGACGTTGAAGAGGTGACAACTAGCCGATCTTGAGAAGATGGAAGACAAGTTGCAGGTGCGACGAGAGACTAAATTGGGGCTCCAACTGTCAGATCTGATAGCAACAACGACCAACGAAGGTGGCAGCAATGACAAGCAACAGTGGTGGAGGCGGTGACAAGTAGAAGCAACGGCGACGTCTTCTTCAACTAGGAGTAGATCGACTATTGGACATTGATTTGTGATTTTGGGATATTTTGTATTTATTTTTGTATTGGATGAGTGATATTGTGTATTTGATTATTAATTATATGTATATGTGTATTTTATTATTTTGTGTATTAATTATATATTTTGTAAGGTAAGACAAATAGAATTGAAATTTATTAATAGATAAATGAAATAGAGAGAAGAATAGGAAATATTGTTGGAGCATACAAAATTTTAGAGATAAAATTAGAATAAGGAGCAAATTATTTATAATAGAGACCACGATAGAGAGCAAATTATTTATAATATAATAGAGAGCACGATAAAGATTATTATTGGAGTCAATCTTAAGGACTTATAAATCCTAGTCATAGAATCCTAAGGTTTGCATCTCTTTTCACATCACTTTTCTTTATTTATGTCTTTTGTTTTCTTCTAAGAGTGTGTTTGATTGTATACATTTATCATGAAAAATATGTAATCATTACACATTTTCTATGAAAAACAATCAAACACTCTGAATTTTTCTATAAAAAAATATGTATGGTACAAGCATTTAAAACTTATTTCCATGGAATTCATTTTCCAAGGGGGTAGGGTGGATTTTATTTTCTAGACAATATTATTTAGAATTAAATTCTAGGTAATGCAATCAAACACACTCTATTTGTGTTTTATTTTTGTTATATGTTTAACATGAATATGATTGTTAGGTTAACTTTTGCTCAGGCAACAAATTAAGGAGCTTCAATCCATGGGAATGAAGATTATGATTGTTGGCTTGATTTCTAATCACGAGGAAGGGGTCAAAAGCAAGCATTCATGAGAGCTGGCTTTGATCAGTTTCCTCTATTCATGAAGAGAAAAACTTTAGGTAAGGAACGTTAATATTTCTATTTGCATGTCAATACATTAAGTAATTTTATTTTTCTCAATTTGTGTGAAAATTCTTGTCCAAGGATAATGTTTATGTTTGAAGGATAGTTTAAACTTTTTCACTATGTGCTGCATGTAGCTACATCGTAGGCATATTGCAGTGATGCACTTCTATATATGCTTTGGCAAAAGGGAGACGAACAGGTATGGAGTATTTTTTCAAGACATGAGAATACTGAATTCCAACTTCCATTTAACTGCTTGAGTCAATAGCCTGTTAAAAGAAAGGAATCAAGTGTGAGTTTGCGTACATCCACTGTTGCTTGTAGCCATGTTCTTTACAAATATGGTGGGTGAAGGTATAGATATGCCTTTTTATTTTATTAAAAAAAAGTTGTGTGGCACTCAACTTTTAAAATATCTCATTGGACACTTTTATACTTTAAAAAAGTAAAATTCTTAAAATATTTTAATTTTTTATTAAATTATTAGATTTGTAATTAAAAATAAAAAACTAATGTTACATTTAGTTTTAGCAGATATATATATATATATTTTTCAATTCTAATTTTATAACTAAAGATGTATTAACATTTTATGTTTTAAAAAATTGACTAGAGCAAGAGAGAACAACTTGATGATGTTGTGCTTGTCTTTGACCTTGGGAACGGAATAGCTCAACAACTAGAATTAAACAGCTCAACAGTATTCTGGTTGTTTTGGACGTCAATAATGAAACTGCTCGATGACAAGAATGGAACAATTCGATGACGGGAATGGCTTGGCAGGTTCCAACATTCTAGTACAAGAAAAGAATAAAAAAATGTTAAAAGCAAAAAACATATCCCTAATCATGCATATGTATTTTACATTGAGACTTTATCTCTAATTATTGTTTGTTTAGTTTAATTTTTTTAGAATAAATGTGTCTAATAGAACGTTTTAAAAATTCAGGTGTCACAAGATTTTTTAAATAAAATACAGGGATATTTTATGTTTTCACCCTAAACATAATGTATATTGAGATGATTGTTCTTGTGCGGTTTCCAGTAGTTATACTCTCAATTACGTTAAGGGAGGTAAATTACAAATTAGATATTTGACTCTTACACAAAACGAGGATTGAATTTACAATCCAACAGATTGATACTAACATATTACTCATCCAATCACTTAACTTAAACACTGAGAGCCAAACATAATGTATTTTAATTTGACATAAAATCGTTAAACACCACATCAAACTGCCAAAACTTATCTAAACCTTATAAGTTGATATATAGATAACAAAAACAAAAATAAAAATAAAAATAAAAATAAAACTTATTTGAATTTAAATGGCATTGAGGGGGATCGGCAACATATATGGATTCTAACTGCCTAATCTTATCCAAAGCCGTATTTTTTGTAAGGCTAGTTTGATCTCGTATATACGAGGTGGGAGAATAAACAAATGAACTTCCTTGCACTACAAAAGATTCAACATCAGAAGCATAGCTCTACAAGTTACAAAGTTGTCTGTCGTAGCAAATTAACTTGCTGTACAACTTAGAATACAACTATCAGACTCTGGAGACAACACATCTGGAGAGAAATATAAATTATCAAAGAAATGTCAAAATTACAGGTAACCTCCCCCTGTCCCATGCATCTCACATTTAATCTTGCTGTAAAACTTCTCTTCTATGAAAATGAAACTTCATAGTTTTATTTTGAGGAAAGGTCTATCGTGGAATTCTACTCTGCAAAAGTAATTTCTCTAATCTGTTTCCGGAAGCAGTAGCCCTTCAACTTCCACTGCATAATGTAAGAGCTGATACTTGTTCCTACTTGCAGCTTCTTCATTCTGGTACTCGGGGACTAAGAAACAAAACCAAGTTCAGGATGGTGTCACCTCGTTATTCTTCTCGGCAGGCTTCGGAGTTTCGGCTGATCCAGTTGGAGCATTATTAGCCACAGGATGGCTGTACTTTCTAAGCAGTCTGTCTTTATTTTCCTTCCACCATTCTTCTGCCTCCTGCTCAGCAAACCTTCTTTTGCTGTAGAATCATATATACAAATTCCAGGAAGTAATGAGAGAAATACTGGAATAGGTAAGAGAAAAGCTGGATTATTTCCCTGTCACCACTTTTTATTTCTTGTGGCAATGATGTTGTTACACAAGGTTCATAAAATTGAATATAGAAATTGAAGTACAGCTACAGCTGTCAACTAAGATGTGCGAAAATGGAAAAAAGGCACAAGCATCAACAGTTCAACTCCTAGCTTAAGATGACACAAATTGCTTTATTTATTTCACTAAACACACTAACCAGGGGAAGTTGGAAATGAGCCTTATCTAAATCCACATTGTTAAAGAACTACTTACATAACCCACTGTTTCATTTCAGGCGAAAGTACTTAGACTGGAATTGGGACCAGTATCAAGCAATTATCTGGGTGGGTACAGGAACCCTAGTTGTTATACCCAGCAATGGGAGTGTCATCTTGGAGAATGTTAAACAAGTCTTTATTGCTGTTCTACTAGCTTGATGAGGCAATAAAAGATATGCAAATGTACATGTCCACCTTATAACTAACTCAGGAAGCAGAAATTTACTGTTTGAAGCATGAAATTACAGATTATGGTACAGAAGAAGAAATTAAACTTGGTAACAACTAAATTAATACACAGAAGTTACGGAAAATGCTTATGCTAGCATCAAGTTTAGATTTTTATCTTATTATCTGTTTAGTTTTCGACTTCTGTTGAGAAACTTACAAAATATTTCTGGTATATAAAAAGTGAATTAACATAATTATCTACATTACGCTCAAAGAATACCAGCTCAATCAGTGTCTGTTGTTTTATAACTAATTCTGCTAATCTGTTTCTGTTCTTTTTTTCTTTCTATTATTTTCTTAAATTCTTGAATCTTGGAAAGCATGGTGTGTGTGTGTGTGGGGGGGGGGGGGGGGGTTGGGTTTAACGAGTGGGCTTAACTTGGGTCAAGTTTTCCAGTGAGCCATGATATACTACAAACAAGCACGTGAGCGAGTCGACACACTTGAGGATAAAATACATGAGAGATGCAAAATTTATTTGTTTACAATCAAGGGGTGAACAGCAAAGAAAATTCCCACGTAAAAAGATGCAAAATCAGGCTATGTCCCTGGACTGTCCTGATCCAAACTACTAAAGATGAGATGCTACGGTAATAACATTCACTTCTACTAAACCTTTAGAAATTTTTGTTTGTTTGTACTTTAAGTGAAAATTCCATTTTATGGCTGTAAGTACTGTAATAAAGGAATAATTTTGGTATTTTTTTTATTACCAATTATATCAAATAGCATTATTTCTCTGACAGAACACATTAACACGTTCTTCAAGATTTAACTGACCGTTAAAATGCCAAGATCGCATGGCAATTGTTAGGGTCATGTTTGTAAGCTGTGTGCATGTATATATACATGTTTTACATTTCTTCCGAGTGTCTTTCTGCTTGTAGGTGTGATCTTTAACATCTTCACAAAAGAAACAAATAAAAGGGGAGAAAAGTAATTAATAGTTTATGTAAGTACCTGAATTTAACTTGCTTGAAGAGCTTTGCACCATTTTGAAGTTGAACAAGAGTTACATAAACGCCAGGTTCAAATTGTTCAATAACTTCTCTTCGTCCTTCAGTCTTGGAAGATTCAGGTGATATTGAGCTGCTGCCATTGCTTTGTTCATTTGCTCTATTATCAGATGATCGATTACTAGCCCGTGAAGTATCTTCAGTGTTCAGTGGTACATCTCTAACTCCTGTAGCATAAATATGATCTTCTGTCCTATGATATTGCATGTTAGCCGTCTCATCAACCAAGTTAGTTCTGCCAGGCTGATTTCGTTCCTCATGCACCAAGTCTGCTGGTGAGGAGTGAGATTCAGAGAAAGTTGTATTTGTACTTAAAAAAGCTTCAACTTGAGAATGCATGTCTTTGAAGGTTTCACTGTTTGATATCTCAGGAGGGAACTTCCCCATCATTTCCTTCAACTGAAGGACATAAAAAGCAGAATCAATACAGGCTTATAAGCATAATATACCAATCAGTGAAACTGAAAGAAACTGGTGCCATATGCTATATGGCTTTTCCCTATATAAAAATTGCAACCTAACTTAAATTTCCCCCCCACAAAGTCCGGCAATATTAAACTTATGCCAGCAGCAGGCCACATGCCGGAGTGTAGGAAAAATCAGGTACTATGTGAGAAAGCACACGAGTTAGGAGATTGTTGTTGCCAGTGATTTCATAATACTACTAATGCAAATGATGTAGAATTCCGGGGAAAAATAAGGGAAGGGATTATTGCATGCATCAACCATTGCTTTTTTCCTCCCCTCATCAAATCTGCTCCATGGTTGCTAGATCACTTGACGTAGGAGTGTCTTAAGAGGGTGTTCACCTTGGCAAAGTTAATAACCCCACCATGACAAAGGTGTCGATCTTGGTCAGGTTGACAACCCCATTACGACAAGGGTGCCAATTTTGGCAAGGTAAGTAACCCCACTACAACAAATATTAGCCAAAATGACCACCTTAAGAGGCCAACTCATGGATGCAAAAACTCTCAACACTCCAGGAATCTTCAACTAGAAAAGAGAAAATAAGGAAAAACTTTGCATTTATAATATTAATCAAATACTCCAAGACAACTATTACAACAAACCCCAAAGGGTATTTGAGACTAAGGGAGGTTGCGTTTTGCTTCTAGCCAATGCGGGATTCAAAGTCCAGCAATTTCATGGCACATCACTAGTTTGTATATTTGGTCACATAGTTTAGGTATGCATGATAGGTGTATAGAACTTAGAATCAAACTGCAGAAGATAGAAGAAACTGAATTGTCTGTGAAGGATACAATATAAATTCTCACTTTAGACATCACAGATTCCATAATGCAACAGAATACCTAGTTTAACTCTCTTGTATTAATCTATCTAGGTACTAGAGACTCGAGATAAAAAGACTAATTTAATGTCATGATAGTGATATGATAAAGCATATAATGACCTTATAGAAGATATAATTATGGACAGAACTGATTGGAGAGTTAAATTCATGTAGCTAAAGCTGCCTTTTGGATTGAGGCTTACGATGATGATGGTGATGAATTATCAAGGCATCATGGATTCCCTAATGAAAGAGTAAAGAGTGTAACTTCTCTTGTTTCTGTGTGCCAGTTACCAAAGACTTGAGATAAAAGACTAGTTCAACCATCGATCTGAAATATTTGTAAAATGACTTTACATATTTAACCTAGATATCATTTGATATGCAAAATGCAGGAAAATGAGCTTTCCCAGGTGGCTCAACAGAAGTGAAGGAAGTTTTCCAAGTCGGAAGGAACCGGCATAATCTTCCACGAACTCTTTTATCTAGAGAAGCTATTTTAGTTTCATGTGCAGAAACCACATAACCTACAGGGGAGATTTTCCTGACTTACCAGATGGTACAACGTATCACTCATAACAAGATGATCTTCTACCAGTAATAGACCACCCATCCATATGGAATCAGTTTATAGAGAGGTATAGTGTTAGGACAAGAGCCAGCCATATAATAACTCAAGTTGTAATGGGTCAAATTCTACAATGCGGCCTATATGTCCATGCGGACTTGGAGCATAAGAAGCACCTTGATCACATTCCCCCACAGGAGAAATAAATTTTGTTGCACTGAAATGCAAATGACTATGTTTGCTGGTGCATGAATGCCTGCCTCTTAAATAATAATGATAATAATAAAATCGTCAAGAACCAAAAGCTGTGAAAAGCTGCACTTGTTTGGCTTTCTACTTCATTGTTGAGCTTCTGAATTCAAGTTTGCTAATCCACAATTTTCATTAATACTACAAAACGAGACATTTGGAACTATCCACGTTGATTTGACTGATCCTGGTTGACCAGCCTTTGCTAAAATTGCCAAAGCACGCAAGGGAAGTTGTCACTGGCCCTGCTAAGTTTGATAACCAAGGTTCAAAGTCGCACTTCTGAGGACAATAAACATGAATATCTATTGTGCTTGTAGGATCAGAGAGACAGATAATACTAAAATAACCTCACATAAGAAACAAACAGAAGGAGAGCAGTGGTTTCTTTTCATGTTCCCTTCTTTCTTTTTCTTTCTTTTTCTTTCCTTTGAAAATTTGAAAAAATATAATTAAGCAATTTCTATATTATATGTTTGCAGGGAATTAACTGTGCGTATATAGACTAATGGAATTGTTTTTCTAGACAAAAGCATGCCATTTGCAAAGATTTTCTTTTTCATGCTTTCTGGTTCCTTGTGTTAATTTATTTTAATATGTAAAGGCAATTCCATTTACAGAATGCGGTTCTTACTTATGATAAACAGTCTTTCCAGAATAGAAACAGATGGAGGTTATGAATATGCAAGCTCATCTGCAACAATTGTCCATCTGGTATAATGGGAATATGGATTGTTAGGGTTTTCATCATCAACGCAGAGGACACCAAGAAAGAATTACCAAGAAACTGGTGATAAAGGGATTAGTAAGAGCACCTGAGCTGCTACAGACTTGATAACTTCCTTTGCTACTAAACATTTGGAAGATTCCTGTGCAGCCAAGGAAGTAGCTTTTTGCACATGTTTCTTTAGTTTTTGAATCTCCACATCCTGGACCTCAGATTTCTGCTTCAAATTTCTAATCTGAAGTCAGGAAACATAAAAGTAAGTAAAATCTTCTCAAGGGGATGCTTTTAATTTCAGATATTTATGCCAATGAATTAGGAGGATGCAATCCCACATGTTAGAACGGGAATAAGGAATGAAAGCATAGTACCTGGTTTTGCAATTTTGTCACTTCTTGGCTCAGCAGATCATTGGTCTTCTTAAGACCATCAATCATACCTCTCGAGAAAACAGGAGTTGGAGAGCGCGGGGGACTTGGTCTCCTTGAGAATGGTGAAGAGGATCTTGAATTGACTGCCAACTGAGGCTGAGGCTGAGGCTGAGACTGAGCTGGAGATGAGGCAACAGGCTTGAAAGCATATTGAAGAGCACTTAATGAACTTGGAAATGCAATGTCCTTTAGTTGTAAAAGTGACGGAACTTGGGAAGCTCGGACCATAGAGTAGGAAGTAGACTTGGTTCCGGGCTTTGTTGACTTGACCTCGAGGTATTTAACTGGTTCTGTGGTAGGAGAGAGCAAAATCCTTGAAGCTCTTACCTCTCTGTCTAACCTCTCCCTGGTGTCTACCGGGCGATGGGGAGCAGAAATTTTCCTATTATAATTAGAGGCGTTGCCGGACTCAGAAGATTTTAGTTTAGCATAGCAAGAGTCACAGACACGATGAGGTTTGCCTGGTGTTGGAGCCAATGCTGCTTTTAAAGCTTTTCTGGAGCTGCAAGCGTGGCAATGTACCAGTCCACAGTTATAGCAATTGTGCCTCTTTCTAGTGAAACCAAATGCTTGCCGGCAACCGGTGCAGACTGATTGGTCTGCTCCAGACACCCATTTGTGAATGCATATACTTGCAGTGTAATTTGATCCGCACGATATGCTCTTCACGTGTTTATCCTTCAGTGCTTCAACCAAAGTTGGAGTCTTCCGATCCTCAGTGTCCCCGTGTCCCAATCTTCCATTGGCACCGCTTCCCCACGTAAAAACTTCACTTCTTGAAGTAAGCACAGCAACATGACATGCACCGCATGATATTTCTTCTATGAATTCACCTACCAATTTATCTTGTACTAAGCAAGGTACCGATCCATCAGATTGTGGATTGCCGAGTTGACCATACGCAGTACTGCCCATGGTGAATATATGCCCAGATGTTGTAAGGGCAAGAGTAATAGCATGCCCACAAGCTATTTGATGGATGTTGTATTCAATAAGGGCAGAGACACAGGTTGGAACTAAACGCGATAACTTGCTGCCATGACCCAATCGATTTTTATCACCATCGCCCCAAGTGAACAACTTCCTTGATGTACCACCAACTCCTGCGTGGCCCATAACCTCCACAATGGCCGCAGTGTGCCACATTCCACATGCAACTTTAGTAGTCTTTAATCCGCTCAATAATTGAACTTCCTTTGGGAAAGAGACGCTTTCTCGGTCACTATGGCCTAAGGCACCAAATGTTCCATCACCAAATGTGAACAGCTTACCATTAGTAGTTATCATCGCCGAATGCCATGTGCCGCATGCTACAGATAAAATATGAATTCCTTCGAGGGCACCAGAAACTCTCTTAGGTACCCAGTGGCTGACATCTGTGCCATGACCAAGAAGTCCAGCATTATGTGCACCATCGCCCCAGGTATACAGATCACCAGAGGTAGATACTGCACACGTGTGATATTCACCACATGCAACAAAATCGACATTAATAACAGCCAGAAATTCAACAAGACGAGGACGACTAAAATTCTTTTCAATTCCATGACCAAGTCTGCCCTCAGATTCCTCTCCCCAGGTGAAAACCTCACCTTGCCTCGTGACAAGAGCAAGATGGCGAACACCACAAGCTATTTGGTGAACATCAAGAACTACATTAGACTCCAGTAGTTTAGGAATCAGCACATCATTTTTGGTAGGATATGGACTTATAGATCCATCTACCGTGTCGCAGCAAAGCTCTCCCCAGACATAGACATCGCCTAAGGACTCTATGTCATCTGGTCCAGATCCTTGACTTGAACAGCTAGGTGTGCTTGAAACGCTAAGTCGGAAACCATCTCCAATGCTTGTTCTTACTTGCATATTTGCATGTTCAAACCCCACATCTGAGCTTGGTAAATACAAAGAAGTCTCAGCAGAGCTAGAATCAACAGACACCCTGCCCCGGGCAATACTTGATGTGAACTCTAGTGTTCCACTAATGTGTAGCTGTGGGTAGAGTAAAGAAATAATGAATTTTAGGAACCACTATCAATTTTGTCTCGAATAAGGATACGGGGAACTGTGGCACATAGATTATACTACTACTGACTTTTTCACACTTCAATAAATGTTGTCTTGGTCATAAGGATATCAACACGATCCAATATACAAGAATCTTTGGGACTGCAGAAGTGGGGGAATCACATTTAAGTCAAATCTACACCATATTTGCACTCTACAACCAATTCAATAGTATGCTTTATGAAGGATAGTTATCTGAAACTCCAAATACTTGATAAGATAAACCATTTTGAGATAAAGTTACATAAAATTGTATACATATACACAACTGAACATGCATGGAGTTCATCATCTAATAATATCTAAATTTTCCGGGAAGCTTAATTGCAAAGAAATCAAACAATACAAGTCTTACACATAATGTAAACTACTCGATGATGTTATTGGTTCTGGAACAAGTGACATACCATAGATAATCTTTGGAGGAGATGAAGGATTTTGTCCTAGAATCTATTCTATTGCTTTTGCATATGCCAAATTGATGGCAAAAAGAACTTTAAACCTCTGTTTACCTGTAAAATGTGAGTAATTGATTCAAACTATGCTGTCTTGAACTATACAGGTCCAACTGGCTTGCACATATACTGGTGAAGGGTAAAACTAATTCAGAATTTTCTTGCATGTAATGCTAAAAATTCTGGGTTTTATGAATTTGAGTATACTGGCTCAAACAGTAGAAGTCCAACAGCTTCTGTGAAGATACTAACATAGAAATGACAAAAGTAAGTATGAATTCGCATGCATACATCATTGATATTTTGTATTTCATGAAATTCTCATCATATTTGAAAACATAGCTTCCTAAATCAATAATTTTTACAGATTTATTGCCAGCCTATAATTGTAATCCATGTATAAACACTGATAAATATGGAAACTGAAGACTGAACGTTTTCAGGTTTAACAACATTTTAGGCAACAAATCAAGTAGATAATTTTCAGTGTGAAACAGCATTCAAGGTGCAGGATATTTATTTAGAAAACAAGTTTCTATTAACAATCGTTTTCTTGCAATGCTAGTAACAAATTGCATTAAAATAACTTAAGTGATTGAGCAACCAAAAATGGTGAATTGTGTAACATGACATCAATTATCATTAGAAATGGATGAATTAAGATACCTCAAGGTAAAATATGACTTGCCACTTCAAGCCACAGAGTTAAGATAAAGAACTTATATCAGAAATACCATTTTGACTACTAGCCACTGAATTAGGACCAATAACTTACATCAGATATATCACTTTGAGTACGTCTACGATTTTGACCAGTAGATATTAAAGCCTTAAGGCCTGCTAGCCACACATCTGCTTCAACTTTGTCCTTGCAGATCTGCAGAGTTTGATAACTTTAGAGGTAAAGGATGCACTGAAACTTCTCATCGTGGAAAGTCAATTGCTCTGGAAGCATTGAAAATATAATAACTAATTACTTTTACTCACCAGGTCAAGAGACCTTTCACCATTATTATATAGCAGTGAAAATGACAAGTACTCCTTTTCAGGGCGCAAATATCTTCTAAACACAGCCTGTAGCAATATTTAACAACTAAAATTTTCAATGACTTGGCAAAAAAAAAAAAAAAAATTCAATCCTACTATATCTTGCTACTTCTCAACAAAACCATTGCATCATCATATGGAAAAGCAGGTCAAATGAACTCTGGGAAAATATGAATCCACCCCCTAAAAGGACCTCATAACTTACAGTTCTCTGTCCAGGGATAATCCGTGAAACAGAAGACAAGTTCAGATTTCTTTCATGTCCATTGGAGTACCAGATTAATGTCTTCTCATCCTGCATATACAAAGGAATTATTGCTCTTGGTGTTACTGGTTTAAATGTCATGATTTTCAAGGGGAAAATGAAGCAAGTGTACCTTATATAAAGAACATAGTGATTGAGTAATTACATATGTATTCGCATTTAAATAAGTCCACCTAAACTTCAACCACGCAAGGAAATATGGCATACCAATAGGGTCTCACAAATTTAAACCATGTTGACATAACTAAACATCATGTTGGGTCTCAAAAGACTCAAAATATGTGTGTAAGATAGCCTGTTTTTTCTTTCTCTTTTAGAGAAGATAGCCAGTAACATTGTTAACAGCCAATTTCTGAGAGAATCCATCAAGTATTCCTCACTGTAAATTAAGTTGGATGTGCATGCATGAAATTCAGTATCCAAATTAAAATATACAGGTATTAAGTACAAAAGTCATCATAAGGCCTCCATTGTATTGTACAGGATGTTGGGCAACAAAACACCAATATATGCAAAATATGAGCATAACAAAGATGAGAATGTTATGGTGGATGTGTGGGTACATAAGAAAAGACAGAACTAGAAACGAGGTTATCCATATTCAATAATAAGGTCTCGTAGTGGCTCCTATAAAGGATAAGATGAGCATGATGGGGATGGGGTTGTTACCATGGATGTGCAGCTACACAAGAAATGAAAGGATTAAAAATAAGATTATCCACAAGAAGGTTGGAGTGGCTCCTATAAAAGATAAGATATGGGAAACACAATTAAAATGGTTTGATTGCATGAGAAGTAAGATCAATAAATGCTCCTGTAAAAAAGAATGGATGGAATGAAAGAGCAAGAAATATAGTGGGGAACTCTTAAACATAACATGGGCTATAATGAGCTTATAGAAGATAAGGTCATTGATAGAGATGATTGGTGAGCTAGCATGCACGCAGACAACCCTACCCAGTGGAAATAAGGCCTGGTGTGGTGTTGTTATCAAGTATAAAAGTAAGTTTCCATTTCATCAAGCTCTATTAAAAGAATGAAATGAATTAACTATTGCAGTGAGGACATGTTATAAAAGGTAGGTAATCCGCCAGTTCTCCTCTGTAGCACTGATTATGACCATCTACAGAATATACACCCAGAATTTTACAGGACCAATAATTGTGACACCATATTTCACTAATTTGGATCTTTATAAGCAGTAAGATTCAAGTTAACAACTTGTTTCAATAGAAAGTAGATGGATAAGATACTAGCACTGGATAACTGCTAAAAGGCCTTGTTCTGTAAACTAAGGTGCTATAATCCCACTGGTGATTTATAGGGGAAAAGAAGAATGGAAAAAGACAAAGGTATGACAAGTTAAATTGCACATTTTTGGGCCTGAATATGCAAAATATAAGTTTTTATTTGTAATATTTTTGATTTAGGAGACAAGCATTATATTCTCTTCACTTTGACCATAGAAGAAGGGCTACAATCGTGTTCAGTACGATAGCTGTGGTTTTGAAACTAAATGCTGTGGATAAATAATATACAGTTAAGGAGGCATTCTTCTCTTCTTTATTTGTCATTTTGCTTCAACAAGAGCCACATTAATTAAATGGTTTCTACAAATTAATAAGTTTGGGAGAAAACTTCTTTTGAATAATATGGTTAGACACTCTGTTACTTATCAGATCAATCTTTGAATATCTGTTTATGGTAGTAGTTGTTAGAATGGAAAATTACAAGGGTATATGCATAAAAGTTATACAAAAAACAATAGAAAGATTAATTTCTATATTGATTATCCAGGAGGATCTTAGGAGCTTTGTCCTAAATAGACTCAAAACTATATTTTCTATGAGAAAAGTCCATCACCATCAGAAAATTACCAGCATGTCTTATTTTGAGGCAAAAATCATGATTTATAAGCAAGGTTTTCATTTGTGAAAATCACAAAAATATTTACAAATAATTCTTTTAACTAATATTCTTCCAATTTCCAGTGCTTGATATTTTTATTAATAGAGGATCCACTCTCAGGTACAGTGTTTGATTGGCCTGGATGAGTGCTCTAGGGAGGCACATATTCAGATGGTAAAGCTTCAAACTAAAATATGGTGCTCCCCTTAGTCAAAAAAGCTACTTACTTCTTTGGCTTTAAAGATCTGATGGCTATATGCAGGAACATAAAAGGCACTTTAATCCAGGAAACCTAACATTACCTTACATGGTGCACTTGAAGAGGTACAAAAATGAAAAACATACTCTGCTCTTTTGACAAATGTTGATTTTTTTTTTTTTTAATAATAAAGTTAACATGATGCGGTGTTTGACAAATACTTACCAGGAAACCCAACATGGATGACAAAACGTGGTTTTACATAAATGAGCATCAGGATGGGTGCAAGCTCTGAAATTTTTTTGAAAAAATTTAGGGAAATGTCGAAGATGATAGCAATGAAAAACTCAAGGCAAGCTCACAGACAAACTCTACAAATTATTTGAGAACTTGATTTACTAAGTCCTATTTCATATGAATATCCATTATGATTTATTAAAGCATTTATAAAAAGTTTTATAATAAGTTCATAATAAGATTCCCTAAAGTTTCAGGTTAGTATTGCAAAAGTTTTTAAATAAAATTTCTAATAAATTTCTGATTTGATTCTTAATTGTTATTCCCTCATTTCTCATTTCCTCTATATTCTCTGAGTGCATTTCCCATATCCACTCGTATTTCTGCTTCCTATTCTAGCAACAATGGTCTCAGCCAATTTGCACCTTTGCACAGCTAGCACACAAAAAAGGAAAAAATAAAGTATAAAATAAAAGCTAAGTTCATTAAATCAAATAAAGATTTCTATAGAAATTGAAAGAGCCATTTGAGAAATTGACATCAATTTGGCTAACAATCTTACAATCTGATCAATGCATACAACAATGATGAGGATTATGATGACTGAATTGGTGATAATAATAACATATTTGTGGAACTTCTAAAAATTCATGAACTAAAGAGAATTCCTGGCAAAGATTTATCTCTATACATGAGGAGTGAAAAAAACCAAGTATTAGCAGGGCAATACTATTTTACATGACTTACGTTTTGCTAGACAAAGATTGAACATTACAACCAACCATGATCTACCTACAGTTACCCAGTACCCACTTAACCATGGATGAGAAGCCCCATTTTTTAACAAGAAGATATCTTCCTCTGGATTGAAAGTATGACTCTGTTGGAGCACACCCCTGACACAGCTGAGCCAAAAATACTAGCATCTCTGTTAAATGCTCAATCTTCCTATTCCCAGCAGAGACTGAAAATCGTGAATTTTCCATTACAAAAATACATTCAAAATTAACCGAGTGAGTTAATTTAAAAATTGTTGTCACTTATTTTGCTGCATGTGAGCATCATGTCTACTGAAAATCAGTTTTGTTTTATGCTTTGTTTACATTATGCATGTTTTATCTATATATACTTTTTTTTTTCCTTTTCCATTCTTTTTGATTCTTTTTACGCATAGCCAGATTCCCGTTCTCCACAAGGGAAAATCTGATGGTAATTTGTATGTATGATGCATTGGAGTTGCAAATAAAAACTTGAATAAAGTTCTGTTATTGGTTTGTTGCCAGTGAATGTCGTTTTATATACATAATCTGGGCGTGTTTGCCTGTGTCCAAATCACATATCAGTTTTTCATGGAAACATACTGCAATAAAGTAAATCTACTACAGCAAACACACACACGCACGCACACACACAACAACAACAACAACAACAACAACAACAAGATATCAAGCCTTAATTCCACTAGGTGGGGTCCATTACATGAGTTCTAACTGGCCGATCATCTCTATGAATGGTCATATCTTCTGTAAGGCACTTATAACTCATACCATTTAAATCTACAACAGTCAAAGAGTACCATTTTAGAACTTTAAGTTTTTGAGGAAGTTTCTGGACAATTATATCATATGGCCATTCCTACATTAACAATTGAATTGGTTTGTGTATATCAAGCAAGAGAAAGATGATCTTACCGGAGAAATTCTGAATGGACAAAACTTAGGCTTCCCCTTCCTGCTGTACTTAATTAACTGAGTACCTTTTTTCAAAGTAATGAGTGCCTTCCAAAAAAATAAATAAATAAATAAATAAATGAAGATGATCACACATATTTGTATTTAATTAAATTGTGAACAAACAAACTGTGACAAAAAGATGCAGTATATTAAAGAACTTATGGGACCAACTTTAATGCTATCAGTTCTGCATGAGTTAAGTTTTAAGCGAGAGACTGTTAAGAGGAGTCTGTCATACCTCTTGTAAGGAAAAGCATAGTCCTCTGGACATCTTTGTTTTCTATAATTTGAAGTGTATAGAAACAGTGAAAATGACCATCTTGTGCCTATTTAAGATATTTCTCTCATGTCTCTCTTCTATCTGACCATCGTGCAACTTAACCATAGCTTTTTTTAATCTCTTATTGTCATTCATTACAAGGTTTAACCATAGAAAAAGAAAACTATCATATTCAGCAGTACAAGGTTCAAGCGCACAAGCCCAGAACTAAATGGTGAAGAAAGCTCGAGATGCTTTTTTGTTTTGTTTATGGGCCTCTAAAATAAATAAAAGAAATAGAAAAGCAATCATTATGAATAACCGAAGGTAGCACAGCCTTAGCATTTTGGACCTCAATGAGGTTATAAGTTCAATCCACAGGCCCCTGTCAATCTATTGGGATTAAATTTTGGACGCTAGAACTGTAGGTTTAACAGGGTGATTCTAACCATAGGTAACCAACTATTTGCATGGTCAAAGCATCGGCATAATTTACTTTTATGACTTAAAAAATGTCTTCTTTATAAAATCTTAAAATTCTTGATCAGAATTACGTGCCAGATACAATTTTGCAAAATTAAGTCTACTGGATGGGGCCTTCTGCTTTAAAGAGGTGAGACAATCTGTAGGATTTTTGTTTCCGCTAATTTTATTTTATTCTTACAAAGCATTATTGTAATACCCCATATTTTCGTAAAGTTGCCACATATTTTAAGTGGGTTTAAAATACCGAAAAATAGGCTTGAAAGGGCAGTAAGTCGCCGAATCGACTGGAGGGAGTGCTCTGGAGCCTAGATGCTTAAGGAAAATTATGGTGCATTATCGAGTAGCCTAAGATATGATTTATGGGGCTGAAAGAAATTTGATTGGGAACGGTTTTCGGTACAGCTATAAATGCAGCTAAGATTTGAGCTAAAATTCCGAATTATCGTAGGTGACTTTCGGGAAGTCAACGAAAGCTTGAGGAGGCTTCGGTTTTTCATGATGAGCAACCCTTAAGTGAGTTTTGGAAGAAACAGATGGATTTAAGGTCAAATCGAAAATTTGGGCCAAAGTGTAATTTCTTGAAATTTGTCAAATCGACCGAAGGGAGGTCGAAACAACAATTTCTCGGGATCCTCAAAAGAGGAAGTATGCGTTTTGAAGCATGAGGGTCCTAATGGTAATAAAAGAAAGTTCAGGGGTTGATAAGAAGGCCTAAGTGCAATTTCGCAAAGTTGGAAGGCAATAGTGCAATTTCTGAAAAATTGCACAAGCCATGGCCGACCAGCAGGGTTTCCGGCCATCGATCGGCGTTTTTGACCATGGGGAACTCGAGGTAATGATCTAGAGAGCTCAAGGACCGAACCTTGGTCGTCGGGGAGCATCGAGGTGGCCGAATTTTCAAAAAATCCGACCGAGTTTTGGTCGGTATGTCGTGGCAATGCCGCAACCTGTAATCGGCCAATCGAGGCCGTTTGTCTCCTTGTTTGGGTCGCCCAAGAGGTGGTTGTGGAGCTTGAGGCATTGGGTCGACCATCCATGTCGGTTTTAAGGCCCAATTTTGGCTATAAATAGCCTGTTTTCGTGAGAGGTTTTGACTGAGGGTTTTGAAAGTTTGAGCTTCAAATTGAAGCTTCAAACGAACGAATTAGAGGCTATAATCATAGGGCTTTTGAAGCCCATGACTTGAAGAAGTTTTCTGGAGAAAATGAAGCATTTTCGTGTTGATTTGAAGGGTATTCGTGGCTCGCCGGAGTTGAGAGGCGGTACCATTTGGCCGAAGCTTTAATCGGCCGGATGACCGTGCTCTGGTAGTCCTTTGGAAGCTCAAGAGGTGCCCCAAGGATCGAATTGAAGAGGGCTATCCAGTGGTGTGATCGAGGGCAAAATCCGATGTTGGCTGGCGAAGTGCTCACCGGAGAAGACGACGCGCGTGCGTCACACGCGCGGCTTCACACGCGCAGGCATGTGGCAGAGAAGGTGGGGGCGCGTGCGGGCGCGTGGAATTCCAGAAAAATCTGAAAAAAATATAGAAAAATCGAGAAAAATAAGTTGAAGGGCCCTGTGCAAAAATATTTGGTGTTTGGCTTTTTAGTTTCTCGGTTTCTGCATCGATTAGCCTCGTTTTGCGTACAAACGGTGCTTCAGGGTAAGTTCTGGAATTTCCTTTGAAGTTCTTAGAATAAATATGGTTTATAGTGTTGTCGTGCTTGAGGTTAAGTAATTTATGCTATTTTTTAGGTGTGACACGAAAATCGAGACGATGCACGAGAATCGAGGCAATACACGATCATCATGTATAGTGCTCGAAAGTCTTGGTAGTGCACGAGATTAGAGATAGTGCACGAGAAAAGAGGTAGTGCACGAGAATCGAGGACTTGTGCGCATATCGAGGTGGTGCGCACTTTTCGAGGTGTCTTGGTCTTGTGGCAAAGGTAAGTAGCTCTACCTGCATAAAATAGTTTTGTGAGCGCTCCTATCTTCATAAAACTTGGTTTATGTGAGACTCCTATACTTCAAACCCTATTTTGTTCTCTTATGGGAGATTCATATTGCATGAAATAGTTTTGCAAACTCTAGTTGTTCTTTTACGTGAAATCATGTTACATATTCGAAATGTGTTTCCTTGGAAAATATATGCCGTTGGTTTTCAACTGTTGCATTTATAAAATCCGTGTGGCCATACTGTTGTACCTATTTGTTGTTGCCTGAAGGCAAAAGGTCGGAGATCTCCCGAGAGGCACTATGCGTGCGCCATCGAGAAAGCTCTTGTGGGGAATACTGTGAGCCTAAGGGACAGCGGGTGTGGTGCTTGCATGAGTTCTATGAGGTTGGGTCAGGGTGACATGGTTAGGGATCTCCCGAGAGGCGCTATGCGTGCGTCGTTGAGAAAGCTCTCGTTGGAGGTGTCCATATTCACGAGGCACTTCGGAGTAATTCTCGTTATTTCCTCATACGTTTCATACCTGTTCATGCATTGATATAAACTGTTTTTGGAGTTTCTCACTAGAAGGTTCATCTTCTAATTGGGTTATGCTCCTGGAATATTCAAAAGTTTCAGGTTTGGCGAGCAGCTCTAAGGGAGAGAAGATAGCTGAAGATTAAGTTTATCTACTATCGTTTGTAGCATGTTTTAGCTACGTTCCGATTGAGGATTAGTCTTGTTAAATGTAAGTGTGATTTGATGTATAAATGAGGTATTTAGTTGTTATCTCTTGAGGATGAGTCTCCATGTATTGAGGTATTTGAAGATGTATTATGGTACGAATATTCATGATTTAATTAAGGGAATCAGTTGTGTACCATATCAGGTTTCGATTCATCGCTTTCGCAAATTTTATGATGTGCTGGGAGGTTTGTTTGGAATTTGGTACTAGAGGTTTATGATATGTACCGGCGAGAAAATGGAATTTATGCATTTATGCATTTATATTGGGACTCAGCATAGTGACACGACTGGTGAGAAAAATATCAGGTCGTTACAATTATTCCCACCTTGGCTTGATGTATAGCACTCTAGCATTCAAAGTTCAAAACCTTCCATAAGTTTCCAAAAAGGAAACCAAAAAGAAAAAGAAAAAAATTCCCAATCTATTATTCCCTTAACGTCTCTCCTGTATAATTGTCTATTCAAGCACCTCGTTATGCATTGTCTTTTCCCACAATACATCTCAGTACCTGTCCTTCTCGTTGTGTTTAAAATAA
The DNA here is from genome assembly GCA_036245055.1 of Diospyros kaki. NCBI lineage: Eukaryota > Viridiplantae > Streptophyta > Magnoliopsida > Ericales > Ebenaceae > Diospyros > Diospyros kaki. The sequence goes on from BSEG01000013.1 coordinate 4,389,173, forward strand.
CATGAAAGTTATTACAAATACAAGAAACGAAAGTACATAACAATTATCTATATCTAACTGTGGTTCTCCCTTTTATGTAACATACTCCCTTTCATCACCTTCATTGGCATGAACCTTGTAACCTTCAATTTTTATCATGATAATTATATTCGGACTAGTGTCATATTCAAATTCAGCCACTCAAGCCACTTCCCTACAACTATAAAAAGAAATTAACCCATCTGCTAATGTCATCCAATGCTCAAACTACCACCATCTTCAATTAAAATTATGGTGTCAACCTTCCCATTTTCTAGAATTAGGATTTACGAAGTTTATTCCTCCGCCCTTCCCCCCTCCCATCCAAATTTCTTCTTAATGCCGTACAATCTTAGTGATGGTTTCATCTTCAATTTCCAATTTTACCACTATGTCTGATTAGTTTGCATGTTCCTCGGATTATTTTGCAACATTCTGCATGTTTGGTCTTCTCAGTCACACTGAATTGGAACAGCTGGCTTCAAATATGGTATAACACTACAAAAAATACCTGCCACTGCCACCCTTTAGTTTTGTTATTCTCTTGGGAACTAAAACAAATATTATAATTAAACATGCTTATCAATACCCTACCATAAAGAGAGAACACCAGTTTTTCATTCCCCTCTTCTAAGCATGTTAACCAAATCACCCCAGTGTTCATTTAATCAAGCATAAAACGTAATGAACCTACTAACTGTATCTACTATAACGTTTCCTCTCTGACAACTTTGTATTTTTATGCTTAATGTGTGCATTTGTGTTGGAAGTATTTAAAGGAGATTATTCCCCTTAACCAAAATTCAATTAAATATAAACATGTACGAAAAGAGGGTATGTAATTAAGTCATTAATACAGCCTTTAAAGTTGATCGATTATAACCTGAGTTTCAAAACCCGAAAGTAGTTTCTCTAAAGTTGCATGATCTTAGCTTACTGACAGGAACCTCATCTACTGAGACGGATTAATGAGTATGCGTTTACATATAATAAATATACATATACATATATATATATATATATAGAGAGAGAGAGAGAGAGAGAGACCTGATTGATGTCACGCTCAGGTTTGGCCTGGCTAACAAGAGGATGTGCCATTCCATGTGAAACAAAGCTTAGGGAGGGTCCAAAGCTCGAGAAGCCTCCAAATCGTCTCAACCATCCGGACAGTCTTCATAGATCCCCCAAACACTCTTCTGTTATTTCGCCTATCATCAATTTGCCATTCCCCCGCAAACGCAAACGCAGACACGAACTCTCTGCCGTTTCGGACACAATTCGGCGATTTCCCAAAGCAAAGAAGCCTCTGATCTCTCTACCAAAGCGAATTGAATTGAGTTCTGAGATTCTTATGAGAATTGAACAATGAAATGCGTAGAATGGTTGAATCTGAAGAGAAGCAATTCGATGAGAGAAAGAGAGATGTTTAGGGGAATTTTTGCAGCTCAAAATCCTGACCGAAGCGACATTGGCGCGCTTCTTCGCCCGTGTCCGCCACCCTTTTTCATTTGTTAATATTAATTAATAATATTATTATTAACTATTTATTTAATATATTAAACTATTATCCTTCCACCTTCCGTTGTCCATTCTTATTGTTATTAATAAAAAAAACTACTTAAGTTTAACAAAATGTTAAAATATTGTCTTAATTTAGATTATCTTAATTTGGGACAAACTAGTGATTTAAAGTTTAAAAAATATAATAAATTAATAAACAATGAGTATATATATATATGTGTGAGAGAGAGATAATCTTATATTATATATATATATCTTTTGTCGTTAGTTTTTATGAATAATATTATATTTATTTTTATGATGCACAGATACGATTTGGGAAGTCATTTTAATATTTTTAAAATAGTTTTTTTATAATATCAAAAAAAGCCTAAAAAAATATTTTGGAGATATTTTTGTAATTTTAAAAAAAGTTAAGATTATTTTGTTATATTAAAAAATATCAAAAAATTAAAAACATATTTTTATTCACAAAAATATTAGAGATATAAATAATTCTGTAGTTAAATTTGAGATGTAATTTTTTTATTTTTAATTTTAATTAAAATTTGTTTGAATGAATTATGAAATTTATGTTTATTTTTAATTAAATAATTATTTTTATATTAAAAATCATATTTATAAAAAAATTATATTTTTATTTACAATTTTAAAAAAAATATAATTCCCCAATTCCCATTTCAACGGAACTGAGACCCACTCTACCCTCTTGGTTATGTCTTAAAAACTCCTTGTAAATTGGGTTAATTTGTAAAGTCCATAAGTGATTGAATGAAGAGCATCAACGGTGGTGATTAAAGGGATAAAGAGGTAAAAATATTAAGTTTAATTATCCTTTACTAATTATTGTTTCCCTGTTTGTTAATTGTTACGACGCAGCAGCACCTATCTATTTACGCTCATAATTTAAAATAATAAAACTTAAAACTTAAAACTTAAAAATAATATTAACATCTCATCTCATTCGTTTATTGTCACGACCCAAAATCCAGGGCCGTGACCGGCACCATTCCCCCTAGAAGTCATAAACTCTAGCAGGGAATAGTAAGCCTTCTATTACACAATCCTTCAAACAGTTAACAATCTCATAAGTATTACAAAATAAATGTATTTCCATTAACTGATATTAAATTGTCCACCGGGCTATAAATCCATTACATGCTTACAATATTAAAAATTTCTCACATTACATACGAAAGGAATATTAACTTCCCTATACTCAACCCGTGAGAAAGAATGCATGTGTTGTAGCCGGAGCGTGTCTAGAGCAATAAAGTATAATCGTTTACCACGACTCCTACTGTCAAAATGATGTCAACCTACAAAATCTGAAATATTAAGGGGGGTAAGCCTCACACTGGCTTAATGAGGGGTAACATGTATTATAATGGGGGGAAATATAAAATCTGTGCAACGTATACAAATTATCATGTCATGACAGTTCAAATAATATATAATATTGAATGGGAGATGATGAATAAATATGCACATTGGGAGTAAACTAATTAGAACCAAAATTCACACATATCATTTCCTTGGTGCGGACTATCTCAACGACACCAAGATCCACTTCGGCGGACTATCTCACGCCGGATATAAACATGGATGGCGGACTATCTCACGCCTATCCAGGGTGGACTATCTCACACCCTAACACATACGTGGTGCACCAACGGCTAACTCTCACTGTGGTTAGCGATACAGGGTTCTAACTGTTACTCCATTCATCACATTTTATATCATCATTTAAAATTTTCATTGCCACATGAATATATCACATATAGGTCACGATCCACATTAACAGAAAGAAATTTACTCACAGGTATCAATATGTGCAAAACAATGATATGGATTCTAATTTCCCCCGTATGCAATTCACAAATGAAGTCATGAACAATATACATAGAATATTAGAACAATGAAGGGTATGAATGCAACAAATACCATCATAATGCAAATCACCCACTCACAGTATTACAGAAGATGCAGGATTCCCTCAAACGCCTCTTGGCTGGGGCACGTCAAAATCACCTAACAAAATTATCAAATTACATAAGATTTAATTAAATACAAAATTTAAATCCCCTAGGATTTGGACCGACCCAAATCCAACGGCCCAACGCCCCAAAATAAAACAACCTAGGCCAGCCACATTGCCAACGGCCACCACTGGCCGAAAATCTCGACGATCAAAACCTACCATTAGCAACGCCTAACAATAGAGGTCAATATATACAAAAATGAGCCAGATCTAACGGCTGGATTTCCGCAGATCTGGTTTTTAACATTCTGGCCAGATTTGAAAATAAGCTATTTGGCATCGCCAACCACATTTTTTCGGCGATCCGAGACCACCAATCAACTCCCCTACCCTTATAGACCAACATACCCAAAAATCATCAAGATCTAACGGTTAGATCTCCGTAGATCTAACTTTTAATTTTCAGCCAGATTATAAAACATGCTATTGCCGCCGCCGGCCAACATTTTCCGACGATCCGAGGCAGCCATTCAACGCCCCTAACCCCATTTACTAACATATCCAAAATTTAGCAAGATCTAACGGCTAGATCTTTGTAGATCTAAGTTCAAAATTTCGGCCAACACACCCAAATGCATATACATACACCTCTCACGAATTTATGCTTAAAAGTAAAGTTAAAGAAAATAAAAAACTTACCTTGTTGTAGATCGGGGTCGATTTCATGGTGAAAGTGTGGTTGGATTCAAGATCCAACGGCTAGATTTTGTAAAATCACTTGAAAGAGAAAATGAGAGAGAGAGAGAGAGAGTTGCTGGATGGGAAGAATAGAAGAGAAGGAGGGCCTAATTTGGGAGCCCTAAGGCCTTATATATGGCCATTTGGGCTGGGTCTTCAAGTCTTGGGCCTTCTCCATATAAGGCCCAAAAGTTAGGCTTTACAATCTCACCTCCTTATAGAAAATTCGTCCTCGAATTTTTTTTTTTATTCTTATTTCTTCCGCCTCTTTTCTTCTTTCTTCTTTTCCTCATTCTTCTTTCTTCCTTCCTATGCCTTCTTCTCCCTCGCTCACTCGGCCAGTCTGTAACCTGCAATTAGCCACCTCATGCGCACGTTCGCCGTCGACCTCCGTCGTGCCGAGCCTTCGCTGATCAGATCAGTGATCCCCTTCTCTCCAGTTACCGCCGACGAACCTTAGATCTACCCTACTGCCTTGGAGAGCTGTTGCCGTTAACCTAGCCATAGCCACATCTCAGATCGGCGTCACCACCGACTGCCGTCACCAGATCGGACCGCTGCGGCCCAGATCTGACCCTCCATCATTCGTCGTTCATCAGATCGGGTCGTCGCTATCGCTACCTGGCCTCCTGCCTGCCCCGACGCTTGTCAGCCCCATCATCGATTGCTCCCAGCCATCGAGCTTGCTGATTCACTCCATTGCGACCGCCTACAGTAAGCGCACAGCTCGCACAACTCGCTCCCAAATCCAGCCATACCACCGTCTGCGCCTGCTCCTTTGCGCAACCATCTGTTGTCGTCGGGCCTCCCTGGTTGCCATCGCGACCAACGTCACCTTTGCCAGGCCATCAACCCTGCTTCTCTCATCAAATCAGGCCCTTCATCGGCCATCACCTGATCGAGTCGCCACCGCCATTGCTGCCATTAGATCTGAAACTAGATCTGGGTTAACCTGACCCGACTAGATTTGATCGGATTCAATACAACTAGATCCGATCCGACCTGACCTATATTCTGATCCAATCCGAACCGACTAGATTTGATCTGACCCGGCCTATATTTCGATCCAATCCGACCCGACTGGATCTAATCTGACCTGGCCTGTATTCCGATCCGATCCGACCCATTTAGTTCCCAGATCCATCATGCCAAGACTCAGGCCAAGACGTCGATCTCCATGCGGTGCCTGTATAGTCTTGCATGCCCAATGTACCTCATTGTGCTTCTTTGCCCCTTTCTTTAGCCACGAGGAAGGAGTTACTGATTTTTCTGCCATCCACAGAGTTTTTGGTGCCATGAATGCATCCATCCTCCTGGCCCGGGTTCCGACAAGGGACCGGTCTGAGGCAGCCATTACCCTTACTATTGAAGCCTTAGCTCGACTTCAAGATCCTGCTTATGGTTGTGTGTCATACATTCTTGCTCTCCAACAACAGGTTAGTGATCTGCTAACTTATCGAGCTCTATTACAGCAATTTGTAAACTATTATGCACATCCTCAGCCTATTCCAGATTGGCCTCACCCACAAATAAATCCCAATCAATTTCCAGAAAATACCTCACTCTCTAGTTTCCCAGAGGCTAGTTATTTACCCTACCATACCGATGCTAGCAGTAGCCAGGGCCCACATCGAGACGACATCGATGAGCTTGGACCCGTCGTGTTCGGCAATCATCGTCGGCACTAAGCATTGACAACATTTCAAGCTATCGATTTCTTTGGTTTGACCCCCTTTTTTTTTCTTTGGTTTATCTCTTGTAAACGTATTGAACCTATGGAATGAATATTGTGCTTGGATACTATAATGTCTCATTCTCTTGTCTTTACCCTCAATCGCATATCAATCATAAAATATCTCTAGCTCTTGCAGCTGTTTAATAATTTAGCAAATCGAGGTAAAATGTCGACTCTTAATTATCACCTGATAATTTACGTCCTCAGTCAAGTCACACATAACTAAGCATCAAATAACTTTGAGTTATTAATGGCAATTCAAACTTTTTATTTAGAAATAATTCCATTAAATCCTCCGATAATACATTATGGTATTTCTCTTACTGTCTCCATTCTTTCACGGCTTCAATCTTCGTAGGGTCAACCATGATGCCCTCCTTAGACACCACATGACCCAAAAACGCCACACTATCCAACCAGAACTCACATTTCGAGAACTTAGCATATAGCTTGTGTTTTTTTTTTTTTTTTGCCATGCTTGAAGCACTACCCTAAGGTGTTGCTCATGCTCCTCTTGGCTTGTCAAGTAAATCAATATGTCATCGATAAACACAATGACAAAGTGATCAAGGTGCGGTCTAAATACTTTATTCATGAGGCCCGTAAATGTCGTCGGGGCATTCGTAAAGCCAAAGAACATTACAAAAAAAAACTCATAGTGACCGTATCGAGTCCTAAACGCAGTCTTAGGGATGTCATCACCCCTAATACGAAGTTAGTGATAACCCGATCTAAGGTCGATCTTGGAAAAACATTAGGCACCTTGCAACTGGTCAAATAGGTCATTTATACAAGGTAATGGATATTTGTTTCGGATAGTGGCCTTGTTCAATTGCCTATAGTCAAAACAAAGCATCATGGTTCCATCATTCTTCTTCACCAAGAGCACAAGTGCTCCCCATGGCGAAGCACTTGGGTGAATAAAGCCCTTGTCTAAAAGGTCTTGGATTTGTATCTTAAGTTCCTTTAGCTCGGCTGGAGCTATATGATACGGAGGTATTAAAATTGGTCAAGTCTCATGAGATAAATGCATACATAACTCTATGTCATGTTTCGAATGTGGTCCCGACAAATTTTTCGGGATAACATTTGAATACTCCCTCATTATAGGCACATGCCTTGACTCACCCTCTACCTCGAGAGTCTCTCGTACCACGGTTAGGAACGCCTAACACCCCTCATTCATCAATTGTCTCATCACTAAATCAGACATAATGTTCTCAATTCAACTTGGTCACTATTTTGTCATTTCCTTGAGTGGTACCGTTTGATCAAATTTTTTTTTTTTAATTATACCAGCCCTATAACCAATGTAGACTGTGAAACGTAATAATTTGTTACTCACTTTAAAAACTAAAATATTTATTATTATTATTAATTTATTATTTAAAATTTAAAATTTAAAATATAATAATATTTAGCCACACCACCACTTGTGGTGTTGGAGTTAACACATCTCCTTCACTTCACTTGTGGTTTTTGAAACCAGCATTTACTACTTCTCATTCACTTGTCAATATTGTAACATTAGTCTCACATGCCATCTCATCATTCTTATACATATCTTTATATTTGCATTTATAGTCAGGGTAAATTTCACTTAAACCCACTGAATTTGAATTATTTATTTATATGGACATTTCTTAAAAGTTAAAATGAAAATTTCAAGCTTTAAAAACCTCCAAAAACATTTTCAAATAACATGAAACCTTCTTACAAATAACACAAAACTTAGGTGCATTTTGCCTTACCCTAATTATGAATAAATTATTAGGCTTATCTTACAGCTTCGGACTCAGGAACTTCTACCCCAAGTTATCTGCCACATGACATCCCATTTTTTTTTTTTAATATGCTGCTATAGCAACATAATTATATTTGATATTTGCAAGACCAACAAAACCAATGCCCTTCATCAGTAACACTAGACATTAATCAATTAGTTGGGATACCAAGGAAAATTAAGCCAACCATTAATAGTAGTGCTCATAGCAAAATGAGAATATCCAACATACATACTTGTGTGTGTATATATATATTTGTCTAAGATCCGGTCAAAAACCAGTTAGTGCCTGTAGACGGCAGAGAACCAGATGACTTAGTGACCGACCCAATCTTGGACCGAAATTCGAACACTCCTAACTAACACAGTACCTCAGAGCCAAAACAAATTTCTCCCAACTCAAAACCTATATTCAAGCACATATCTACAATCTCAATTCTGTGACTCATTGCACCTCACTTAGTGCCAACGTTCCTGGCTCAGGATCTAGGTTTCAACATTACTATGAAGCCTAAATTTTTAATCACTATCTCTCATAGAACTTCGTGTCCTAGGAGCATGATTCTACTGTATGCAACATTCAAATTGTCTTACCATTCGGAAACAAATAATATGCCAAATAAAATAGAACTTCACATACACAAATCAGATATGCACAAGGGACCTATAGTCCTTGGCAGAGCAAGGTTATGAATATGTCGCGACTCATATTCATACCTATCCTGCCAAAAACGTGCTCCGAACTATAGTGTATGCAATACAATGCATGTGAAAGTGTTTAACCCCTTATTCATACACCCAAGTGTCATTTCATTTTCGTTTTATTTCCCAAGTTCTAAAACCTGGCTCTGATACCAACTTTGTCATGACCCAAAATCCAGGGCCGTGACCGGCACCATTCCCCCTAGAAGTCACAAACTCTAGCAGGGAATAGTAAGCCTTCTATTACACAATCCTTCAAACAGTTAACAATCTCATAAGCATTACAAAATAAATGCATTTCCATTAACTGATATTAAATTGCCCATCGGGCTATAAATCCATTACATGCTTACAATATTAAAAATTTCTCACATTACATACGAAAGGAATATTAACTTCCCTATACTCAACCCGTGAGAAAGAATGCATGTGTTGTAGCCGGAGCGTGTCTAGAGCAATAAAGTAGAATCGTTTACCACGACTCCTACTGTCAAAATGATGTCAACCTACAAAATCTGAAATATTAAGGGGGGTAAGCCTGACACTGGCTTAATGAGGGGTAACATGCATTATAATGGGGGGAAATATAAAATCTGTGCAACGAATACAAATTATCATGCCATGACAGTTCAAATAATATATAATATTGAATGGGAGATGATGAATAAATATGCACATTGGGAGTAAACTAATTAGAACCAAAATTCACACATATCATTTCCTTGGTGCGGACTATCTCAACGACACCAAGATCCACTTCGGCGGACTATCTCACGCCGGATATAAACATGGATGGCGGACTATCTCACGCCTATCCAGGGTGGACTATCTCACACCCTAACACATACGTGGTGCACCAACGGCTAACTCTCACTGTGGTTAGCGATACAGGGTTCTAACTGTTACTCCATTCATCACATTTTATATCATCATTTAAAATTTTCATTGCCACATGAATATATCACATATAGGTCACGATCCACATTAACAGAAAGAAATTTACTCACAGGTATCAATATGTGCAAAACAATGATATGGATTCTAATTTCCCCCGTATGCAATTCACAAATGAAGTCATGAACAATATACATAGAATATTAGAACAATGAAGGGTATGAATGCAACAAATACCATCATAATGCAAATCACCCACTCACAGTATTACAGAAGATGCAGGATTCCCTCAAACGCCTCTTGGCTGGGGCACGTCAAAATCACCTAACAAAATTATCAAATTACATAAGATTTAATTAAATACAAAATTTAAATCCCCTAGGATTTGGACCGACCCAAATCCAACGGCCCAACACCCCAAAATAAAACAACCTAGGCCAGCCACATTGCCAACGGCCACCACTGGCCGAAAATCTCGACGATCAAAACCTACCATTAGCAACGCCTAACAATAGAGGTCAATATATACAAAAATGAGCCAGATCTAACGGCTGGATTTCCGCAGATCTGGTTTTTAACATTCTGACCAGATTTGAAAATAAGCTATTTGGCATCGCCAACCACATTTTTTCGGCGATCCGAGACCACCAATCAACTCCCCTACCCTTATAGACCAACATACCCAAAAATCATCAAGATCTAACGGTTAGATCTCCGTAGATCTAACTTTTAATTTTCAGCCAGATTACAAAACATGCTATTGCCGCCGCCGGCCAACATTTTCCGACGATCCGAGGCAGCCATTCAACGCCCCTAACCCCATTTACTAACATATCCAAAATTTAGCAAGATCTAACGGCTAGATCTTTGTAGATCTAAGTTCAAAATTTCGGCCAACACACCCAAATGCATATACATACACCTCTCACGAATTTATGCTTAAAAGTAAAGCTAAAGAAAATAAAAAGCTTACCTTGTTGTAGATCGGGGTCGATTTCATGGTGAAAGTGTGGTTGGATTCAAGATCCAACGGCTAGATTTTGTAAAATCACTTGAAAGAGAAAATGAGAGAGAGAGAGAAAGAGTTGCTGGATGGGAAGAATAGAAGAGAAGGAGGGCCTAATTTGGGAGCCCTAAGGCCTTATATATGGCCATTTGGGCTGGGTCTTCAAGTCTTGGGCCTTCTCCATATAAGGCCCAAAAGTTGGGCTTTACATTTATTCTCTCTCTCTCTCTCTCTCTCAAATGCTGCTGTGTGCTGGTTAAACCCTAAAAGCTTCCAGATTTCGGATTCCCCGCGCTCGCTGTTTCTGCAATGAGACGAAGCTTGGGAAAGTTTTCAAATCCCACAACCATCGGCAATGCCACCAAACCCATTCTAATTGCCTCCTCCTCCTCCTCCTCCTCCTCGGCTTTCTCCACCTCGGCTAGTGGCGGCGGCGGCGGAGGAGGTGGAGGCAGAGGCCGGGGAAGGGGAGGCTCTCCTCCCGACTTTCAATTTCCAGCTACTGGTCCCCCGGGCAGAGATGAATCCAAAGATAACAACAACCTGGATGGTGATGATCCCAAACGCCCTCAAGGATTATGTCATGGTCGCGGTAAACCCCTCCCTTCTGATCCAGCTCTTCCATCATATTCTGCCTTCATGTCTGCCATTAGCAGCGGAAGTAGATCAGCCACCGGGCGCGGCAGAGGCACCGTCCCTCCTCTTTCGCCGTCTCAATCCGAGCCCCAGCATTTCGGGCCGCCCAAGAAACCTGTTTTCTTTACCAAAGAGGACGTGCCCCCCTCGACTACGCCAATTGGCGATGCCGGAAGAAGCCACCCAGACGGCAACCTCAGTTCCGGTACTTTGTCACCGATGTCTGGTGGTGCCGGCCGTGGGAAACCCCCAAAGCAATTGCCTTCCAGTGACCAGGCCGTGCAGGAAAACCGTCACCTCAGGTCTCCGCAGCCCAGTAGAGGGGGAGGTGTTGGCAGTGGCAGGGTGTCTGCTGAGGGTAGTGCAAGCCCAACCCCGAAGTTAAGCCGCGAGGAGGCCGTCGTAAAGGCCATGGGAATATTGTCTAGGCCCGGTGCGGCTGGTGAGAGAGCGCAGGACGGTGGGAGAGGGCGAGGGGGTTCTAGAGGGAGAGGCCGCGGCCGAGGGAGGGGCCGGGGTTGGAGAGGGAGAGGTAGAGCTAGAGATGGCTTCGTTCAAGATGCTGCCGACGACGACTATGGAGCTGGTCTTTATCTTGGTGACAATGCTGATGGTGAGAAGTTGGCCAAGAGGATTGGAGCTGAGAATATGGATAAGTTGGTAGAGGCATTCGAAGAGATGAGTGGTAGAGTGCTGCCTTCTCCTATGGACGACGCGTACTTGGATGCCCTCGACACAAATTACTCGGTAAAACAAATTATCATCCAATCAGTTAGGACATGAATGAGAAGTTTTTTGAATGATGATTTACTTAGTTTTTCATGTACTTTGGTTCTGCAGATAGAGTGTGAGCCTGAGTACATGATGGAGGAGTTTGGTACAAACCCAGATATTGACGAGAAGCCCCCGATTCCACTTCGAGATGCACTTGAGAAGATGAAGCCATTCCTGATGGCTTATGAGGGAATTCGAAGCCAACAAGAATGGGAGGTATGTCAAAATGCACCATTGGTGTTGTATCTCATAAGTTCTTTTTTGATCCTAGCTGCTGTAGGAATTCATTGGCTAGTCAACCGTGGCAGATACAAGTGTTGTCGTAGGACCTAGTGTGATGGATCCCAAGAAATGACTTCCTTTTAACCTAGAACTCTATATAAATCTAGTTTGATCTAGTTTGTTTTCTAGAGAAAAATATTTAAAAAAAAAAAGAAAAGGAAAATACAGTTGCAAGAAGGGTTAAAAAAAAAAAAAAGAAGAAACCTGTAGAATATTTTTATTGGGAATACATTGAAATTCTTGAAGAGCTTGAGATTTCTTTTGGAGCTATCAAACAAACAATGGATTACCACAATTCACCATGTTAATTTTTGAAGAGGAGATTGATCCTGGAATTAATTATATTGTTGTTTTAACTCTGGTGGAGAGTTTGAATGGTTCTAATGTCTTTTGAACTTCATAGTTTTAGTTAGTGGATGATGGCTTGCTCAGGAATCTGTATGGAACTTTATATTGCTTGCCTGTGTTTGGACATTTATGAATAAAATTTGAATGAAAATGCTGAATGTTTTTCATCTCTTTTTCTTAAAGGCTCCTTTACTTAATATGGAATAAAGACGATGTTACCAATGCACAGAACTGTGCAAGAAAGATGATTTTTGTTGTGCATAGTACTTGGTAAAGTATTTGATCTTATGATTCCTTGGACTAATATCTAAGACCACTAGGTACTGATATGCAGCTGACATCTTCTACTGCTTAGTTAATTACCTTGCAACTGGAATTTTGTATGGCTTGAAATGAGCTCTCCTGGAGCGTGAGCATGAAAGATATAATGTAATTATGCCTGTTTGCGTAGGTGGTTTCAAACAGTTTGATTAATCATATATTTTACTTCTCTTTTCGATCTGTTTTCATGGTGCCGAATTGGATCCAAATGGGATCCAAATGACAGCATTCATTTTTCCATCTACCTCGGTTAATGTCTTAAATTAAGAAGCAGCCATGATCCATGGGAACTAATGCATTGTGATTCAAGAACCTTTTCAATCTAATTATCTAGCTGCATTGGAAGAGGTGAAAGACTAGGAGCCTGTGCTGAATACAAGGGGGAAGAACCCCTGCCTGTAGAAAAGTATGCCTACAAATTAGGAGGTTCAAAAGTGCCTCTATAAGAAAAAAAAGTCCTCAATATTTAAAATTGGATTTTTTTTCCTATTTAAAGTCAAATCAAGTAAAAAGGTGCTGGGTTCAAGTTTCTGGATAACACAAAATACCCCAATAGCTCAAATCTGAAATTTCTCGAATAAATGTATGGGGATCTCTTTCACTGAAATCTAGTTTACTACCATGCATATTAATGGCAACTTTATAATTTTCTTAACTTAAATGTATTTTTTCTCCCAATACCAGCATGTAGCTCACCAATACGTTGGGCAAAGGATTCAATAAAGTGAAAGGTATAGTTGTCAATTGATAATTGAATAAGGTTAATAGGTGGATGAGGAGAAAAATCATGAATAGTTTTAAAAGGACTTCTTCTAGTAGACTAATAGACTGAGCTGTCATAAGCAGTTCGCAGAGTAGATCCCAATTCCATGGCTTATTACCTGCAGTACACCTAAGCAAATCAATTTCAGTTTCTCCATGAGTTTATGGATGAAAAACTAAAGAAAATATCAAGTTGACCTTAAATAACCTCTGACGGGTTTTCCAACCATAACCGACAAACTTAATGTTCCTCCTGGAGTCCTAGACACAAAAGAAAGTGAGTATTTCACATAAACAAGTGGCCTCTTGAATGAATGAATAATTTAGCCATGTGTGAATCATCAGTTGTTTTACTACTAGAAATAAAATGAGCCGTCTTAGAAAACCCAACAACCACAATAAAGATGAATCATATCCTTGCAGTTTTAGGTGAATCAGGGATGAAATCCATGCCAAGACCTTTCCATGGTTAACATTTAATTGACAAAGTTTTTCAAACAAACAATTATTTTGTTTTTAGCCATGGTTTATTCGCAAATGCACCACTAAGAGACAATTGTGGAAACATCTCTTTATGGCCTATAAAATCTATCCTCAATAAGAGCTATGTACTCATATCTACTAAAATATTCAGATTGCCCTTTACCTTTAGCATACAGTTCCTATTCTACAGCATACAGGACCCATAAGTCAAAGCTCATTGCAAATAGAAGAAAATTGATCCTGTATTAGCCAACAAGTCGTTGATAGTTCTTATTTCATCCTAGCTGCTGTAGGAATTCATTGGCTAGTCAACCATGCCAGCTACAGTCTTTTAGATTCTATCGTGTTGTCGTAGGACCTAGTATGATGGGAGACACTAAAGAAATGACTTCTTTTTAACCTAGAACTCTATAAATCTAGTTTGATCTAGTTTGTTTTCTAGAAAAATATAAAAAAAAAAAAAAACAGAAAATGAAAATACAGTTGCAAGAAGGGTAAAAAAAAAAGAAACCTGTAGAATATTTTTCTTGGGAATACATTGAAATTCTTGAAGAGCTTGAGATTTCTTTTGGAGCTATCAAACAATCAATGGATTATCACAATTCACCATGTTAATTTTTGAAGAGGAGATTGATCCTAGAATTAATTATATTGTTGTTTTAACTCTGGTGGAGAGTTTTAATGGTTCTAATGCCTTTTGAACTTCATAGTTTTAGTTAGTGGATGATGGCTTGCTCAGGAAGCTGTATGGAACTTTATATTGCTTGCCTGTGTTTGAACATTTATGAATAAAATTTGAATGAAAATGCCGAATGTTTTTCATCTCTTTTCTTAAAGGCTCCCTTACTTAATATGGAAGAAAGACGATGTTACCAATGCACAGTACTGTGCAAGAAAGATGATTTTTATTGTGCATAGTACTTGGTAAAGTATTTGATCTTATGATTCCTTGGACTAATATCTAAGACCACTAGGTACGGATATGCAACTGACATCTCCTCCTGCTTAGTTAATTACCTTGCGACTGGAATTTTGTATGTCTTGAAATGACCTCTCCTGGAGCGTGAGCATGAAAGATATAATGTAATTATGCCTGTTCGCGTAGGTGGTTTCCGACAGTTTGATTAATCATATATTTTTACTTCTCTTTTCGATCTGTTTTCATGGTGCCGAATTGGATTTAAAACCTTTCATCATTACAATATGCCGCTCTGTCCACAGTCCACCACTCACTAATTTTTTTGCTGCATTCCACCCACTCACTATTACTTTCTCAAAGATAACATATTAAGCAAGGTAGCTCAGTCTTAAGAAGTTAAAAAGTCTTTTTTATACCTTATCATACTTCTGTTGATTGCTACTCTTAAACCTTTTTCTATTCTAGGAAGTTGTAAACGAAACAATGAAGAAGGTCCCTATTATGAAAGAGCTTGTGGATTACTATAGTGGACCTGACAGAGTAACTGCTAAGAAACAACAAGAGGAGCTGGAAAGGGTAGCAAAAATCCTTCCTGAAAGTGCACCTGCTTCAGTAAAGCGGTTTACCGAGCGTGCAGTTCTCTCACTCCAGGTTGGGTTTCTCTCTAATTATTTTCTTTTTTAATTGTTCATTATGGTGGTTTACTTAATTTTGCTATCGAATTTTAACTTAAAGGATTTCAACTTCTGCAATGCTTATTTAAGAGATCATGGTGGTGGTCATTTCTAGTTAGATAAGGTAAAAACTAGCTTTAAGTTAATAGAAACATTGCATAAATAATGCTTGCAAAACGATTTCTTCTATTAGAGTGTGCTTTTGGTTATGGAATTTCCTTTTTCAAATGTGCTTTGGATTCAGAGCTCTCTTTTTCTTTTGGCTGAGAATTCTCATTCCTTGTTCATTTTCACTGCGATTATTTTTTCAAAAACTGACTTATAAATAGTTTAAACATCTTACCAACTTTTTGTATCTTTGCTAAATTGTTGAAACAAGTTACCTTTATATGCATAAGAACTTTTTGTATTTTTTATTTGAAATGCTACATACATTATGACAACTTTGTTTCGTCTTTTTAACAAACAAATACACACAATTATGCAGAGCAACCCAGGCTGGGGATTTGATAAGAAATGCCAGTTCATGGATAAGCTTGTGTGGGAGGTCTCACAGCAATACAAGTGAAACAGAGTCTTGTTATCATTGAAGGTTAACTTGAGGATTTCAGCTGCTGCTGCTAATGCTTAGGATTGTTATTATTATTGTATCCTTACTTCCTTTGCTGACTGAGTACAGAAATCAAATTTTTTCTTTCTCAAAGATCATTTTGGATCTTGTTATCAGGAATAAGGATTTTGGAGGGCAAGTTGGATCTTGTTATAAATTTTTGTTAAAGGTCATTTTGCTGTGGTGATATCCAGTTGTTTTGATCAATTCAAACAGCATGGCTCATTACAAGGGGAACTTTTTGCAGTGTTGTTACTTTGGGAAAGTGATTTATGGAGACCAAGGAATAACATTGAATTATATTATATGTTTGATATTTTTGTTTTTATTTTTTTTCTCTAAGTTGGTTTGATTAGTAGGAAACTAGAGGGTTTCCCATCTATTACGGATGTGTAATAAAAAGAAATAAAAAATTTTCAATGAAACTTCAATTTGAAGGGGGTGTTATTCAGGGGTTGTATAAGCAATTATTATTTAATTTTAAATTGCAAATGTTAGTTCTTTTTAGATTTATTATGATATTTAATAGATAATTAGTAGGAGTATTTATGAAATAAAAAAAATTAAAAGATGGTATTTTGATGAGTTCAGAGCTTTATATACCAAAATAAATATTTGTATTCAATTGAGACATTATATTATATTTCTTTTAATGAATTAAAAAATGAGCAACAGTAATATCATGAAATATTTTACATGATAACCTTGTTTAACTAGGAGAGACTTTCTAAAAAATTAATCAAATTTTTAATAAACTTTAGTAACAATATCAATCAGCTTTCTTACTTTTAAAATTTATCTAGATATAAAACTGATTATAGTTTGAATTAATGGAGATGGTAAATTTAATGTGCAGTTAACAACTAAAGTAACTGAAAGCACATCATTGTGAAGAAAATGCATCTACAAACATGGGAGACTGATATATTTTGGGGCCAGTATTACAGTAAATTTTCCTTACTAGGACAGTGAATTATTAACTTAATTTTATCTTATGCGTGGGTAGCTGAAGCCCAAATATTATTTCGATTTGTTGTCTCAGGTAGTTCAAACATAGAAATGTTTCAGAACAACAGAAACTAAAGTGTAAATAGATATTTATGCAAGCTCGGTAGTTAAATAGCTAAATATTTTTTAATATCTAGACACATATTTACATAATAGTTCAAAGTGGATCATTAAAAAGTACATTCAACACTGTTAAAATTAAAAAGACAAAACAAAAAAAGACACTGTTAAAATACAGTTAAGCATAACTTTAGTATGAAGTACAAGTATATAGACTTTTTACATATGCCAAACATTCTGATCAAACAAAATTTACAATGTTAACAAGAAGTAAACTTCGTTAAATACATTAAACTTGCACGTGGAAGAATCCCAAGTGACAGAAGAAGCTGAAGCTGAGGAGTTCAAGAACTGAAAAATAAATATGTGAGAAATTAATAGAGGCTTTTAGTATTTTTCAACCTTTTGTATTACCCTTTGCAAATCTGAGCCTATAAATAGGCCTTGTATCTAAGCATCAAAAACCAATCCGGCAATAAAAATATTCTTCCTCGTTGTTCAAGTTCGGACAGTCACACAACACCCACACACACCGTGGTTGGATTAAGAAGAAGGAAGGTGGTACCTTCCAACAAACTTCACTTGCTTCCAGTTATTTAAGTTTCCTCTGAATGGACTGCTCATTGTTACCAAAGTCATTTATTCCCAAACTAAAGTTCTAGTTTCCTCTTGACTAGACTGCCCATTGTTATCCTCAGATACAATCACAAGTTGGCAGCCCCTAGCACGCATGTTTTCATCAATGACAGTCTTTATTTCCACGCACATATCAGGAAGACAAAATATAAATAAAATTAACAAGTAAAATTATTGGACAGGAAAAATATACAAAGAGGTTTTTGCACCCCGTTGTTGGGGGGCCGGGGGTGGGGGCAGCAGAAAAAATAATCGTACCTTGAGAACCAGGAGATGCTTCTGCAGTGCGGGAGTAAGTTGAATGAAGTTGAAGTTCATATTCCTCATATAACCTTTTGTACATTGCAACCTACAGAAATCTAAAGGAGGAAAGACAGAGGAGAATATATTACAAATATAACAAGGCCAAGCATGTTCCTCTTTTAAGTCATAACACTTGAAATTGCTTACAGAGGTGGGAAGTGATTCAATCATTTTCCTTGCTCCTTTGCTCTCGCTAGTACTGCATTAACTTTGGCAGCAGCCTCATCGGTGTGTCTCTGGAGTTCTACTTCAAACTTCTCCTAGAGTTACAGCAGAATACATAAAATATCAAAACGTCTGCCCACGCAAATGCAAAATTGCAATGTATGGAAGACAAATCAACAAACATGAACTTCTTTAAAACTTTCAGCTCCATTTCTCTACTTTCAATCTGGTCGGAGAGGGAGGCTTCTGAGCTCAACATTCTGCTCAACTAATCCATTTATATCCTTAAAAGGTCAATTGCAAATGTTTTTTTCCCAACAAGGAATCAATGTTGGGTCACTAAATGTAATTTACAGGATGAACCAAAAGCCATATTTAAACTGAGGAAGCAAAAGTGATACTTACCACTTTCAGAAACTATTTTTTCAGCATCAGAGTCAGCATTCAACCACAACCGGAGAGATGGTAATGTCATCAATGTAATCAGGACCAGCAGATCCACAGCAAATTTGTACATCTCGACATTCCTTTAGAAGGATTGTCACCTGAGATAGTATTAAGCAAATAGCAAAAAAAGTATAGATTGTTACTAATGCCAAAAGATCGGAATAATGCATAAGCAACTCCACGCAGTAAAAGGGTAACAATCCATTCAGGAAACTTGTATAAGCTGACTAAATTACAAGGCTATAGTTGAGATGCAACTCCTACTAAAAATGGACTAGGGCTTCTACATCAGTTGCTTCAGTATAATGATAAATGCTCGAGGGTTCTTGAGTTTTCACACACAAGTATAGGTAAAAAAGTTAGTCAAGGAAAAAAGGTTTAAAATTTAATCATAGAATCTTGAAACTTTCACATGGAAATCTACAGAGGGGGTAGATGTTGTGCTTAAGAGAAGAATCAATATTATTTGCCTATTAAGAGGCAAGATGGATTATTGTGACTCAGGATATGAACTCTGTTACCCAACCAAGGACTATACGAGGAATTAGGTGGGGATTAATATAGATTAAACCTTAAAGAATAAGATAGGCAAAGTGAAGATGCTCCGAGGATGATATTGCAGTAATATTCTGAATGTCCTTAGCTGACATGCATCACAAGGGGGAGGAAAAAACATGAAGATAACATTTGGGAGAACTGAGAGTAGATGTTACAAGAAATATGACTTTGATAATCAAATGAGCAAAAAAGTGAGTGGATATAGAGATGTGCATGGAGTTAATGGCCTTGAGAAAAAAAAAAAAATACTGAGAAAATCATTATGTAGGTTATGTTTTTCTTAGACTTAAAAATCAAGTCATTTCAAGAAAATATCAATTCAAATATTTCAAATCAATAGTTCAAAAAAATAGGAAAATTATTACTAGTATTACTTATAGAATCAAGGCAGAAAAGTTAAAATTGATACGACTTCTAGAATGTTTCATGTTTGAAACATCTCTTTAAAGCTTAAAAGTTTTAACAGATAGTATAAAGACCAACTTTGTTGAATGGTGCAAAATGTTTAAAGTACTAATATGTGCAAACTGTGAACATAATTGAGTTGAGGATGTTACACTTAACTTGAGGCCAAATGAAATCATGATAGTCCAAGCAAAACAAAACAACAAAAGGACAGAAGAAGCACAAGATGTATCTTCTGTAATAATAAAGTTGGAGTAGCAAATATTAACACGATGCACATAGCAAGTTTAAGATGATCTAGGCATACGAGAAGAATATAAATAAATGGATCTATGATCAGAATGAATTGAATGGAAAAAAATTTGTAACAGAAGATGTAGAAAAAGATCAAAAAAAGACTTGATGAGAAATTCTTAGAAGTGACATAAGATTAATGGCCTTACATAAGATATGGCTATGGATAGAGATGATGCCAAGCTAGAATTCATGTGGCCAATGCCACTTAGTGAGGTTAAGGGTTAGCAGTGTTGTTATTGTTGCAGGAGTCCTCCATTATGTAATCAACACCAAAAATTCAATATGTCCACATAAAAATAGTACTTCTTTGAATGCAAAATAAACTCATGCGTACAAAGACACATGAAAAACTGAAGAATCAATTATTAAAACTGAAACACAAATAGGTAAAATAACCAAACTGTGGCTGGTGCTCAATTATTTCCAAATTACCTGTTTTTGGAGATCAGTGATCTCCTTCTGTGCTAGGGAGCAGTCCCTTTCACGGCTCCTCAAATCAGCCTGAGAAACAAAAACAAAACCTGTTGCCTCAGTGACAGTATTACAAACCTTTAATTCCTGGATGGTCCTCTCTAAATTAATTTGCTCAGAAAGAGATTGCTGCAGCTTTTGGTTTACTGCAGAGTATGCTTCAACCAATTTCTCATGTTCCACTATATAAGTATCAATAATGTCATTGAAACATCAAAATTACACTAATGAGAAATAAATCCAAAGAGAGTTTACTTCAAACAGATTATTTTAATCATATTGATTTAGTGAAGTGCATTAACCATATTGCTCAGGCTTCATTGACAATTTCATCTAAAACATACATAATCGACAAAAAGAAATATATCAAGCTAGATCATGTCAGTCTCCTGTCAACAAGCATAATTCTTAATGTTCAAATTTTGTCAGTGGATGAGGCAAAAATAACAGAACCTCGAGATGAGTTTAGCATTCAAAATCCTTGGCAATGACAACTTAATAGGTGATGACTTTAATATTTTACATCTTAGAGATAAATGAAAATCTTCAGATAATGTAATTATAACTCATATAAAATGCAGAAGGGAATCTTAGTATTCTTTGTCTAGCTCCTACATCCATTCCTCTTTTCTCCAATTCACTTCTGAGTCTTTACAATTTCATGACAAAAATTTAGATAACTCATGTGCTAAACATAGCAATCCTATATGCAAGTATTAACCATTTTAAAAGCATGGATACAAATAGTATACAATCAAGGGCTGTGGGCTACCGAGATGCCAAATTCCAGAACTGGGCCTCTATCATGGTATGAACACAGTACCAATAACAACAACAACAACATATCCAGCCTTTATCCCACTATGAACACAGTACCAATATTTTGCCAAAATGTGCAGGAGCATGTGCCCATTCTGTCTTTTCGATTTTTGTTCGATTTTTTCAGTTTTTGATTTTTTAGTTTATTCGGCCGTTTCGTTCAGATTTTTACTAAAATTCAGTTTGTTCAGTTACTGAATTTTGGTCAGTTCAGTTCTTACTTTCTCTGCATAATAATTTTATTACAAGAGTACATACTGTTTTTTAAGTATAAAATTTATTAACTGTCGTTGTGCGCTGAAGATGTTTGACATTGCTGTTGGCTCCAGTGACAAGCACTAACAAAGATGGTGGTTGAGCCAAACTAGGACTCTCAAACATCTTCACGCTGCGAGCTGCAATTGGGATTACAAGAGGCCATAATCAGAACTGTTGGGTTTTCGCGAGTAGTTAGCCTTGTAATTATTGCTCCTATAGTTTATAAATAAGAGACGAGAGACTTGCAGTCGGTCATAACAAATCATTCTATGGTTTATCTGTACCCAAGTGATATTGCCAAGAGAGAGAGAAAGGCTTAGAGGGAAAGTTTATCCCTGTATTCTCTTGTGTGAGCAGTGAACTTGTGTGAAGGAGAGAAAGAAGGTTCTTGTATCTTGTTTCAATCAATTTTGTAGTGAATTTGTCTCTTAAGAGAATGCTGGATGTAAGATTGTATTTTGCATTCCGAACTAAGATAATTCTGTGCCCCTTGATCGGTTTGATTGCTCTTTTATTTCAATTTCTTTACTGTTTACATTTCCTGTTATCTATATTCTCTTGTGGGTTTGATTTCCGGAAGGATTTGGGAGTGTTAGATAGGCTATATCATCTAAGGGTAATTCTGCATAGTCCTAAATTAACAAGAACCCATCGACAAGTGGTTTTCAATTTCAATGGAAAATCAAGATCAAAGCCAGTTGCAGAATGTTCATTAGCCAAGGAGGAAAGAGAACACGCCTTCAGATCAAACTGGGCATCGTCAAACATAAACAAGAGCCTACAATGGATGTGACCATTGTCCGTAAAAGATCACAGATCGAGATGGGTTTCACGAATTTGGGATCAGAAATCAAAGTGCCCCCAGTTCTGCAAACCGACCTGAATTTCATCAGAGATCTGAAGGGACGCTTGAAGAGAATGTTGCCGATGATTCCTCATATCATTATTCTTTATTTATGACTCACTCTGAGTTTGAGAAGAACTTTGTTAAGCTTGGCTCATGAAGATGTGCCATGCCCCTAATGCTACAAGATGAATAAATAGAGACATCATATTGGATATCGGGAGGAGAATTTGAACTGGCTTAAGAAGAAAACTGCACGTAAATCCTAAAAGACTGTTGGGTCTTTGTATCTCTTGAAGACATTCTCTACATCTGTCATGACTTCAGCCGGCAACGGCCGGTTGGTCGTCAGAAAAGCATCGATGTCCTCTTTCAATTGGCCGACTGAGGTAGCACCGATGATCGAGCTCGTCATAAATGGGCGGTCTCGCGCGAATCCAAGCGCTAACTGCACTGGAGTTAGTCCATGTTTCTTGGCCACCTCAACATACTGAAATGTTGCTTCCTGAAACTCAAGAATGCAAAGTATTAGCTGAGGGAAACTATGAATTGGTACTGATGTTGGGTTTCACTACTAGATAAACAGGGGTTCTTATTCAAGGATGCTTTCATGCATTATGTTTGGGATGAAGGAAAATCCCCCCTCGGGTCAGAAGGGAAATATTGTCCTGTGGTTTTGTAGCATCAGAGCTCTCAGAATGGGAGCAAGTGCTTATTGAGGAAGCCGACAACAGTTCAACAAAGAAATGGAAACTATATGACAGCAAACCAATCAAAACAAATGATTTTCCAGTGTGTCATACACATGCCAGAGCCACCAGACTCGCCATATTGCGTTTCAACTTGTATCTATAGTAAGATTGGCACATATTCTTCTATATACATAAATAAACATTAAATGCTTTTGATTCAAGATTATGGATGCTGGCTGCAGAGGTCCTTACACAAAAATATATATATATATATATTTATTTATTTATGCTCAATGAACACGTGCATTATGCAGCATGAAGTCAAATCTTAACACCAGATGGTGAATACGCAAGAATTGAGGGTCAAATGACTGCAAGGTACGCACCTTAGACAAAGATGCGTTATATCTTTCCATGTAGCCAGGGAAGAGGTTAAGCCTTCCTCTTCTTGAAGCTTCAGAATCACTATTTAAATACTTCCCCGTGAGTGTTCCACCAGCCAATGGGGAATAAGCAAGCAAGCCAATATTGCAATTTTTTGGGTGGCATACTTCAACCAGATCAACTGCAAGGAATCGAACCACCATAAACTTTGGGTACGTATTAGTTGAAATTGTCCATACCAGCAAAATAGTAACCTTCAGCTCTCATGCCATTCTGGCTAATGGGAACTATATTGATGGAAACAACACGTCATGATTCATGACTAATTTAACAGCAAAGATGAAATATGCTGGGGGATTACAGAGGTCGGTAAAAGAATCAAACTAAACTAATATCCTTTTGGTTTTCAGAGCCACTAGGTGGCCAGTTCATTGGTAAGATTGTGCTGGATTGCTACCAAAGAAGAAAGTCTTTTTCCAAGTAACACAGCAATAAAGGTCAAAGAAACATGGATGTATTACATGGAACAACCACCACTGCAGGTATGTGTCTTGGAGAATCCTCTTGGGAGAACAAAGGAATAGGATTTTCTAGTGAATAAGTGGATGGTAAGCCCACGGATATCTGAGTGTTGCTGTTGTGGGGGGGGAATCTCACCCTTAACATTGACAGGAATGCACATTACTACCTATCAGCTATAAAGCTCAAGCAATTTATGAATAGTAAAAGAATAAAAAAACACACAAAATTTAGTGAATTGTGTTTATAGCACAAAATAGGAAACAACGTTTCTTTCAAATTTCCAACAGAAGTGAAATACCAACTATGGCCTGAGGACTTACTCTCAAAACTACATCTAACTAGCAAACTGTAGCTGTTTTGGATACTGACAATCTTTGGTAGTCCTTCAACTTTTGCAGCATGAACAAATTCCATCACTCCATATGAAGTTTCATTGGAAACACCAATGTAGCGTACCTGAATAGATAAATTGGTCTTTAATATTTCCAGAAAACAATCAATGGATGATCAATTAGAACCAGATAGGGAGATCAAATGTTGGTAAACCTAGTCTTAAATATTTCAAGGCATCCATTTTGCAGTTTATCAAGTAATTGTTAATAAGTTGAAAACTAAAAGGTTGTATCACTATCCAACTGTGTTTAAATTTTTTCACGCATTTGGGAAAACTGGAAAGCACAACATACAACATATAAACCTAGTAAGATATTTGACGAGATAGGTATTCAAAGAGAGATGCTTTATGTGGTTATATAATGTCTTTATTGTTGACACAGAATTACAGGTTCAGAACATTCCAGGGTTTCACATATTCAATGGTTATCATGCTAAACATGTGGGTTGTTTCACATCCCACGGTCTTATGTGGTCCATAAATTAAGTTGCAAAACTTGCTCAGTTAGACAATTTAGAGAAGCCAGCACACAGAATTATAATAGATAAACTGTCACCTTTCCTTCATCAATGAGCTCCTGAAAGGCTCTGAGCTGTTCCACAAATGGCACACTGGGCCTCCATTTTGAAGGATCATAAAAATATTCACCAAACAGAGCCACATAGCGGTCTGGCCTGAAAGTGGAAAGGTAAAACAATCTCTTAGTTGACAAGGTAAATTATTATCAGAGAAGAAAACATGTTTGATTGATCAATAAAATGTACAGACAGACAACCCCATTGGAAGCAGAAATCACAAGGGCGGTGTTCTGGAGGAGGACAAGGGGAAGTATAAGACAAGGAAGAAAAATAATGGGGAAGAACTACCTCCTTGAGGCTACTAAGATCATATGAACTCAAACTCAAATTTTCTCATGATAATCAAGTCTGTGAATTGAAACCACTAAATCACATACATTACACTAAGCATGGATATGACATTGACACGAGATAATAAAGACACCTAGCACCAGTAATTTCAGGAAAATTAGGACAAGGTGGGAACACAAACAAACACACACACACATGCAGATGAGACCCTGTGAATTCTCCATTCTCCATATCTGCAAGATTGGGCTAAAAGCTTGTTAGCAAAATAAAAAAAGGGGCGGGGGGATCATCCCTTTTAAACCTCTACACAACTATGAAAAGAATCATTTCACACCATCAAGTGTTCATGAGCAATTTATAAGGGCTTAAGGTTTCTAATTTTCAAAAGTCTATATAAGGTGTTAATGTTTTTAAATCTCTACTTTTTTGTTTCATTTTGATATTTGATCTTATTTTCTTTAGTTGTTAACTTGTTCAAAATCTATTCCATGTGTCCAGGTGATAGACATCCTGTTTAATTTTGAATTTAGAAACCAGAAAATAACAGAACACAGCATGCCAGCAAGGTGTCAACGTGTCCTTTTAATGGATATAAACACAGCAACCTAACCATTGCATGATGAATCAAGATATGAGGCACCGACCTCTATCTTATTTAATCTTATGTATAACCTTTTCTTTTCCTTAGAGCTGTTTTCGGTTTTTTTTTTAACTACATAGAGAACAATCTTTCATATTTTGCCTTCCACAGATTAAGACATTTAGTGAAATTCCAGTCAAGTTTCATCTTGACATAAGGCTACAAGAAGTTAAAAGCATGGAGTTTGTATTCTGTGAAAACTGAATATCATCCAGACCTGTGAAATCATTTTAGCTACAAACTAACATTAATTCCATGACTTGATGGCACCAATGGCTCAGAACTTACAAACAAATCAAATTTATCAACAGCCAACTTTGTATAGTTTGAGCTACCAATCAGAAGAAAAGCTTTCATAGCAAGGAGGATTTTCTCACCAATGAATTTGCAATAGATCAATGTAATCAGTGTTGAGGCGCTTAAGGCTT
Organism: Diospyros kaki; assembly: GCA_036245055.1. Lineage (NCBI taxonomy): Eukaryota > Viridiplantae > Streptophyta > Magnoliopsida > Ericales > Ebenaceae > Diospyros > Diospyros kaki. The sequence goes on from BSEG01000013.1 coordinate 4,415,560, forward strand.
TTCTCTACACTTTCTCTAATATTAGCAGCATCAACCCGCAAGGTCTTTGCATTGTCACGCAAATAAGTTGCTTGCTCTGAATATCCACATACTTTTGTGGCCAAAATAATCTAATCACAAAGAGAAATGATGAGGTATATCAGTGTCCTGCATTGGAACATCATTAACAATTTTTTAAGAGTTTTAGCTTCAAGGGAATAAGTAAAATGACTCTTTTGCCTTCAACAAAAATCTGGATCTTTCACATACGCAAGATAAATATACCATTTGGATTCTAGAAATAAACACCACAAAGGAAAACTGAGAGAATGTGTGTGTGTGTGTGAGAGAGAGAGAGAGAGAAAGACATAGAGTTTGAACATTGTTTCACTCTTGGAGGGTAACTGAAGTGGACATGGAAATGTGGCAGCTATTGCTTTTACGTTTGCAGTGAGATGTTTACCAATTAAGTTGGGGATAATATACTAAAGAAAAGGTATGAGAATTCCAAGTCCATTAATGAGTCTGTCCAGGAGGGAGCTCACAGTAGATGTTTTTGTTAAAGCAGTGTGGGATAATATATAAACATAACACATAAAAGGAGGTACAAGAATTTTATATGAAACAACAATCTGTGTCCAGTCATTCCGGGAAATTCATTTAAATTCCCTTAACAGAATGAAGAGTCATGAACTCATATTACACTGCATCCTACAGTTAGAACTTAGAAGCAACTAGGAAACTCATAGAAAGTGATTTTGGATTTAGATATTAACAAAAGTAAACTTATTTAAGGCCTTCCTCCATAAGTCAAGATGTCAGACAGAAGATAGCAAGTAATAACTAACACAAAACAAATAATGATGATTGTCAGTTAAACCCCAGCCACAGAATTACAGGGCAAGTAAGGAAGCAAATATCACCAATTATGCAGCATAGTGGAAAATACCTTATCACGAGGTTTAGACTTCAGCCAGCTGCCTATATACAGATCTGTTCTTCCTAGTGTTTCCTTTTTCATAGGAACTGGGTACTTCAGGGGAGAAAAGAAAAGGAAAAGAAAGAAAAAAAATATCAATTCCATACTGACATCGCAATAGCTATATGACATCACAACAGAATTCTTATAAATTTGAAGTACTTCAAATTGCAAGGGCATTGACAAATCAAAATATTCAACACAGAAGAAACTTCCAAATCTTTTCAGTAATTCCAACTATTTGGGCCTTCATTTGCAGCAAAAAGAAAAAATCCCAATACTAGAGGCCAAAATAATTTGGTATATCAAATGAAAATTGATAGAAATCCTTAGGCAAATGGAATAGGATAAAATGAAATGGATTATCCAAGAAACAAAAACATCAAGAAATCAGAAAGAGTAACATAAATATATATCTCATCTAATAATCTGGAATTTGTGCAATGGACTACTTTACAACAATGTGTATCTATTTTTACAGTATTAAATCCACTTTCAGAAGCTAATGTTGTCTCAAAGAGGTCTTATTTTGAATGATTTGAGATTGAAAATAATTGTTACAATCTAATTTGGCTTACCAAGTACACCCCTGTACTGGATATAAATAAAGAAGACTGATAACAACATGCTGCATCCATGCTAGTTTTGGTTAGAGAAGATCAAATATAGGGAAATAATTGGCAGGCTTCCTAGACTAAAGAGAAGAGGTCTGCACATTTCTTCAATCTGCTACAGCAACAACAATCACAAGCCTTAAGGGTCAGCTACATGAACCCTAGACCTCCAACCATCTTTATTCATGAGCATGTCCTCTACAAAGCTATTGTATCCTGTGTCATCTACTCATCTTTAAGGGTTTCCTTCCCAAAAACAAGCAGAGAGTCATCCACCAGAACAATACAGATTCTTTTTCCATTTGGTAAATTAAAGTTTACATTCCAAGCTTTTGCTGAGGTGAAAAAGAAGTGGTAAAGATGCTTGAGCTGCACACACAAACACAAAATAAAAAAATGCTTACAGCCTCTGCAGTGTCCAGAGCATTAATTCCACGCTCAAATGCATAACTAAGGATCTCATGGGCCTCTTTCTCTGTATTCTGTTGTCCAAATGTCATCTGAAATATAACCATAATGAAACTATTATCACCAATTATTACATTAAAAAATGCAAGTTACTAATTCCTACTCCTAAAGAAAGAGCACATGTCACACCATGAGAAAGAAATTTGCCACTTGATTGTGAGAGCTAGAAACTCACAGAGATCATTAGCCAAATCAACAAGCAAAATAAATTAGCAAGGCAGGCACAACAAGCAGTAATCATTAAACAATAACAGTGACTAGTAATAAATAAGGATGTCAAATTCAAACTTATTATTATTATTTTAGTGAAAGACCAACAACCCCAGTTATGTACTACCTGAATGAAACCCTTCTAAGTATGCCCCGCCTTCAACTTAACATGTTCTACTGCCCTAGTCCCCATTCAGATTGTTATTTTAAAAAAAACAGAATCATTCATACCGACATGAGCTCTAATCCTTCCCAATGTGCCAATCCTTCTAATCATGTGTGTGTGTGTTAATAACCTACCCAATGGAATATCATCTAAAAAATTCACTCCATTTTCTCACACTAAACAAGATTGAAGTTATCCTGATCTTGTGCACTATAACTGCAGCTCATAGTAGTCAAGCTATTTCTATGTTTTTTCAGAGAAAAGACATATGAATTACACCTTGGTTTGAAAAGCAAAATAGTTAGACAATTTGCCTATCTTTAAACACCAAATTTTAGGCACAATTTTATTATCCTTCTCTTGTATGCTTCTTGAAACAAGCCGGAAATAATCTAAAGGCTTAATTGAATTCTATGAAATCAGTGGAAAAATATATACAAGTTATCTTCTAAAAGTTCTCCTATAATTTAGGAGAAGATTAGGATTATCAAACTCCTAGAAACTAGGTAATCTATCTCTAAAAGTTAGGAAATAAATTTAAACTCTACAACAAACTTTACAACTTAAAAATACAAACTTTTATATATCAACATTATCAGATTCTTCTCGTGAGCAGCATCCATTGACTTGATCTCTTTCTTATAATTTTAAATCTCCTACGGAACTCCTCATCCAACACTCCCCCTCAAGCTAAAAAATAGATAAACATCATTCCCAACTTGCCAATCAATGCTTCAAATACTGGTCTTGTAACAGCTTTTGTGAACATAATAGCTACTTGATCAGTGGTAGGAATATAAGATAAGTCAATCCCTCCTTCTTCAATCTCTCTTTTTATGAAGCTCCTATCTATCCTCACATGTTTCATCCGGTCATACTGAATTGGATTTTTCACAATGTTGATGGCTGATTTGCTATCACTAAATACCTTTGTTTTATGAGATAAAGGTATCTCCAAGTCTTCCATCATCCTTTCCAACCATATGACCTACATATTTTTTGAGCTATGGCTCAGAATTCGGCTTCAGCACTGCTTCATGATACAACCAATTGCTTCTTACTTCTCCACGTGACAATGTTACCCCATAGTTTGGTGCAATAACCAAAGGTCAACCTGCTATCTTCTCTAGAACTAGCCCAATTTGCATCTGCATAGCATTTAATTCCTCTGTCATCTGCTTTCTGAAACATCTCTTTTCCAGGTGTACCTTTTAGCTATCTAAGAACATGAATCATTGCATTCATATGCCATTGAGTAGGAGAATGCATGTATTGACTGATTATACTCGTTGAATAGGCTATGCCTGGCCTTGTTAGTGACAAATAAATTAATTTTCCAACCAACATTTGATACCTTTCCTTTTCCACCAGAGTATCATCCTTTTCTTCAACATTCCACCATTTTTCTAATGGAGTAGCAGCCGGCCTGCAAGCTAGCATTCCAGTTTCCTCTAGCAAATCAAGTGTATACTTTCGTTGAGAGATAAATAGGTTTCCTTTGCTTCTAGCCACCTCCATTCCAAGGAAGTATCTCATACTCCCTTGGTCTTTGACTTGAAATTATGCGCTCAATTTTTTCTTCAAGTTTTCAATCTCTTGGAAATCATCCCTTGTCATAATAATATCATCAACATAAACTATTACTATTTCTTTCTTTCCACCTGATGAGGATTTTATGAACAATGTATGGTCGGCCTGTTCTTGTTTATATCCCAACTGATTTAATGTCATGCTGAATTTCTTGAACCAAGCCCTTGGTGATTGCTTCAATCCATATAGAGATTTTTTCAGTTTGCACACATTTCCACTGCCAATTTTTTCCTCAAAACCTGGGAGAATTCTCATATTGTTGAGCCAACTTGCTCATTTTAATTACGTTTTGATGATTAAAAAAAAAATTTTTATGATATAAATGTTTTTCTTACTCATGCAAAAAGTAAATTTATTTTGAATTAAAAGAGAATTGTTTTTAGACATGTTTTCTTATTTTAATCATTTATGTCTCATAAGCTTAGGTGGTGTTCTCTTTGTGTTTCATTTTGTATTTTGAATTTTGTGTTTTAAGTGTTTGTTTTGAGATTTTTGAAAACGCGTTTTTTTGTCATTTTGAAAAACTATTTCTCAAAATAAAAAAGTAGAAAACGCGTTTGCTTTGAAATTTTAAGAAGAGTTTCTTTTTTGTTATTATGATATTTTATTTAATTAATTTAATTTAAAATAAATTATAAAATAAAATTTAAATAAAATAAAATAAAAAAATTAACAATCTTAAAAATATCATTAAAAAAATTAATACAAACAAACCATATCACATATTCAATTTAATATTTAAATAAAATAAAACAAAAAAAAAAAAAATAACAGAAAGAAGTGCACAAGCAGCACAACCCATCTTCTTTCTTCTTCCACCTAGGGTTATGCGCAACCCATCTTCCATCTTCTTCTGCCGCCACTGCCTCTTCCTTTTACCGCTGGCTGCCTCTGTTTCTCCTCATCATCATCGTCGATCGCCCCATCTCTTTCCCCACCCATCATCACGGTGGCCGCCTTTCTCATCATCGTTGATCGTCCTATCTCCTTCCTCAACCAGTTGGCCATGGTAGTCAGTGGCGGGCTAGGAGGAGTCGACAACAGTGGTGGAAGGCGAGGAGGAGTCGGCGATAGTGGTGGCAGGCGAGGAGGAGTCGATGACAGTGGTGGCGGGCGAGGAGAAGTCTGCAACTATGGTGGAGGATGAAGGAGAAGAGAGAAGAGGAGAGAGAGAGAGAGAGAGAGAGAGCGTTGCTTTGCAAGTGCGAGAATGGGTTTGGGGGTCGGGAGGGGTAGGGTGGGGGGATTTCCATGTTTTGGAATTGTTTTCTGTTTTCAGTGAGTTTTCACTGAAAACACCTAAAACAACATTAAAATTTTAGGTTTTGGGTTTCCTTCATAAAAATTTTACTTGTTTTTGAAAACGCATTTTTGAAAATAACAAAGAGAACACGTTTTCAGTGTTTTGAAAAATTAAAAACAGAAAATAGTCCGAAAATGCCAAAAAAAACATGCCCTTATATTTGAATTTTCAAATCTTGATTTCCCATGCAAAAAGTAAATTTATTTTGAATTAAAGGTGAGACATGTTTTCTTATTATTTGAGAAAGTCTAAACATTTTTTGAATTTCAAATTTCATATTAACCATTTCTTTAGTGGCTAAAATGCTTATAAATACCCCCCAAACTCATTTTTTGAGCATCCAAGTACTTCCATTGCATATCCAAAGCACCCAAAAGCTTTCAAACGTTTTCAAGCAAAGCATCTAAACAATCTGAGGCTCTCGAAATATTATTGCACATCCACCAAAAAGCCACAAGGGAAGAGGAGAAAAGTTCTTCAAGTCTTCTACGACAAATCCGAACTTCTCCATTTGAGATTACAAATTTATTTATTTATTTAAATATTATTGCCTTATATAATTTGTTCTTAATTGCTTATTTGTGTCCAAGTGTGGACAAATTATTTGTAACATTTAAATTACTATTGTGGATTGTATAGGTTTCCTAGAACCATTAAAATCTAGGTGAATTTAGTTTCTAAGGTAAGCTAGGAAGAAAACCTTGGTATAGTGGTTGCCTAGAACCCGTTGTAATTTAGGTGTGTATCTAGTTTTCAAGGTGAGCTAGTGTAAAAACCTTGGTGAAATTATTTTACTGGAACCCCAAGGGTGGTTAGATCTTGAGAGAGTAGACTAGGTGTGTGTGAAGACACCGAACCACTATAAATTGTGTTGTGCCTCATTATATTTATTTTTGTTATATCTTGTGGCTTACATTTATTATTAATCTCAAATATAATTTATTATATTTATCAAATATATATTTTGCAATAAAATCATTAATCAAGAATATTTATTAAAATTAAAAAAAAATTTAATCACTCAATTCACCCCCCTCTTGAGTGGTCATACCCTAAGGGACCAACACATATATATCTCTTCATTCAAATCACCATTAAGAAAAGCATTTTTAATGTCGAATTGAAGTAAGGGCCAATCTAAATTTACAACAATAGACAACAATACTCTTATAGAATTTAGCTTAGCAACATGAGCAAATGTCTCCTCATAATCAATTCCATAGGTTTGTGTAAAACCTTGGGCCACTAACCTTGCTTTATACCTTTCTATTCTCACATTTTCCTTAGGTTTAATAGTGAAGATCCACCGTCAGCCAACTATCTTCTTGTTTGGTGGAAGTTTCACTATCTCCCAGGTTTGATTTCCAATTAGGGCACCCATTTCTTCCATAACAGCCTCCTTCCACTTCGAATCACTCATGACACTATGAATATTTGTTGGAATTGTAATGATGTCAAGCTTGGCAACAAAACCCTTAAACTGAGAATACAACTTTGTATAGGTTAGGTGGTTAGGAATTGGGTATTTCACACATGATCTTACCCCTTCACGTAGGGCTATAGGAATAGCAGCAATAGCCCAATCTAGACCATCTTCCCTGCTATCAGTATTGTCTCCCCCTACTTTTGTGTCACTGGTGTTGCCAACAACCACATTTGGTTCATCCTCCACTGGACCAGCATCTAAGGGCAATGGTAGGCAGACATTAGGTTCAGGATGGCCTTTAGGCCTTCTTGAGTAGACAAACAGAGGGTTGTTAGCTACTGGATTTGGGCTGGAGGCTGTTTTCTCATGCCCAAATTTAGTAGGAGAACACTTTGAGGAAGAGCCAGAGGGACTTGAAATATGATAAGGGTTAGAGGTGTGAGAAATAGGAGAAACATGAGCTATAGGAACTGCTGCCAGTGTATTATCAATGGCTGATCCTTGAGATGCTCCCCGTTGAGCATACACTAGCAGGTTAGGAGCAAGAGGAGGCAAGGAAGGAATAGGGTCATCGTGAGTGCTAGGTGTTGCTGGAAGAGAATCGAGAGAGGGATAAAATGGTAGATGCTCATAGAATGTGACATCAGTGGAAATATAGAATCTACGGGCGGTTGGACAATAGCACTTGTAGCCTTTTTGGGATGGTGAGTACCCAAGAAAGATACATTTGTGTGCTTTGGGATCTAATTTGGAACGAGATGGATTATGGTTATGAACATACACAATGCACCTGAACACTTTAGGATCAAGAGAAGAAAGATAGGGTGCATCCGGATATGAGTCACAAAGAATGCTAAGAGGGGTTTTGAATTTCAAAGGTTTAGATGGAAGCAAATTTATTAAGTATGCAGCTGTGAGGACAGCTTCACCCCAATAAAAATGAGGAACATTGGTGGTGAACATTATGGCTCTAGCCACTTCTAGAAAGTGGCGGTTTTTAATCTCAACAACCTCATTTTGTTGGGGTGTGTAAGGCCATGAGCTTTGGTGAAGGATACCATGCTCAACCAAGTAGTTGGTGAAGTCATTAGAAAAATACTCTCGACCATTATCAGTTAGAAGGATATATATAGAAGTTTGAAATATATTCAAAATGAATGTATGAAATCTTTTGAAAGTGTTACTTGCTTCTAATTTTTCCTTCATTAAGTACACCCAACAAGCCCTAGAATAATCATCAATGAAAGTTATAAACCATCTAAAACCATTGACATTAGGACATTTAGAGGGGCCCCAAATGTCACTATGTACCAAATGAAAGGGTTTAGAGGGTTTATAAGATTGAATAGAATGGTGAGATCTAGGTTGTTTTGCAATAGTGCACTGTTGGCATGAGAAAACTTGATCTTTATTAATGAAAATTTCTGGATACAATGATTTAAGATAAGGGAAACTAGGGTGTCCTAGACGTTGATGCCATAACAGGACTTTGTTACTAGCAGTCACTTTTAGGGCAGCTTTATTGTGAGAAGAATTTGGGATATCACTAGCCAAGTAGTAAAGACCATCCATCACTCTAGCACTGCCAATTATCTTCCCCGATGCTTGGTCCTGAAAAACACAATGAGAGGGAAAAAATGTTACATCACAACCCATGTCATTTGTCAACTTACTAACTGACAATAGATTGTATTTTATTCCTGGGACATGTAGTACCGACTGCAACTTTAGTTTTGACACACAAATCATGCCAATTCCCAAGGCAAGAGAAGTGGTACCATCAGCCATTGAAATATTAATCAATGAATGGCATGGTGTATAAGCAGTCATTAGGTTTTCAGCACTTTGACATATGATCAGAAGCCCCCGTATCAATTATCCAAACATTCTTAGACAGTCTCTTGGTAATTAGGGAGTAGGATTTAGATCTACCTTGCACGGCTATGGATGCTAAGGATTGAGGATTAGAAGAACTTGACTGATTTGCACCTTGATTTAGTAGCCTGTATAAGGCTTGGATTTGCTCCTCGAATAGATTCAAACTTGCAATTATCCAAACATTCTTAGGCAGTCTCTTGGTAATTAGGGAGTAGGATTTAGATTTACCTTACACGACTATGGATGTTGAGGATTGAGGATTAGAAGAACCTGACTGATTTGCACCTTGATTTAGAAGCCTATATAAGGCTTGGATTTGCTCCTCGGATAGATTCAAACTTGGGCTGGTTTTGATTTCAGTAGAAACTTCGGTAGCAGAGGCAGATCTGGGATTTTCTTTCTTCATTCTTAACTTCCAGTTGGGTGGTCTGCCGTGGATTTTCCAGCATGTTTCCTTCGTGTGGTATGGTTTCTTACAATGATCACACCACAATTTTTCCCTTCCTGGATTCCGTGATAAAGATTTCCCTTGTCTGGTTGTGGCCAGTGCTGAATTTTGATGGTTTAGAATTAGTTTTGCTTGTTGCAGCATTACCCTGCATCTACTTTCTTCTCTTCTGACCTCTGCAAAGACCTCTCTTAGGGCTAGTAAGGGTTTTGAACCCAAGATCCTTCCTCTAACTTCATCAAGACCAATGTTAAGGCCATAAAAGAAATCAAAAATCTGGTCTTTTTCAACCATCTTACTGTATTTAATACTATCAGTAGGAGATTCCCAACTAATAGTATGAAATAAGTCTATTTCATGCCACAATTCTACCAAAGTATTAAAGCATTCGGTAACACTTAGAGTACCTTGTTTAGTAAATCTTATAGTTGACCTGATTTCAAAGCACTGAGAGGAATTTTCCAGGTTTGAATACATTTCCTGGACCAAATCCCAAATTTCTTTTGTTGTTTTGTAGAAAAGATAAGTCATACCTATTCTCGGCTCCATTGAGTTGATCAACCATGCCATAATGGTTGAATTTTCTACCACCCATACTCCATAGGTTGCTGCAATCGTAGGAGGAACAGGAATAAATCCTATTAGATAACCAGCTTTACCCTTTCCTTTAATCACCAACATAACCGATTGGAACCACTATTTGAAATTACTCCCATTTAACTTATGTTGAGTAATTTGCAAAGAGTGATTATCAATGGAAATTATGGGATTGTTTTGCTGAGATGGAGAGGACGAAGAAGGAAGAGGACTCAGAGAACTAGTGGCTGATGCCTCGGTTAAGGTAGGATTAGGTGGGATGTCGGCCATTGTTGAGGCACGAACTTGGATGAAAAACAGGTAGAGTTTGATTCAAGATTGAAGAGCAAGCTCTAATACCATGAAACAAGCCAGAAATAATCTAAAGGTTTGATTGAATTCTATGAAATCAGTGGGAAAATATATACACGTTATCTCCTAAAAGTTCTCCTATAATTTAGAAGAAAATTAGGATTATCAAGCTCCTAGAAACTAGATAATCTATCTCTAAAATTTAGGAAATAAATTAAACTCTACAAAAAACTTTACAACTTAAAAGTACAAACTTTTAAATATCAACATTATCATATTCTTCTCAGCATCCATTGACTTGATCTCTTTCTTTTAATTTTAAATCTCCTTCAGAACTCCTCGTCCAACACTTCTTAAAAGTGGTGCTAGAGGACAGAATCACCATTTAAGTAATTAAAGTTATTAAGGTACAATTTTCATAATCATGAAATAAACTATTGAGGGAAAGAGGTACAAAATGGAAAAAGAAGAAAACGGAAAAAAAAAAAAACAGAAGACAGTTTCTGATATAAGAATAGTGTTAAACAGCTTAATATAAGTTGTTGGGTCAATTTCTGATGAGTTAAAAGTTTGAAACAAGTAGCAATGAATTATCGTATGGCCTCTTTCATGCCAATTTCTCCTTTTTCATTTTCTTCTGGGTTGTTGTGCAGTGTCTGTATGAGCACTGAATTAGTTCAATATGTGGTCCTTTTGGTTACATAAGCACATGCCATCGTGCAATTGCTTCCACTGCTACTCACGAAGCCCACAAAACAATGCTAAAACTGACCGAACAAGCGCTTCAAGCAGTAGACTCTGCTTCAAGAAAACGCTACAATTTGTACGCACTTAAGTTCACATACCCAAAAACTGCACCTAACAGCAACCAATTGGCGAAAAACTCAAGAAAATGCTAAAAACCACACATATAAGTTCACTTCCAAGATTAAACAAACAAGAAGAGTAGCCAAGACACTCTGCTTCCAAAGAAGCACTTGAATTCACACATATACAGGTTCATAAACCCACATTTCACACCAAATTGCTCCCACCATAAACGAATAACAAAAAACTAGAAAAAAATAAAAAGGGGAAAACTCGGGAATCACTCACAGTCCCGCAGGTGATTTCGCTGATGAGCAGGTCGGAGTCGCCGAGCGTTCTGTACTGCAAGGCGGTCTTCTCTGCGGCAATGGCGGTAATCCTCTTGGAGGGCTTCCATGGGAAAGGGCGCGCGACGAAACGGCGAGAGGGGGCGCGATCGGGATTGCAGAGAAGGCCAGGGACTAGAGAAGAGCTCGACGGCGAGGGCGACGAAATCATGGCAGCTTTCGTTTGCCTTATCAGTACTCTTAGCACAATTTGTCGCCCAGAATTCGGTGTTAAAGGCCACAATTCACCCACGACGGTTGACTCTAAAGTTTGAACAGATAAATTGTGTTGAACGTTGTTTGCATATTCCAGTTACTACCAAACGACAGATACTTGACTCCAACGCTTCAAAAGAAAAGTTTTAGGAATCTAAATAACATGACTATTTTAATTTAATATATAATTTTATAATTACTATCTATTCACACTAAAAAATATTAACGAAATATTTACGTGACTAATAACGTGAACTATAAACAGTACAAATAGTTATTAAATTTTATATAAAAATATAAAATAATTATTAAATTTTACAATATAATATAAAAAAGTCATTAAACTTTATATTAAAGTATAAAAATATTAGTATTTTATTAACTCATTTAATGACAATTAAAGGTAGTTATGAAATTATATACTGAATTGAAGTTTAGTGACATTTTAGTTATAAATTGAAATTTAGTAAACTTTTTATAGCTTAATATAAAGTTCAATAATTATTTATTCAATTTATTTTGAACAATAAGTGCATGTAAAAATTGAAAATTGAATTAGTCTATATAGTTAGTTCCACAATAGTTTGAGAACCAAAAAAAGTAATATTTGAATTGAAACTAGATTGAGAATATTTGATCGGAAACCATACCGATTATTTTGAATTAAATCAATTGAGTTCTTCAAATTTGAACCAAATTTTGCTCACCTTTGCAAAATTTTATCTTACCCTTATAGGAAAAAAAAATATCTTCACAAGTGTTTACCACATGCGTTAAGCTTAAGCTTGAGTCATCTAATTTAAGATGACAAATTTAAATATTCAAATAACATTTTCATTTTTGATTTGCCTATTCTTACTTTAACTTCACAACCTTTTTTGCTCTGAAAAATAAAGATTAAATCTAAATAAATCCTTATAATACACACGCACACTTAAGTGAGTGACTTGTTTTATGTATGGATAAAAAATATAATTGAAAGTTGATTCATTTGTGTTTAAAAGTAATAATTTATTTTTTTAATTTTTAGGTAAATTTTAACATAATAGTAAAGTTCTTTAAAAAATTTATTTTGTTTTGAGATTATAAGGTTAGGGTTTATTTAATTTTGGTTTTTAAACAAGTTGCATAAAGGCATTTTAGAAAAACATTTTATTAATAAATTTTTATAATACTAAAATATAGGCCAAGGCACATGGGGCAAGCTTGCCAAGCCCACGAGCCTTTATATTATTTTATCTTATTTTTACATGTTAATATATACGTGCTACAGATTCTTGTTATGGGTCATAAGATTTTCAGCTCATTATAAGATAATTCATTTCACATCTCCATTTCTATCTTTAATGAAAAATATTATAAATTTAGAGATTTTATCCCCAAGTCATTCAATTAACATTGACCTTAGACCAATCATAATTATTATTGATTGAATATAATAATAAATTTATTAATTAAAAATATTATTATTAAGCGGTCATGACTTTATAAGAAAAAAAATGATTAAAGACTATAAAAAAAAAATTTGTATAAATATTTTGATATTTAAGTCTGACACTAAAAACTTAAAGGCAATATTGAAACTAGTATCGAAACCTATATTTTTTGGAATGGGAACTTATTTATTTATGGAGAAACATGAAATTTTTTAAGATCCATTATAATTAAGATTATTACAAATAATATTTATCTTAATATTTTAAAATTTATTAAAATTAGAATTTTCATAAATAATATATATTTTTTTCACATAACTCTCGAATAAATTTTTGATTCTTGCAGTTATCCAATCTATTCTCTATTTGGAGACCCCTTAAGTCAAAAAAAAAAAAAAATTACATGACTAGTTCTAAGTTTTATCGTCTCTAAATAATTGTGAAATTCTCTTGAAATGGTATTTGGAGGAGAATGAAAATATCTTAATTCTTTCAATTTATAAGAGATTGTGTCTCTTAGCTATGTTTTAAATTTGGGAACATTATGTTCTCCATATCTATATTTTAAATTTTTAGCTCAAGAATTGTGTTGGGTTTTTTTTGGGTCTTTTTATAGGTTTTGGGATGTGATACACCAATAATAAATAAAATATATTATTTTAATACATATATGTAAAAATAAGATAAAATTGCTAATGAATATATTATTTTGATATATATATATGATATATATATATATTATAATATGCTACCATCGATGAATAATCGAGAATAATCTACAAAATGATTTAAATGAGGTTTGAGTGTCACATGAATAATAAAATATCAAAATAATTCTGTGTGAAGTCCAACTCAATTCTAACTTTAGACTTTAAATTTAGAATTTAGAGCATTAAGGTTTAAGGTTTAGGAGGTTAACACTGGTTTGATCGCAAAAACACCGACCTCTGAGGTTCAGGGCGGGCAGGTGCTTTGCCGGCCCGCGGAGAAGGACGACGCTGCCGAAGAAAACTTGATATTCTGGCATCATTTTTATATACAAAACTTAGATGTAAAGGTCTCCTTGCTGCCATTGAAGAGCTGTAAAGCCTGCTACAGAGAGAGGAGATCGTAACAATGATTTGGAAGATCAATGAGACTCTAATGGCCGCCCCTGTTGTGCTTTAGAACCCTTTTTTCTTTTGAATATACATTTTCTTACTGCCTTCACATCAAAATCTCCTTTTGGCGTGGAGCCCATCTATGTACTGATGGAATGGAAAGCAAAGAATCTTTCACCCAAGCAAAGACACTTAACACTTAAGAAATTCAATGTATAGATGGAGCATTTTCAAGAGGCAGCCTCAAACACACAGATTGTCACTGTCTCACTAACTTGGCACCGAAGATTGCTACAGACTGATCCATCGGCCATCCATGGCTGCCGAAAGTGGACAAACCCCCTTTTCTCAATAATAAGAACCGCATTCAAACCTTCATCTTCAGTTGCAGAAAGCATTTCAAGCATCCAAATCTAATCAGCGGTTGATGTCAACCTTCAATCTGGGCAAGAAGCTCCGACCCGCTAACAAAGCGTGGAAGAGCTTCACCAACATACTCCAACCCAAGCTACAGCAGCTCAAAACCTCCAAATCCTTCAACGAAACCACCCGCCGCCTTAAATCTGCCCTAAGTCGCCTCATTCGCCCCTGCCTCCGTGCTCTCGCCGGATATCATCATCGCTATGGCTCCCGCCGCCGCCGCCACTGCCTTCGCATGAACTTCGCCGCCATATATGTGGACGAGCTCTTCGGAGGGCCGGGTCCTGTTCCATTGCAGGCGAAGCAAATCCAAAAGGGCTCAACGAATAAGGTGAATGGGATGGACGCAGGGCCGGGTCCTGTTCCGTTGCAGGCGAAGCAAATCCAAAAGGGCTCAATGAGTAAGGTGAATGAGATGAGCGCAGGATCGTCATCCACGGCGGCGGCGTCTTCCTTGCCGCGATTTCTGGGCATCGACGAGAGGGCGGAGGAGTTCATCTCCAAATTCCGGGAGGACATGAAGCTTGAGAGAGAGCAATCGATCCTCGATTTCCAGGAGATGTTGGCTCGGAGTGCCTGACGTTAACTCGACGATAGTTTATGTGTTTCAGTTTCAAACCAAGGTGTGAAGATCAGTTGAGGTACAGCCTACAGAGTGATGTTTTTCTCTCCTTTTCTTGCATTTTCTTGGGGTGTTTTCTCGGAAAATTTTATGGGTCGGTGTCTGGTGATGGGCGTGATAATGCTTGTGTGGGTTGTTTTGTGATTTCTTAAAATTGTAAGTGTTTGCACATCCACTATTGGCTTGTGTTTTCTCTAATGAATTAAGCTTTGGAATTAGTAGAAAATTTGTTTAATCCATAAACCATAATGTGTGACATTCTTTGAGATTATTTTTGCCCTACCCTTTACCACTTAAATAGTGTATATGATCAACAAATTTATTAAAATAGGGTCTATAATTCTATTAAAAGGACGTTAACAAATATTTTACTCAAGAGATATAAATAATTTTATAGATTATTTTTATTAAATTTTTATAAAGTCATCGTAGATAAATTGATAGCAAAGAAATATATATGATACAAAATGAAAACAAGATAACGGATTTTTTTAAAAAGTATGAAACATACATGCAAGAGAAATACGTAAATAAAAAATGTAAGGGTTTTTTTTTGTAAATATAAATTTTAATATAAAAATTATAAAAAATAGTTATTCAATCTAAAAATAAGTATAAATTTCATAATACATCCAAATAAATTTTAGAAATAAATTTTGAGTTAGAGATAAAAAAAATTCCATCTCTGAACTGCTTTTTGTGGTTTGAAAAACGTTTATAATATTTTTTTAATATTATAAAATAATTTTAAAATATTTTTAAAATTATAAAAAAGACCCCAAAACATTTTTTAATTTTTTAAAAATAAAAAAATTTTAAAAACGCTATAACAATGCTCCCAAAATGCTTTCATGTATCGTACAAAATGGGTAAAGATTTGAAATGGAGCTAAGCAATTTCTTCAAAATTCGTGGGATCCTTACTTTAATATTTGTTTATAAATTGCTAAATTGGTGCTGATCGAACAGATAATTTGACGAATTTATTTACACAAATCAAATAGAACATTTTTTATTGGGTAAACTAAACTTTCAACCTTCTAAAATATAATATTTCATTAGTTATATATTTGTTTTACCAAATCAATTTTTTCTTTTTTAATTTTTTTCGTGTGACAAGCATAAAGGCGGTGGGCTAGTTGGCCACTTGGCCTTGTGTAATTGTCAATGGACAGCACTACGAGAGGGACGTCAGCTTTCACTAACCAATGGGCCAGGGCCTGGCCCACACACTCCCTCAACCTCCAATCCATCAGTGACGTGGCCCTTTATTCCCTATAACTTCTCAAGTGAACCACATAAAAACACATTTTTTACTTTAATTTTTTATTCAAAAAATAAAAAATATTTTATTTTAATTTATAATTTAATAGAATTGAAAAAAGTGAAAAAAACATTATTAAAAGATTATCTGAAAACATTATTGTGTTTAAATCTATGGACTAAATGACAGAAGATGGAAGATGGTCCAATCAACTGAGGGTCACGCTACTGGCGTGAGGGTGAATCGACGTCGTTGCGGCAATCCAGAAACCGATACGCTGTCGTTCTGACGAGGCCTTCCAGATCTATTCTCTTTCCTACTATAAAAGCTCTGGAAAGGAAACTCGACCAAGCTTCGGTCGTCGTCGTCATCTTCTTTTCTTTCGTCAAATACGCTCTGTTATTCGCATCTCTTCAGCTCATTTACTCTCCAATGGCGAAAGATCCGGTTCGCGTCCTCGTCACTGGCGCCGCAGGTGCTGTATCGCTGGAAACCTATCAGCGTTTTCACTTTAATCGTTGTTTGTAAATGTTTAGTCAATCCTTTTCGCCTGTTTCTGTTAGTGTTTACCCGTTCAGTTCGCGATCTAATAGTTCAAGGCTCCTTATAAATCTCTTTGATCTATTAACTGCTCGATCAGATTGAAAAACCCTAGATCTTGTATTTTTTAAGTGAGCAGGTCTGACTCCTAGTGGCTTGGGGTTGGTAGGGGGCTAATCTAGCCGGTCTGACTTCTTGTTGAAATATGTGAACTAAGCGATGGACTTTTAATGGTTTAGTGGAGTAGATCTAGTCGTGCTTGGTTTTACACTGGTGAATTTGATGGATTCTCTCACTTTCTGTTTGATGTATTAATGGAAGGAACTCAGTGATGGTTGTTTGTACTGTGCTTGGTTTTTCAAGGAGAGATAATGAAATTGGAAATAAAATTACTCACACTTAGGTACCTGATGGATAAGCAAAAAAAGAAAGAAAGATCTTTTAGTAATTTTTGTTTGTTATCTTCTAAGTTTTCCTGACCCTATGGGAAAAAAAAAATGAAGTAACTTGAACATTAATCACTTTGTATTCTTTTCCTATCTTTCCCTTTAATTTTCCTTTCTTCTGCAAACACAAGATCTGGACGTATCCTCAACATTCTTATTTACAAGGAAAACAACTTGTTTGCCTCACTTCAATGTTGGCTTTTGGTCTAGTGAATTGTTCTTTCAAGTGTAAAAAGTGCAAGTGAGTGTCAGGGATCTGGACCTGACCTAGGGTTTTTAGTGGAATTTGGAAGAAATCGAGGGAGAGAGAATAGAAAGGGAGGGAGAAATCAGAAGAATAGAGAGTAAGATCGGAACGAACAGAGAGAAAGTTGAGAGAGAATTGAAGAGAGAAAAGACTTGAATTCTGTTAATACTCAATAACCTCCAAAAGATCCTATCGAGTAGCTTATATAGCCACTCTTAGAGTTAGTTCTTTCAGTTATAATTTGTAACTGAAAGTATTACAGCTTTCAATTCTAAAACAGAAATGTAACTGAAAGAAATATAAGTTGTAACAGCAGCAAACAAAATACAATGCAGTAATTGCTGCCAGCTTAATGACCAATTGACCATTATAGCCCTAGGGTCTTGACAGTGAGGTGTCTGAAATGAGGACTTTATTTATTTATTTTCTATATTTTGAAATTATGGTAAAGGAAAGAATAACTTGCTTTGAATTATGTATGAGGAGATAAGTTTTTGGAAGTTATGCTCAGTGATGCATGCAGATGTGAGAATGGGAAAAAACTAGCCAACAAAGTTAAATAGTTTGTGGACGCAGCTGAAGTGGAGGGTTTGTTTTTTCATGGCTTGATAGCAGACCATTTGCATTTCTTTGGAACTATGTTTGAACCTATTGCGCTTGTTCACTTTTATGGCATTTTTTAAATAAAATCAGGCACATAATCAGGGTAGACACGGAAAACAGCACATGTGCTATTTCTCTTCTATGTCTCTTTCTTCCTTTTTCTTTCTTTTCGGTTTGGAATTTATAATGCCTTGCAATCCATAAAAAGCCAGTGGTGGGAGTTTTACCATCCCTAATGTCTCCCAATGCAATCATGTTAGGATCCAAATAAATTTTCAAAATTGTGTAATTATTGATTTAACAAGTAAGGCATACTTGTGAGCTAGAATTCATGTAGCTGGCATCATATAGTAGGATAAAAGCTTGATATGTAGTTGTATTGATTTAACAATTAAAATCTTCTTGTGGAACCTGTGCTTTTAATGTAATATTGTTGATTGTATGGTTGCGAAGTTTGTTAATGTCAAGGAATCAGTCATTTAATGGTCAGAAGATGCTGTTGGACCTCCACTTTTATCTAGTATTATTGACTTTATTGGTTTCCAAGCATTGTTAAATCATGGAACTAAAGTACTCCTATTACCTGAATATCCTCTTATAATTTTTCTGTGAAGTTGCATAGTAATTTAACATTTTTTGTTGCAGGACAAATTGGCTATGCTCTTGTTCCAATGATTGCCAGAGGAATCATGTTGGGTCCAGACCAGCCTGTGATTCTTCACATGCTTGATATTCCACCTGCTGCTGAGGCATTGAATGGAGTCAAAATGGAGTTGGTGGATGCTGCATTTCCTCTCCTCAAAGGTAGATAGCTTCTAATTCTTTTTTGCCAAATACTTCATGAAAAAGCCGACAATGCATCTTTTGTTATTTTAAGATTTTTTTCTTTTCAATAATTTTTTGTATTTGAGATTTTGAGGTACTTTAATGTACTCTTAACTTTATATTCATTCCAGGTGTTGTTGCTACAACTGATGTCGTTGAGGCATGCACTGGTGTCAGCATTGCAATCATGGTTGGTGGCTTCCCTAGGAAAGAAGGCATGGAAAGAAAAGATGTGATGTCAAAGAATGTTTCCATTTACAAATCTCAAGCTTCTGCCCTGGAAAAGCATGCTGCTGCAAACTGCAAGGTGATTCCTTCTTTTTAGTTGACTGAATTGATTCTGGTGTCATATAGCAAATAAACATTCTGGTGGCTATAAGAAGCTCCTACAATTTTTAGATATTGTTGGGGAGTTAGAATACATATATCTGATGTCACCTAGTGGGATTAGGGTTTTGTGTGTTATTTTTGTAATAGTGAAGGAGAAGTAATTAACTGGCATAGTTTTGAATTTTATGGTCATCTAAATTAATAACTGAGCCTTCACTATTATGAATAGATATATTTGTACACCATATTCTTCTTCTTTTGCTCTGTTTTTTATTTTGTTTCTTTTTGTTTGGAGTGATGGAAGATTTATTAACTTTGTATATGGTAGATATACAGAAAAATTGAATTTTGACTTTCCTCAACAACTTAAAGAAATGTCAATATCTGTTTTTGTTAAATCATGTGGGAGGTATTGTCCTTGTATGGTTGATATGCAGTGCTTTATGAGCTTTCAGGATTGGAGGCAGGTTGTTTACTCTTCCCATTCAGTCTTGTGTAGGTTTCCTGATAATAGGGAGATCTGCAAGAACTCTTGTGCGTTGCCAATTCTTTGGATCAACTTGCTTATATGCATTACCAACTCATTTCAGATACTATATGAGCTGAATGGTTCTAGTGAATGATGGCGTGCCTTCATTAGAAATCTGAATTCCTTGCTGGCTCAAAAATTTGTTTGGGATTAACTTCTGTTTCTCGTTCTCTTTTTTCTAGGTTTTGGTTGTGGCTAACCCAGCCAATACCAATGCATTGATACTGAAGGAATTTGCTCCATCCATTCCTGAGAAAAACATTACTTGTCTGACAAGGTTGGACCATAACAGGGCCCTTGGTCAAATTTCAGAGAGATTGAATGTTCCAGTATCAGATGTGAAAAATGTTATTATTTGGGGAAATCACTCATCAACCCAGTACCCTGATGTCAACCATGCTACTGTTAAAACACCTGCTGGAGACAAGCCTGTACGCAAGCTTGTTGCTGACGATGGATGGTATGAATAATCAGTATATTTACCATCCTGTTTTAGTGTAATGTGTCAATGATCAATGAATGGCTGAAGGCATTATTCAGCATGTTATCATTTCTTTTAAAGAGTTCTTATAGACTCCCTTGATTAGGTTGAATGGAGAATTCATTACCACTGTACAACAGCGTGGTGCTGCTATTATTAAGGCTAGAAAGCTCTCCAGTGCACTGTCTGCTGCAAGCTCAGCTGTTGACCACATTCGTGATTGGGTCCTTGGAACTCCAGAGGTGGCTCTCTTTCTTAACCCTATTGTTATATGTAGTGAAAATTTAACCTTTGCTGTCCTTTTCTTTCAGCTGCAGATTTAGCAGTTTATTGGATGAATGCTATTGTTGGTTTATCTTTCCTATTGTGTTTACATTGCAGGGAACTTGGGTTTCGATGGGTGTGTACTCAGATGGCTCATACAATGTGCCGGCTGGGCTTGTTTATTCATTCCCTGTTACTTGTTGCAATGGAGAATGGACGATTGTCCAAGGTAAAAATGTGGCTTATTAACTGCATTCCCATATTAGCTTTTTCTTTGCATGATGACGCTATTAGTTTTTTCTTAGAATGCTGTCGTCGAGGAAATATTATTATCTAGAACTCTTACACGGAACCATTAACATATGATTTATCAGTCCTCTGGATTTAATCCTCCCGTATCTATGTCAAACAGATTTCCTTCTGGTCCAGTGATTCTGTTAGATGGTCTTCAATTTCTTTTGTCATCAGATTTACCAAAAATAATATCTAGAAATGAAGTATTTAGTTTTGTCTACATACCTGTATCAGTTTCTACAGAAACCCAGTTGAAATTACATCTACTTCATGAGTGGTGAATTTCACTGATGAAGAATTTCCTCTGATTTTGTACATTTTTTTTTTTTGGGAATTTTGGTGATTTATATATTTTCAGAATTACTGATTCTTAATTTTCTGGGTAGTTTCTCAACTAGTTTTCTCCTCCCATTTCCGTGTCCAGGTCTTGCAATTGATGAGCTCTCCAGGAAAAAATTGGACTTGACAGCCGATGAACTCACAGAGGAGAAGGCTTTGGCATACTCTTGCCTTTCTTGAATGTCATCCTCTCCTGTCTACTCCTGTAGTAAGTAGTCAATACGTTTATGGAAGTAGCTGCAGTTTTGAATAATGCCATTGTTGGTTTATTGGGTGGACTACTTAAGTAATGATGGAGAAGCTACTCCTACAACTATTTGCACTTTGTTATTCCTTTGATCTCTGGGGAATTTGAAAACCTCCTTGTGGAGGATAGAGTAAACCCTGTTCTGCTTAAATGATTGAGATTCATAATGGATGAGATTATCTACCCTTTCGTCATGTTTTTGTCAATCTCTAGGCATTAGGGGTGAGCATTTCGAACCGATTGAAATGTTGAAATCAAATAGATCAAAGTTGTGTAAAAAATTGAACCAAACAAACTAAAAGAATTCAAAAACCAAACCAATCAAAAATACCGAACAAATATGAAAAAATTGAACTGATTAAAAAAATTAAAAATAAAAAAATTGACAAAATCGAAAAGTTATGTAAATAAGTTTTTCAATTATTCGAATAAGGTTTTCTGTCCTGGTTAGTTAAGTAAGTTTTTTAATTACTTGAGTAAGGATTTTTAGCAGTGTTCTAAAAGGTAGCCTAGGCAATTGTTGAGGCACCAAGGCGTTAGGTGGCCCTAGGCGTCGAGCTTGATCAATTGGGCCCAATTGACGCCTAGGTGGTGCCTAGTAGCATGCAACGCTTAAATTTTGAAGACTTACAAACTTACCTTGACCTCGATTTCTCTCTTAGTCACGATTTGTATATTTGGATTTGTGTTTTGTATTTTTCATTAGCCTTGATTTTTCTCTCTCGTCACCGTTGTTGCTAATCGTCTTTTCAATTTCTTTCTCGCGATGGCGGGTTTCTGTAGTTGGTGTTAGCTAGGGGGGCGACGATGCAATCGACAGATGCGGGTTTGAGAGAGAGAGAGAGAGAAAGAGAAGGTTTTAGAAAAGAATGAAATCGAGGCCAAGGGAAAAATGGGGGCATTCAAGTACGGAGGGAGATAGAGAGAAAATACTAAAATAATATTCAAAAAAAATTAAAAAATAAAAAATAAAATATAATTTTTAATAAACCCTACCCTTCTCTAAGCCATTCTCTGCAAACAAATCGCAAAAATAAAATATAATTTTTCTTTCCAATTGTAGATGAAGGGGTTATGTTAAACCACAAAAATAAAATATGATTATTCTCTCTGATTGTGGATGTAGGCGTTATGTCGAATCGTGAAAATAAAATATGGATATTTTTTCTAAATGCGGACGTAGGCATTACATCGAACTGTGAAAACAAAATATGGATATTATTTAATTACAAATGTATGCGTCACGCCGAATCACAAAAACAAAATATTAATATTCTTTCTAATTGCAAACGTCGCCCACAATTTTAGCAAGTATATACACACGAAACTGGAGGGCCGCGACAAAAGTTGTTTCAAGAAGATCGTTAAGATATTTGGGGGGTCGCTTGTGTCGACGAATGAAGGACTCATCTTGAACACATGCGAATGTTGAAGACTGTTGAAATGTTCGGGGGTTGAAATCATCAATGACGGAAGGCTCAACCTTGAACCTCATGGATGTTAAAGTTCGTTAAGATGTCCGGGGGTCAGTAGATGAACAAGACTCACCTTGGACACACGCAACAATTGTTAAGATATTTGAGGGTCGTTTGCGTCAACGGACAAAGGACTTGCCCTGAATACACGCGGATGTTGAAGTCCGTTAAGATGTTTGGGGGTCAATAGACGTACAAGACTTGTCTCGAACACACGCGACAACCGTTAAGATGTTTGGGGGTCAGTAGATGAACAAGACTCACCTCAGACACACGCAACGAAAAAGATTGTTAAGACTTGTCTTGGACACATGCGACAGCTGTTAAAATGTTTGGGGGTTGCTTGCGTTGACAGACGAAGGACTCGCCTCGAACACACGCGAATGTCCATTAAGATGTTTGGGGGGGTTAGTAGATGAACAAGATTCGTTTCGAACACACACGACAATCGTTAAGATGTCTGGGGGTCAACAGATGAACAAGACTCACCTCAGACACACGCAACGAAAAAGATTATTAAGACTCATCTTGGACACATGCGACAACTGTTAAAATGTTTGGGGGTTGCTTGCGTTGACAGACGAAGGACTCGCCCCGAACACACGCGAATGTCTGTTAAGATGTTTGGGGGGTTAGTAGATGAACAAGATTCGTCTCGAACACACGCGACAATCGTTAAGATGTTTGGGAGTCGCTTGTGTTGATGAACGAATGACTCATCCTAAACACAAACGGATGTTGAAGTCCGTTAAGATGTCCGAGGGTCAATAGACGTACAAGACTCACCTTGGACACACACAACTACTGTTAAGATGTTTGGGGGTCATTTGCGTCAACGGACGAAGAATTCGCCTCAAACACACACGAATATTGAAGACTGTTAAGATGTCTGAGAGTCAGTAGATGAACAAGACTCGCATCGAACACACGCGACAATTGTTAAGATGTTTGGGGGTTACTTGCGTCAACATAAGAAGAACTCACCCTAAAGACATGTGGATGTTGAAGTCTGTTAAGATGTCTGAGAGTCAGTAGATGTACAAGACTCGCGTCAGACACACGCGACAAGCGTTAAGATATTTGGGAGATTCATTGTTGTATTCATTCAGGCAACAACACCTGCCCTTCTCTAAGCCATTCTCTACAAGTAGTATATTCTTATGTATTTTAAAGCCATTCTCTACAAGTAGCATATTCTTGTGTATTCTAAATCATTTTCTATAATTACTCAAGCATATTTCCTAGGCCAGTCTAAGCAGTTAGACTGGCGCCTAGTGCGTTTTAGAACACTGATTTTTAGTTATTCGAGTAAACAATATAATTATGAGAGTAATCTTAGATATTATTCAACTAATAAAAAGATTAATTGATTATTTTTTGAAATAGAGAAGAGCTAAAAAACCTCTTTAGTTATTATTTGATTATCTTTGAGATTGTATGTTAGTAATTCAATTATTAATCAATTAATGAGTATTATTAGTCGATTAATTTTTTAAATATAGCATTATTACTCGAGTAACTCGTAAGATTAGTCAACTAATCCTTAAAATATGTGAATAATTACTATATCATACTTGATTAATATGTAATATTAGTTGAGTAATCGAGTTATTATTCGAGTAATCGATTATTTTGATTTTTTTAATATAAAAGTCAAATCAAATCAAAATAAGTAAAATTGTCGAAGTTAAAAATTGAACTGAACTAAGCCTTAATTTGAAGAAAACTGAACTAGAAATTTTGATCAATTCAGTTGATTAATTTGGTTAAATCAAAATTTTGCTTACCTTGTTAGGCATGCTTTGATCTCTTTGTTGATTTTTTTTTTTTTTTCTGTTCAGTACTGTTTTTTTATTATTTTTTTTATCGCTGTTATGTTATTCAAAGTATCATTTCCCCCAACAAATTTTAGAAAACCTAGAAGTAAATCGGAAGTTGCCAAGGGAACATACCACAATGACCAAGAAAATTCAGGGAAGGCCTACTGAGGAAAGATCTGAAGGATCAACCACACGCTGAGAATTCTTGTATGCTTTTCCCAAGAAAAGTAGCAAATGTGCTAGAGAATTTAGAAACTTGAAAAGAAAAATCATGACCAGAACAAAAGATAGGGTTTCTTCTACTTTTCAGAATCACATCCACTTGGATTCCTACTTCCCCGAAATTTCAGTGATGCCTTAGCTGGAATCGCAGTTTTAATTATGAAAGTGATATTTGGATCTAAGTTTGATATTTTTATTAATATTTTATATTAATGTCTTATATATTTATACCACTGTCTTATGCACAATAGAGGACCTTAATGCAAAATGTTACCGTAACCATCAAAATTAAATGTACAAATAACATTTTGTTTTAACTGTCACATATTGGTATGTTGCTTTCTTGTGCTTGGACTGAAATTTGGCCTACAGTTATGATTTATCTTAAACTTGACAGGGGAAAGAGTAGTTCTCTCCCTCTCTTATCCCTGAGATGACTAATCTACGGGGGAAGAGAAGTAATCCACACGTGACCCAAGTAGAACTGTATACAGAGACCACGGACTAATTGCCTATCTCTTTATTGACTTTTCTAATAGTTGAAGGGAAACAATGTGTCCCCATGCGTGGCACTGGTTTGACCTGGACTAGTATTGTCATTTCACTGGGAAAATCAACTTTAATGGCCTGCAAAGACCAGTTAGGGTTTGGAAAATTCTATATGCATCCAGTTTTTTTTTGGCTCTTTGCAGCAAGTAAAATTTTATTTTTTTCCTTTTACTCTTTGTTGTCACATTAATAATTTAAAAAATTCTATTTACAGCCATAAAATTGCTCTCCACAGCCGCTACCCGTCAAAATTCATTGACATTTTATAAATTTCATATTTTACCCTCAACAGCCCCACACCACACCCATTTCTCTCTCTCACTCTCCCACACCCATCTTCTTGAATATACACACATATATACACACAAACACATCTCTCTAAACACATCTCTCTCACACCCATATCTCTGAATATACACACACATATATACACGAATATACACACACAAACACATATCTGTATATATATATATGCATACACTCGCACACACACATATATATATACACACACAGACCGCGGCCATGGCAGCTGTAGCCAACCATGGTCGCGGCCATCTTTCATGGTTGACGGCAGTTGCGATTGTGCCATCGTCGCCGAAGAAACCCCTAGGAAGGTCAGAGGCCATGAAAGCCGCCCCCGAACCTCAGATATACAAACACACACACACGATGTATATACATACACGATATATATATATACACAAATAGGCATGGCCCCAGCCATGGGAGCTGCGACCATGGAACACTTCCCCGACCTCTGGGGGTCGGGGAATGCTGGGTTCCCCAGCCCCCAACGTTCAGGGAACCTAGCGTTCCCTAAAAGCTGGCTTTCGGGGGCATTTCCCGACCCCCAACTTTCGGGGAACCCAGCGTTCCCCGAAAGCCAGAGGTCAGGGAAGTTTTTTTTTATTTTAATTACTTTTTTTATTATAATAAAAAAATAAAAAATACAAATAAATAAATTCTTTTTAAAAAGATACATATATCTTATTAGTTGAATTTATTTAATAAATAAATTAGTTAATTCTTTTAAAAAGATACATCTATCTTTAAATAAATTAAATTAGTTAATTCTTTTTAAAAATAAATTAGTTGAATTTATTTAATAAATTATTTTTAAAAAGATACATATATCTTTAAATAAATTCAACTAATTTTTAAAGATATATATCTTATTAAATTAGTTAATTGAATAACTAATTTTAAGTATATGTATCTTTAAATAATTTAATAAGATAAATTAACTAATTTTAAATTTTTTTAAGTATAAAAAATTTAACTCACGATAATTTAAAATTAGTTAAAAATTTTTATAATTAGTTAATTTATAATTATTTAAAATATAGATATTTAAAAATAATTTATTTATTTATATTTTTAAATTTTATTTTATTATAATAAATTATTTTTGTGTGTTTGTATATATATATATTTGTGTGTGTGCTCATTGGGAGAGAGATGGAGAAATGGGTGTGAGAGAAAAAAAAATGAGTGTAATGGGAGAGAAAGAGAGATGGAGTAACTGTGCGGAGGGAAGGAAGATGATGTGGTGCGGGTGACTGAAGGGTAAAATAAGATTTTTAAAAAATGATGAAAAATTTGGGCCAGGACTGGCTGTGAAGAGTAATAATAAGGCTGTGAATAGAATTTTCCTAATAATTTTTTATAGTTAATATTTTACAAAAATACTCTCTTCTATTACAACTTTATTAATATATTTTAAATAAAAATATTTTAAATATATTAAAAGATGACTCTAAAGAATAAAATGAGTGACTGAGAATAGAATTCCCTTTCAAGTTTTTCTTCTCAAGGTGTGTCAGCCAAGCTAGCTTCGACCCTTACAGTCTATCAAAGGGAAAATTTCACCCATTTTTGCCCCCCAATCGTTTGGGTTATTTTTATGGACATCTAATGGTTTATGCTTGGTATTTTAAGCACTTGCCATTTGATTCGTCTGTAGATAACTCTCTCCATTAGGTCAAGAACTTTGCCGGGTCTCTACAGTTACTTTTTTATATTTGGGCTCTTACTCACTTAGGCTATTGACCAAATGCAGTGGTTGGTTAAAAAAATAAACAAATTCTCATGGACCCCACATTAAGTAAATCACATCACATGGTTGCCTGGAAAAATAACTAAAATCACAAGCATCGGGATAGGATTTACCAACAAAAAGATAAATGTAATTTGGCCATAAAGCCTACACAGTATCAGCCCAACTCAATACAAATATACAATCATATCTATAGGCGAGAGTTTGCAGTCACCATCATTCATGTGTGTTAGATAAAGTACCCATGATAATTCAGATTATGTGTTCTGTCGTCACCATCATCATCGTCATCATCATTATTTTCACCCAGAGAAGGCCCAGTATGATGAACAGCATAAACATGGCTAGTTCACGTTACAAGTTTGGAAAACTAGGGTTTGATTTGAACCTCTCCCTCTAAAACCTATCTATTTATACACACATCTCAATACATTATTCGACATCACTTCCCACTTACATTTCCTGTCTAAAATATTCCTCTCCGGCGAAGACTTCCTTCTTCCATCTATTTTTGTCAATGGAATTAATGATTCCTCCTAGTTTTGGACTTTCCTGGAAACTGCAGCCAACGGTCAAATAATGCGCCAAGAAACTCAAATTTCCAAGAGGGGTAAATTTGTAATCTGACCAAAGCTGTGTTCAAATCAAAACTCTGGCAAGTCTTGTGGACCGCCAGTTTTGATCAGCAGGTTGTACCAAAACTCCATGCCGTCGTCCACGTTGAAACTACAACTCCGGGCCGGAGACGACGGCAACCAATCGTCGGCCCTTGATTTCTCGTCGGAAAATTCTTCCAGCCGAAAGCTCTCGTCCATCCAAGCGAACGTTTCGGACGCGTCCATTGGCTCGTCCTTGACGGTCGCATTGGACGAAAATTCACTGGAAGAGGTTTGAGGAGAGACCAGAGGAAACCCAAAACCGCTAGGGCTTTGGCGGTGAAGGGTGTGATCTAAATTCAGGGCCTTCGAAAGTGTGATAGGTTGTGGTTTGAGATTGGAGGGGGAGTGATGAGGAGTTTTGAGCTTCTTCTTCAAGTGGGTATGCCAGACATTCTTGATCTCGTTATCGGTGCGGCCCGGTAATCTCGCTGCAATTGCAGACCATCTGAAAATGAACAAGAAGAAGACGTTCATGTGATGTGAGATAATTGGGCAAGATTGGGAGTGACTTTTGTCTCATCGTAAAGACACAAATAATAATCTCTCAGTACGTACTACTCTGCAAAGATGTAAAGACAACACAATAGGGAATCTTTTCCTCTTTATCTGTGTTTCATTATTCCTTCGATAGACGACAGCATGGAAAGTGAAGGAGATGCGATTTTTCGTTTCGTTTACTTTTGAGGAAGCAAAAATGAAATTTGATCAGAAATTGGAGAAATTGATCGGTCGTCCAAACAAAGCTATTAAAAGCATTTCAACTGTGGCGGCGGCTGCGAGCGACCACCATCTTCTCAATCTTCCTCAGACTTTGAGCACAATCAAAGTAAGATTCCGAGATTGTCTTAAAACTAAGTAATGTGACACTGACGTGCATTGACCGTAATACTTGCGTACTATGCCACTAAATTTCCACAGCTTGCTAAACAAGCTTAATTAATTAGCTAATGATCCACTAAATTCATCAATTGATAACAATAATACATTTAAAAAGTTTTCATGTTATTAATAAATTAGATTGGTTATATGAATCTTTAGTTTGTAATCTTCGTTTTATTCTCACAAAGTATATATATGAATAGTAACTCACTTACCGATTGCCAAGGAGTTCGTGTAGCTTGACGATAGTCTCCTCTTCTTCCCTGGTGAAGTTTCCTCTCTTAATATCCGGCCGCAGGTAGTTTGTCCACCGGAGCCTGCAACTTTTCCCACATCTCAATAGTCCTGAACATACAAAGCTCAATTAGACACAGAGAGAGAGAGAGAGAGAGAGAGAGAGAGTTAGAAGTTAACTACCAGCTTGCTTGGGAAGAGCTCGCCAGTTGGGGTGGCCATGCTGTTGAATGTAAGATACCAAAATTCGATCTTCTTCAGGCGTCCATGGCCCTTTCTTCAGCCCCATCTTGTCACAGCAAGGAGACCTCACCATCTCTCTCTCTCTCTCTCCAGGAGAGCTTGACAACAAATCTCAAGTGGTGTTTGGCGAGGATAGAATAAGTGGGTAACTTAATATATATATATATATATATGAAAGATATTCCGAGTATCAAAAGACCTGAGCAACCGTTGGAAGTCAGCATCTAAACTCGGAAATAAGTCCTGCCTGTAACTTCCAAGAAATGGCATCTTTCTCTCTCCCTCCCTCGCCCACTTTCTTCTTCCTTCCTCGCATGTCACTTGGGGTTGCTCATCACTTGGGTTTTATAGAAATTTGGCGGAATTATTTACCCTGTTCGGTTCGGATTTAGAATATGGGTCTAAATTTGATTCGATCATAAAATAAGATGAATCCTACATTTTATAATCGAAAAGTCACATTTTTATTTTCAGTGCGATCCTTAATAGCAACAGAAATATTACTTGTTATAATTAAAAATCACAAATATATATTACGTAAGTAACATCTTTATAAAAAAAAAATTAAACTTGTATATATAATTCTCTTTACAAGTGAGTAATAGGGGTGAGCACAACTTCGATTAAACTGAAGTAATCGAACCGAATCGAGAAGTTCGGTCGATTCAGTTCGATTATTTTTTTTTTCAAAATTTTGGTTCGATTAAATTTTTTGAAAGGTTCGATTTTCGATGTTCGGGTCAATTTTTTGCTTGAAATAATCGAAATATCCAAACCAAACCATATACCCATAACCCTTCCACCCGAACCCCCTCACCTGGGTGTGACACCCCACGCGATTCTGGTTAGGGGTGTGCATTTTTTCGGTTTAATCGAATCGATCCAACCGAACCGGTCGGTTCGGTTCGGTTAATTAAATAGCGAAAAATTAGTTTGGTTATATTTATAAAAAAAATTCAGATATTTCAGTTAACCGAAATAATTGAATTTGTCCTCCACCTTTTCCCTTAATTACTGCACATGGTTTTCCATTACCGCCACGGTTTCCCCTTCCACCCCCCACACACACAAACTGCTCTCTCTCTCCCTCACGTCGCCTACTGTTTACTCTCCCCCTCTCCCCACACACCCACATGACCCTGGTCTTTGACACTCTCACTCTCTGGTTCTCCCCACCCCCCAAACTTCTCTCTTTCTCACCCCAAACCTCTCAGCCTCACGATGTCGGCGGACGTCCCCTCTCTCTCTCTCGCCCGCGCACATGCGCTAGTCAGTCCGTCGCCTTTTCCCTCTGGCCTCACCAGTGGTCCATTGCTTCCCTTCTGCCCGTCGGCCTCTCGATTCTCGTTCTCAAGACCCCTATCTATTTCTCTCTCTCTCTCGATCTCACTGTCTCACCTTCGTCACCCCCCTCCCGCCACCTCACGAACGTCTCCTCCCTCCCGCCGCCTCATGATCGTCGATCCCATACCGCCACCTCACGATAGTCTCTCTCTATCTCTCTATCTCATGGCTATATGATAGTGGAAGATGAAGGGCCATTTGGGCCTTTGGCATAGCGAAGGGCTGAACCGAATAAGGGCTGGCCATTCGTCTTTGTCTCCAGCGTTTTGTTTCCTTGCTATGCAGAGGTCGACACCACCCCAGCTGCATCTCTCTCCCTCCGATCATGCTTGCCCATTCGATAAGTTTTAGTAAAGTTCGATTGTACCTCTTATTTCGGTTTCAATTTTTTGGTTAGCGTATCCTATCAGTTCAGTTCGGCTCGATTAGTGGGCTATGATCGGTTCAATTCGGTTGGTAAAAAAGTTGAAGGTTCGGTCGGTTATAACCGAATGCTCTCCCCTAGTTTTGGCAGAGCACAACACCCCATGCGAGTTCTGGCAAAGCACGACAACCCACGCAGGTTCTATTCTCTTGTTCTCCATCCTGATAGCCTTCTCTTGTTCTCCATCCTTTGCCTCACTAGAGTCCCTGCGACATCTCACTACAATGTCACTAAGACTCTTATGTCTGTCTTCTCTTGAATCTTCGTCTCTTCTGACGGTGCCGCTGTGTCGGTCCATTCTAACGGTATCGTCGTCCTTTCTGACGGCGTTCTCCATCTCTCGTCTCACTAAGAGTCCCTTCTCTCTCCCTCCACCATCTCTCGCCGATGGCGAAGACAAAGACGAAGGCCAAAGATGAAGACGAAGACGAAGGCGATGTTGATGGCCCATTCAGTAAGTTTTTCGACTACTTCTATTTTATATTGAAATCTAGATCTATTAAAATTCAATTATTAAATATTTTTTATTTTTAGATATATATATTATATAATAAAAATAAATAATAATAATTTTATTTTATTTTTTATTTGCAAGCCTCCAAAATTTTCCAGCGACGGAACCGAAAAAATACTTATTCTTAATTCTCGTAAAATAAAAAGTATGCGAGAATGCCCATTGCCCAAGCTTTAGCTTGAAGACAAAGTAAGAGAAAAATGCAATGATCTTACAAAGCGTCAAGGAAGCTTACGGACGGCTTGAATTGACTTAAATAATATTCCGATAAATTACAACATTGCATTCATCACCAAATAATATAATCAACTAAATACAACTCTTAGTCTTTTAAAATTTGTAACGGATTTGTTCCGTCATCCATGCCAAATGACCCTATAAACGCCTCTCTTAATACACCACCGAGAAAATCTTTTCAAAATATCACTCACAAAAAAATATACGAGAAAGAGGGGCGGATCTAGGAAGAGATCTGAGAGAGGGCTAACCCCCAGATCCATAAGCCATTAATAAGGTTGGAGAGAAGGGAAGTCCTAACTATACCTAATAAATCTGGGGGGAGGGGGGCTGGAGCTCATGAATGTCCCCCCCTAAATCCGCCCTTGAGAGGGACTCTTAAATTGTTCAAACCCTAAAATCTTTTTTCCGATCATACCAAAGACTCTCCTTAAAAACTATAACCCCGGTGAGAACTAATTAACCATTCCACAAGAAGAGTTACTGTGATTTTTCTTGGAGGCCTCCCAAATGAATTTGGTATCATTTCAGTTAATTAATTTGAGATGTCTTAATCCATCAACATTTGATACGTTAATTACTTTTGCTCTTGACCTCTAGTCAACATCCGTGCAATGATATGTTTGCCACCATTACCCAAACTCGATTTTTTTTAAATGAAAATGTTATTTAAATATTTAATTATAATATTTGAATATTAATATTTTATATTATATTAATACAAATATATAAGACATTATTAATACATGGGTATCACTAAAATTATTATTGTTATTAAAATATAATAATAAATTTATAAATACTTGAGTTTTCAATCTCTTAGAAACTTGTAAAGTAGAAGGCGGTCAAAAGCATCTGATGTTTCCTGCATGATTCTTTTAATACCCAAATCAGTCTTAGTAAAATAAAATATATATATATATATATATATATATATATTCAAGTAGTTTGTGTGAGAATTCTTGCATTCCTTAATTAAAGAGATGACTTCTTATTTATAGAGGTTAAGACTGATAGGTAGAGAAGTATTTGTGTCTTTTAAGATTATTTGTTCTTGAACTCTAGGTAAAGATCTCAGAGGTGAGATAATGCATTCTTGACATGTTATAATTTGAAAGGTCTCCCAAATACTGTATCTTTGAGACTTAGGAGAGGCTTCGGGATAGAGTGTGCAAATAGTCGGTTCGGTTACTGAACCGATTGAAATTAACTAACCGAATTAATCGAATTGGGAGACAAAGTTGGACTGAATTGATCAATGAAACCAAATAATCAAATTAATTAATAATCGAATTAACCAAACATAAATTATATAAACCGAATCGAAAACTAAACTAACACAAAAAATAAAAAATAAAAATCTTGATAGATTGAGGAAATCAAACTAATCGGTTAACAAAAAAGAAAAAAATAAAAAATTGATTGTAAATTTCAAGCACTAATTCAAGAAAAGATTTTAAAAAAATGATGTCGGTTTATATTTCAATCGATTCGGTTAGTTTAGTTCTTCTGATAAAGGAAATCAAATCAAAAATTGAAAATCAAACTTTTCAAAAAATATAACCAAACCAAACCATTACAAAAAAATAATCGAATCAAATTAAATTTTTACTCTCCCACTCTCGAAAAAAATCTTTTGGGGACATTCAGAGAAGCCCTGCAAAGGGGCTCTCAAGAGGGTTTCTAAGAACTGATTTATAGGGAACGTTTAGAGCGCCTCCCTCTTTCAATTTCTTTCTTTTAGCCATATCTTAAATTTGAACCCATTTTTTCAAACACATCAAATATTATAACAAAATATCAAAATAATATTTTTATTTTAAACAATAGCCATCCAAACACTACATAATTCAATAAAAGTTTGTCAAAATAATTTTATAATTATAAAATCTTCACCACCGATCACATCATTTTAAAAAATAATATTATTCTTCGCAAACTATTTGCCACCTTAATTAGGATAAGTCTGGGGAGGTGACATAGCATTGGACAAAGACTAAGACTCAGACTTGGAGTTCTTGATAAAGTTAATTCTCCTTATTTACACTTGACTTTGACGTTTGACCCACATTATTTGCCATCATGTTTCCTTTACTTCATTGCTTTCTTTCAATCCACGATAAAAAAAACATCAATCATGCTCTGCATGCATGCTGATTAACAGCCGAGTAACATATATTTTTGGATAATATTTATTAAAATAAATAAAATAAAATTATATCAATATAAAATTAAAATATTTTTTATGTCAGGTCAAAATAAGATAATATTTTTATCAAATTATTTATTAAATATTTTGAAATACACTTGAAAACATATGTATTATTATTTTTTTTATTTGTACAGATTAAGATAAATTTATCTAAAGAGTGAAGAAAGATAAATTTATCTAAAAAATTTTAGACATGATTTCTTTTTTAAATGTGACTAGATAAATTTAATAAATATAATAAAATATATTTTTATTTAAAATATTTTTGATATTTTATTTTTTTAATTTTATATCTTAGTCAATAAATATTACTGTAAATATGATTCTTTTCTTTTTGGAGAAACTGCTAAGAAAGTTCAAGTGAACAGGAAAATGATCCAATCCACCCAAGCTAATTCGGCCCCACACACTTCAACTTCGTTTCAATTTAAACTATTGAGAGGTAGCTTATGATATTCAGGGGGTTGTTTGGTTTACCCTTTTTTTTTTCATAACTTTTAAGTTATTTAATTTTTAAGTTAAAAATTAGGTAATGTTTAAGTTGATAATATATTTAGATAAATGTTGTCAACGTTCAATTTCAGTCGAATCTGATTCGTTTTGGGCCGCACTGAATGATTATGGATCACGGTAAGAAGAGAGACTTTTTTAGGAAGCTA
Organism: Diospyros kaki; assembly: GCA_036245055.1. Classification (NCBI taxonomy): domain Eukaryota; kingdom Viridiplantae; phylum Streptophyta; class Magnoliopsida; order Ericales; family Ebenaceae; genus Diospyros; species Diospyros kaki. Next base: position 4,450,371 of record BSEG01000013.1, read on the forward strand.
ATGAAGAACACTTAACGATTTTCTCGTGGTTCGGCCAAAACGATGCCTACTCCACACCCGCACTTTGATTATTCCTTTCAGAATGGCGGTTCTTCTCATTATTCTTCTTGTTTCTTTTGTTACTTCTGCCCCTTCTTTATATTCGAGGGGATCTTTACAATTTGGATATCATATAGAAATAAAAAAAAATGATGTAATGGGGGACAAACGGTCCTTATCATCTGTACAAAAATCGTAAGTGGGGTCTTCATTTCGAGGAGCAGGGCTGTAGCGGTGGATGGTCCCTACCTCTGACTTCTTAACAGCTTTTACCACTTTATGCGAGCTGATCGTTTTTGGGCCAGCGACCTTGGTGGTCCAGCGATCTGAAGGATGCTCCTTGGAGTTCGCTCGCAGATGGCTTCAGACTCGTTTGAAGGCGTATCGGGAGTTCGCCAGGTGTCGCTTTATAAGTTCGAGTTTTGGTAGTGAAACGACCTCTCCCAGTGAGGTCGTTTGGGCCTTCCAGTTTCCAGGCGGTTGGGCCGGCCCATCAGAGCGAGTCTAGCCCATACGGGAAATACGTATAACATAAGCCCTCCAGTTCGCGGTGAGATTCTTGCGCTGGGAACTGACGCGTGCCAGCTGTTCTTCTGCCTCTTCGATGTCTGCCCAATCGTTTTAAATCTCGTCGTTCCACGCAGCACGCCTTGTCTGTACGCATTTAATGCGCACTTTCCTCCATTACGGAGCATGATTATGCTCGTGGGACCCATAGGCTGTCGTGCAGCCGTTGGATGCGGAGTATGCAGTGAGTCGCATTTAGATCTGACGGTTGGGTCGATCGAAGCATCGGTATAAATAGTGAGGGGTGTCTACTTTTCTCCCTCTTTCACGCTGTTTTCGAAATCTTTTGCAGCTTCTGCCTTCTTGTTTTCTTCTTCTCTTCTCGAAGCCTCCTCTGTTGCCGTTTTCCAGTCGTTCGTCGCTCTTCTTTCGGCTCCGGTGTTTGGTAAGTTGGTCATGCCTTCTTTTTCCCCTTTTCTTTTCTGGATGGGTGCCTTCCCCCGTTGGTTCGACTATCCATGGTTCTGCCGATCGATGTTGTTTCCGTTTATGGGGAGACAACTCGACTTGGTTTGGCGTTTGCTGGGCCTTAGGGTCCCATGACCTTAGGATTAGCTTCCCTTGGAATACCGGGCTTGCAGTTGCAGCCCCTCCGCTTTAGGCGGCATCCCGTTTGCAAAGCGCTTGACCTGAAAGATTTTAGCGGTTGTTCTTAGGGTTTTTTCTGAACTCTTAAGGTCTAGTCCGCGACTTGCGACCTGACTGCACTTTCTTTTTCTTTGTAGATGTCCGACCAACACTGCAGAAATTCAGGTCAAAAGTGCCGCAACTATATCGTAGGAGAAAACGATACTTCGAACTCTGAGGATTGTTTCATCATGGAAGGTCAACATGTCGATGGTGCGAGCTCACGGTCTAGGGAGGTCGTTAATCTAGCTTCTTCCAGCGCTGAGTTTGAGATCGAGGATCAGGTCGCTGACGAGAGAGTAGGGTACGAGGTCTTTAAAAGATTCTCGTCTAAGGCCAAGCATCACGAGGTGGCGTCTTGTGTTCGGGAGTTCCGTTTTCCTAGGAACTGCCTTGTATACGTCCCGGCCCCGTGCTCTCACGCGGCTTACTCTCCTTCCAATTTCATAGCCATTAGCCCCCAACATCTTGGGTCTGGCCTTAGGTTCCCCGTAGCTCCATACCTTCTTGCCATCTTGAACGATATTAAGCTCGCACCCTTCCAGCTGACACCGAATTCATACGCACAACTGACTTCGCTAACCGTTCTGTTCCTTGAGAACGGCCTCCTCCCTCCGTCACCAAAATGAGTTAGATTTCTTTTTTCTGTGAAGAGTGCCAAGGACGGGCTGTATTATTTGGCAGCTCGTCCTTCTCAGTACAAAGCCATCCTTCCCCAGGGAAAAGCGAAAGGGAAATCCAACGTCGGCCACTACAAGTCGAATTGGTTCTTCGTCTCTTTCCCCTTGCTTTCGTCGCTCGATAATTTTAGTTTCGTGTTTACTCCTGGTAAGGGTACATCGGTTGTCTAGGTCGCTCTGGCTCGTTTTATGTTACTGATACTTAGTTTTGCCATGCAGATCTCGGAAGAGGAAAGCCACTCCTGTCAGACGAAGAGGTCGGGATTCTGGACAAGCTCGTTGTTGCGGGCCTGGGCTTGGAGAACTTCGAGTTTATTGACGATCTTTTGAGGAATCACGAGCTCGCTCCTCCCATCGACGCCGAGGTCATAAAAGGGGACCGTGTCGGGGTCCTAGGCGCGAAGATTCTTCCGTCCGCTTTCCAAACGTTCGAGTCAAGCGGCCAAGGTCAGGATATGGTGAGCCTCGACCTCGTTGAGCGAAAGGGGCCAGGGGCTAGGCCCGGTGCTACTTCGGCGGTCGCCTCATCTTCTCGGAAGAGGAGGTCGGAGGTGCCACGACCTCTTCTGAAACCTCAACAACAACAGCCCGCCCCTCAACACTGAATGTTGACTAGAGGCCTCCAAAATGAATTTGGTATCATTTCAGTTAATTAATTTGAGATGTCTTAATCCATCAACATTTGATACGTTAATTACTTTTGCTCTTGACCTCTAGTAAACATCAGTGCAATGATATGTTTGCCACCATTACCCAAACTCGATTTTTTTTTAAATGAAAATGTTATTTAAATGTTTAATTATAATATTTGAATATTAATATTTTATATTTTATATTATATTAATACAAATATAAATGACATTATTAATACACGGGTATCACTAAAATTATTATTGTTATTAAAATATAATAATAAATTTATAAATACTTGAGTTTTCAATCTCTTAGAAACTTGTAAAATAGAAAGCAGTCAAAAGCACATCATGTTTCCTGCATGATTCTTTTAATATCCAAGTCAGTCTTAGCCAAAAAATAATAATAAAAAAATTCAAATAGTTTGTGTGGAGTTGTTGCATTCCTTAATTAAAGTGATGACTCTCTTTTTATAGAGGTAAAGACTAATAGATAGAGAAGTATTTGCATCTTTTAAGATTGTTTGTTTTTAAACTCTAGGTAAAGATTTCAGAGGTGAAGTAATGCATTCTTGACGTATTATAATCAGAAGAGTCCCCCAAACACTATATCTTTGAGACTTAGGAGAGACTTCAGGATAGGATGTGCAAATAGTCGGTTCGCTTACTAAATCGACTGAAATCAACTAATTGAACTAATCGAATTGGGAGACAAAATTGAATAATTAATCGATTAAACCAAATAATCAAATTAATTAATAATTGAATTAACCAAACATAAATTGTATAAACCAAACTGAAAACCAAATTAACACAAAAAATAAAAAAATAAAAATCTTGATATATCGAGGAAATCAAACTACTTGATTGACCAAAAAAAAAATCAAAAATTGATTATAAATTGCAAACACTAACTCAAGAAAAGATTTTAAAAAAATGAGGTCATTTTATACTTCAATCGATTTGGTTAGTTAAGTTCATCTGCTAAAGAAAATCAAATCAAAATTGAAAATCAAACTTCCCAAAAAATATAATCGAACCAAATCATTATAAAAAAATAATCAAAAATTGAATTTTTGCTCTCTCTTACTCTCAAAAAAAATCTTTTGGGGATGTTCAGGAGAAGCTCTGCAAAGGGGCTCTCAGGAGGGTTTCCTAGGAACTGATTTCTAGGGAACGTTTAGAGTGCCCCCCTCTTTCAATTTTTTTCTTTTAGCCATATCTTAAATTTGAACCCATTTTTTCAAACACATCAAATATTATAACAAAATATCTAAATAATATTTTTATTTTAAACAATAGCCATCCAAACACTACATAATTCAATAAAAGTTTGTCAAAGTAATTTTATAATTATAAAATCTTCACCACCGATCACATCATTTTAAAAAATAACATTATTCTTCGCAAACTATTTGCCACCTTAATTAGGAAAAGTCCGGGGAGGTGACATAGCATTGGACAAAGACTAAGACTCAGACTTGGAGTTCTTAATAAAGTTAATTATTCTTATTTACTCTTGACTTTGACGTTTGACCCAATTATTTGCTATCATGTTTCCTTTACTTTCTTGCTTTCTTTCAATCCACGATAAAAAAACATCAATCATGCTCTGCATGCATGTTGATTAACAGCCGAGTAACATATATTTTTGGATAATATTTATTAAAATAAATAAAACAAAATTATATCAATATAAAATTAAAATATTTTTTAGGCCAATATAATGGTCAAAATAAGGTAAAATTTTTATTAAATTATTTATTAAATTTTTTAAAATGCACTTGAGAACATATGTATTATTTTTTTTTATTTGTACAGATTAATAAATTTATCTGAAGAGTGAAGAAAGATAAATTTATTTAGAAAATCCTAGGCATGACTTCTTTTTTAAATGTGATTAGATAAATTTAATAAATATAATAAAATATACTTTTATTTAAAATATTTTTTATATTTTATTTTTTAAAATTTATATCTTAGTCAATAAAGATTACTGTAAATATGATTCTTTTCTTTTTGGAGAAACTGCTAAGAAAGTTCAAGTGAACAGGAAAATGATCCAATCCACCCAAGCTAATTCGGCCCCCACACACTTCAACTTCGTTTCAATTTAAACTGTTGAGAAGTAGCTTATGATATTCAGGGGGTGTTTGGCTTACCCTTTTTTTTTCATAACTTTTAAGTTATTTAATTTTTAAGTTAAAAATTAGGTAGGATTTAAATTGATAATATGTTTGAATAAATGTGTTTTTAAGCTATCAATTAATAATTACGTATTTAATTTAAAAGAGCTGATAAATTATCAAAACTTGACAAAAAAATCAAAATAAACATAGTATTGAATGATGTAAAATTTTATCATTAGATATTGATAAATTATACATAATTATTAAAAATATATTAATACAATATTACTATATGTTATATATATACATATAATATATTGTTATATGTATATATATTATGCTTATTGTTGTTTTATATTATATATATATATTATACGAATATATTATATATATACACAGAGCGAGGAGAAGCACAATGGTTGATGGCCGATAGTGGCGTCCGAAAGAATGGGGCGATAAGCGATGGGAGGCAGATGTTGAAATGGAACCTGACGACGGCTTGCGGTTGACCAATTGGACAACAACGACGACAAAACTAAAGGAGGGGCAACGACAGTAATGAAAGAAACGAAGGGAGTATGGGAGAAAAGAGCAATAGAGGAGAAGAGGTAGTAGGGACAAAGGGTGTAAATCTTGAAAATGTTTGAAGACAAAATAGTAAATTAATTGGTCAATGCAATAAGCTAGTGATAGTATTTTTGCAAAAGTTGGAGGGCACAAGCTTTTTTCAAACGTTATTATAGTAGCGTTTAAGTTACATAATTTTTAAACTAATTGGTGTTGCTAAACACTTAAAGAAAAAAATGTTACATAACTTTAATCTGCATAAGCAACTTATAGGGTATCAAACCGCTTAGCCAAACACCTTCTCAATTTGATCTTTGACATTAACCCACCAGAGAATTGACAATAAATGTTTTAAAATATGTACATTAATGGTCAAACAATAAGATTATTTGAATATTAAAAATAAAATACATTTATTATGATTTAATCGTTACGATTATAGTAATATTAATATTATTTTTTATTTTTTTAAATACATGAATGATTAAATAGTATAACTGATCACTATATTTTGTATTAAAGTACAAAAAAGTCACTGAATTTTAATTTAATATATAATTTTTATAACTATCATCAATTGTCGTTCAAAAATATTGAAATGATGTTGACGTGATTAAAAATGTGGACAGTTAAATAGTACAAATGATCACTAAACCATGCACAAAAGTATAAAAAAGTTATTAAATTTTGCATAAAAGCACAAGAAGATCATTAAACTTTGTACTAAAATGAAAAAACGTCAGTATTTCGTTAGTTTTTTTTAATAATAATTAACAATAGTTATGAAATTATGTACTAAATTAAAGTTAGTTCTTTTGACTATAAATTGAAGTTTAATGACCTTTTTATACTTTAATACAAAATTAAATAACTTTTACACATTTGTTCATGCATGAATATTTTGAGAGAACTCAAGTGAGAAGATTGCAGATTTATTCTCTTGCACGTATCAAGTTTACTTGACACGAGCATACAAGAAGGGTGTTTGAGATGAGGGTAGGGCTTACGCTAGGGCCCACGCCCCTTCTTTCATTTTGTTCATGTTGAACAAACAAACGTTATATTGCTTGACACGGACAACCTAACATTCTTGAAAATAATTAAATATTTTCTTGGACAGATCACAGATGGCCAAAATTAATTTTTTGAGCTCCCATATTAATTATTATTATTGTTTGAATTCATACTTATTAGTTTATCAAAGTTTCTTAAAGTCATCTTGCTTGTTCAAATATTTTTTAATGATCATGTGTTCTCTTATTGTGTTAAAATCATAGCTTAACACAAATGATGCCATCTCAATAATTAAAATATGGTATTTAATTCTTGACATATAAAATGTCAAAATCTAGTATTTTAATTATTAAAAATTATTATTTTAAGTTTCTATCATAACAAAACGTTAGCACGTGTATGAACGCGTCTATTTTTATGAATGACAGAACATTAACGCGTGTATTTGAATGAATTGACTAATTTATTATGATTTCTTAACAAATAAAAATATAATATTTGCTCTCTAATATTTAAAAATATTAAATTTTTTTATTTCATTTATTAAAAATTATTATTTTAACTTCTGATTATTACACATTGAAAGATAAGTGAACATACAATTGTAGCCATCATTAATATTGGAATTAAAATTTGTAATTATTATTATTATTATATAAATATTAATTAAAATATATAAAAAATGAAAATATGTCTCAATAAAAAAAGCATAAACTATAATTAACAAATAACTGTTGCCCTGTCAAGGGCCCACGTGGGCCGACCCGCTTAGAATTGGGCTTTTGGGCTATGTCGGGCTATCCCCATAAGAGGACCGGCCCGGCCTATAGATTCAACAAGCTATGACTAACTTAGATGGTGTTATAGGGGGTTTAATGTGGTTCTATAATAATAACAATTTTAAATACAAATTTAGTGGATGATAATTGATAATTATAATTTAATTTTTATATTTTAAAGTAAAATTTAAATAAATATTAAAATTAGTGATTAGTGTGGTGATAAATTTATGTATGTTATAATTTGATAATTATGAATCTATATTTTATTAGTATAATTTATTTTTATTTTTCAAACAAAATATATAAAGGATATTTTAAAAACTTGCTTTATTAATTAGGGTTTCATAATACCAAAATACATTTTTTTTGTTTACATAATAGTTGTTGTAGGGTAATCCAACAAAACCTACTAAAACCTAAGGAAGTATCAAAGAAGTTCGAAGAGTCTTTCAAGCACAATCACCCGATGACAGAAGAGTCTTTGAGGTATTAATGGACATAGTCATTCGATGACTTCGATGAGTTTTTCAAATTAGCCTTTGTATCCCAAATACACGAAGAGTTTTCAAGATCTTTGGGAAAGTTTTATCCAAATGATCCTTTTTAAGACATCCCATCCTTGAAGGTATCTTCAAGCTCTTCGACTTTATCTGCAGACTTTTCGCTCAAAGAGTTAACCCACCCAAGCATACCACGTGTCCTGTCTTGCCACGTGGCCTAGCCATCGAAGTTTATAAATATCCCATGGGTTTGCACATTGAGGATCCAGATCTAGCATCTGAAGACCCAGATTCAACACTTCAAATCTAAATCCATTCGAGAACACCCATCCAAAAACATACTTTTGAAGACTCCCACATACATCATACTCGTTCTACTTTTGGCATCATGACATTGTCGGACTTTGGAATCAGAGGGCCATCACGAGAGAGTTTCTCACGTGTTTTTTGATTGTTCTTGTGCTGCAAACATCTCAAAGACTTATCCGAAGACAGTAAGGGATAGCACCTCTTGGGAACTTCTCAACTTTCTCGAAGCCTATCCATTTGAAGACTGAGTTAGCCATAAAGTTAGTCTTTGGGGACCCATTCTCCCAAAACTCTTTAGACTCTTACCCATTTGAAGACATGATGCATTCATCTTGCTCTCCCAAACAACAAATTGAGTCTAGTCTTGTGTACTCTACTCTCCCGGACAACGAATTGAGCTATTTTTCGACCAAACAATTGCTAATGCCACTTACTGGTATAAACCTTACTCTTGATTTTCTCACTAGACTCTGCTAGGCTGTTTCCTAAAATCAACAAATTTAGTTATTGTATCCTTACAACAATAATAGTATAGATATGTAAAATTATTTTCTTAATATTTGTAATTTTGAATAAAATTTAATTATTTTTATTAATTTCAATCACTATACTCAAAACATATCTGTATAAACATAACTAGGGCATGCAGGAGGGAGGTCCCCCTATCATTTTACACGCTTCAAATAAATGTTATGTTATTCGGAACATCCTCGTAAATATATATATATATATATATATTATATTCACAATTTATTTCCGAAATCAAATCAATTCTGAATTCGCTATTTGGTGGGTGCCTTTTATCCCACTTTCCTCTCCATAGGACCGTGCTCTCTCTCTCTCTCTCTCAGATTCTCCCTTTGGATTTCTGATCAGCTTCAACTATGTCTTTCAAAGGGGTAAGTCCTCCTTTAATCTTCGGTTCATCACTTCGATTTCTGTAATTTCGATTCATGCATGTATAGGTTCTGAATCATCTGATTTATGGACGGTATTTTTATTACAGTTGTCCGGAGTGAATTTAGATTAGATCTTCTACTTTCTGCTTGTGCTATTGGATTTCGAGAGAGTGCGATTGTGAGACATTGCCGTATTTAATGCATAGGTTTTTCTGGTAGTTCCTGTATGTACATATGGAGGTAGAATTGGGCTGTATTTTTAGCTTTAGGTTTTGGTTCGAATCGTTCTTGGTTTTCTGTCTTGTGCACTTCACTAGGGTCGATCCTAGTGGCAGGTTTGTAACTCGTGATTTTACTAGGTAGAACAGTTGAGATATTCCTGGGTGTTTCTACTGGAATTTTATGAATGGGCATAATTTACCGTCAAAGGGAAATGCTTTTTGCTTGGGGAATTACCAGATGGGGTTTGTGATGGAGCTTTATAAGGGTGTAGATAGATATATACTTGATGCGAATCTGTTAAATTGGAGGGAAGTTCTACATAGATTATCCCTTTTAGTGTCCCTTCTCTTTTCGGTGCTTTGGGAGATGGCCAAAGGAAAGGAATATGCTAAAGAGGCTTTCCGCGTTAAGGATCCTATTTACTTTAGCAAATTACTTTCAAGAGTCAAAACAAGGTACTGGAAGAAGTCTTAAGAAATTTTATACTGCCTGTTGTTTATTTTTGAAGAATCGTAAACTGTTTCTTCTTATTTTTTATTTTCTTTTTGAAATTTTCTTGATCCTTTGAAAGATGAATTCTGCAGAAGGGAAAAAGCACTGAATATTTCGTTATTCAATTTTGTTAATTTATAACCCTTTAATGTTTGCCCCTTTTGGTTTTCATATTAACATCTGCTAAGACAATTGTGGCTTTTGGATGTCTCTGTTATATAACAACTGATTTTAATGTATGTGAGTATATATGCACTTTTCTTTTTCCTTCTAAGCTTTGTGTATGGTGTCATTGGAGCAAGCATTTGATGTTTTTATTTGATTTCAGACAAATGCATCATCTGGCATGGGTGTTGCCGACCACAGCAAGGGCACATATATGGAGTTGCAGAGGAAGAAGGCACACCGATATGTGATCTTTAAGATTGATGAGAAGAAAAAAGAGGTTGTTGTTGAGAAGACTGGAGGTCCAGCTGAGAGTTATGATGATTTTACTGCTTCTTTGCCTGAGAATGATTGCCGATACGCAGTCTATGACTTTGATTTTGTGACTTCTGAGAACTGTCAGAAGAGCAAAATCTTTTTCATTGCATGGTAATTTTCTTTTTACAAATGCTTAATTCATATTGTCCGTTTGTCATTACATTGTTGTGGGGCCATCACATGTACTTGAGGTTCTTTACTCGTATGAATCATTTTATTGCACCATCAGATATCGCATTCTATATCCATAACTAATCCATCTTAAGATTTCTTCTTCTGATGCTCTAGGAATAATTCTGTTCCCTTGTTGTGATTTCCATCTAGCTTAGCTTTCCATTCTTTAATTTGTTGTTTGTCCTAATGAGCATGTTGTGGGGGAAAGTTCTGCTTCCTCTCTACCTCATGGTTTTCATAGATGATGCCCAATCCTTTATGTTGCATGTGCTTAGAGCATCATTTGATGGTCCTTTTCTCCCTCGTTGTTTGAACATGCAAAAGCTGCTGTTATTCTTCTGTACTGATCTGTATTGTGGATTTATCATCTTCATCATTGACATCTGCCATGGTTTGTTTCATTTACTGGCCCGTTTTGCAAGTTCCAAGGTTAATTTTTGTTGCAACATCATTTTCTGGATTTAGGGATGGTTTGGTGCTTATAATGTTTGGTTGGCCTAATGTTTAAGAAAATGTTCAACTTGTTTGACTGCAAAACAAGTATGTATTTGATATGTGCAAGTGCAATATGTATGGTAGTTGCTCACAAAGACGGGGAAATATCTCCTTCACTTGTCCATTTTTATGCTATGTGTTAATTATGCAGGATAGCCTTACCTTTTTTGAGATTTTTGGCAATATCCCTTTATGTTTACATACGTCATATGTACATGCATATGCATACCTGTTTTGACTATTTACTGGTACAAATTAAATATACGTTTCTGAAGTTCAGGAAAATTGATCAGGTATCCTAAGATCCCAAGATAAAACTTAGTCGGGTTGTGTTAGGTAGCCGACAACCAACGTAAAACTTAGTCGGATCCAAAACATGAACTCTAGACAAATTATGAAAAAACGTTTGGGCGTGGGCGTAACCCTTCATAGCGATGCGCTACACTGCCCCCGTGTAGTGACAAGTGAGATAGGGCCGCTGCATCGGCGCCCGGATATAGTGATAAATGAGCAAGGGTTCCCGCATTTGCTTGGACGGATGTGGGTAAAGAAGTTAGTCCAAAATCAAAATCAACATTAAAACCAAAATCAAAATCAAAATCAAAACCAAAATAAAAATCAGAACCAAAATCAAAATCAAAAACAAAATCAAATTCAAAGTCAAGGCCAAAAACAAAATCAAATCCAAAGTCAAGGACAAAAACAAAATCATAGATTAAGGATTGGGTCATGGAACATAGGAACATTAACAGGCAAAGCTATGGAAGTGGTGGATGTGATGATTAGGAGAAAAATTAATATTATGTGCCTTCAAGAGACGAGATGGGTAGGGAAAAAAGCAAAAACTTTATCAGAAGCTGGATATAAACTATGGTACACAGGAACTGATCGAGCGAAAAATGGAGTGGGGATTATTATGGATAAAAGCTTAATAGATGAGGTAGTGGATGTAAAGATAATAGGGGATGGGATTATTATGGTGAAGATTAGTCTAGGAAGAATAACTATGAATATCTTTAGTACATATGCACTACAAGCGGGGTTAGGTGATGAGATAAAAGCAAAATTCTGGGAGGACCTAGAGGGACTCATACAAATGATACCAAGAGGAGAGAAAGTGATTATAGGAGGTGACTTAAATGGGCACGTGGGTAGAGACGGAAACGGATATAGAGAGGTACATGGAGGGTATGGATTCGGGGAAATTAATAATGAGGGTAAATCTATCCTAGATTTTGCTATGGCATATGGGCTCATTATAACCAATACGAGGTTCAAAAAACGGGACGAACACTTAATCACATATAAAAATATCAGCTCAAGCACCCAAATAGATTACTTCCTCATGAGACAAGAGGATCGGTTATGTTGTAGGGATTGTAAGGTAATACCGGGAGAGTGTTTGACTACTCAACATAGACTTCTAGTACTTGACATCCAAGTAAGAAATTGGAAGAGAAAAAACCATATAAAACAAAATCCAAGAATCAGGTGGTGGAATTTAAAAGGGGAGAAACAACTAATCTTCAAAGAAAAATTAAGGGGTAGAAGGGAATGAAATGGAGAAAGACAAACAAACTAAATGTAGAAAGAAATGGCTAATGCTCTGAGAAGCACAACAAAGGTAGTCCTTGGAGAGACAAATGGTAGAGCCCCTAACCTTAAGGAGTCTTGGTGGTGGAATGAAGATGTACAATTGAAAATTAAAAATAAGAAAACTTGCTATAAGGCGGTATATTAATGCAACAATGAAGAAAATCAAAAAAATTATAAAGAAGCAAAAAAGGCAGCAAAAAGAGCTGTTAGTGAAGCAAGGTCAAAAGCATATGAGAATCTATATAAACGACTTAATACAAAAGATGGAGAAATGGATATATATAAATTAGCTAAAGCAAGAGAAAGAAAAACACGGGATTTAAATCAAGTGAAATGCATAAAAGATGACAATCAAAATGTTTTAGCAAATAAGGGAGCGATTAAGGAGAGATGGAAGAAGTATTTCACAAAATTATTCAATGATGGTGGTGACACAAGAGTTAGGTTGGGACATCTTAGTAACTCCGAAGGGAATGTGAGCTATACATTCTATCGACGCATAAGTTCAAATGAAATAAGGCAAGCTTTAAAAAAGATGAAAAATCATAAGGTAGTAGGACCAGATAATATATCAATAGAAGCATGGAAATGCATGGGAGAAGAGGGCATCTCCTGGCTAACGCAACTATTTAATGCGATCCTTAAATCAAAAAAGATGCCATATGAGTGGAGGAATAGTACTTTGGTTCCTATATACAAGAACAAAGGAGATGTTCAAAACTGTGAAAATTATAGAGGAATTAAGTTAATGAGTCATACTATGAAACTCTGGGAGAGAGTAATAGAGCAGAGACTTAGAAAAGAAACAAATGTGTCAGAAAATCAGTTTGGTTTCATGCCTGGCAGGTCAACAATAGAAGCTATATATTTACTGAGGCGTCTAATGGAAAGGTATCGGGATCATCAGAAGAACCTACATATGGTGTTTATAGATCTAGAAAAGGCCTATGATAGGGTCCCTAGAGAAGTATTATGGAGGGTTTTAGAGAAGAAATGAGTCAAAATAGCCTATATACAAGCCCTTAAGGACATGTATCATAGTGTAGAGACAAGGGTCAGAACATGCGGAGGGGATACTGAACCATTTACAACTACAATAGGACTGCATCAATGTTCTGCACTAAGTCCATACTTATTTGCCTTAGTAATGGATGAACTCACTAAAGATATTCAGACAGATGTGCCATGGTGTATGCTATTTGCAGACGACATAGTGTTGGTGGATGAAACAAAAGAAGGAGTGAACACTAAGCTTGAGTTGTGGAGAAACAATTTAGAATCTAAGGGATTTAAATTAAGTAGAAAGAAAACAGAATATATGGAATGCAAATTTAGTAAAAATGCAAGAGTTGATGATGTTATAATAAAATTAGAAGACCAAATCTTACAAAGAAAAGACCATTTTCGATATTTGGGATCAGTGATTCAAAAAGATGGAGAAATTCACGAGGATGTCGCACATAGAATTAAGGCAGGTTGGCTAAAATGGAGAAATGCATCGGGAGTGTTATGTGATGGTAAAATCCCATTAAAATTAAAAGGAAAATTTTATAGGAGAGCTATAAGACCAGTTTTGCTGTATGGCTCAGAATGTTGGGCAGTCAAATACCAGCATGAGCAAAAGACGAGTGTAGCGGAGATGAGGATGTTAAGATGGATGTGCGGACATACAAGAAAGGATAAAATTAGAAATGAAGTTATTCGTAATAAGGTAGGAGTAGTGCCAATCGAGGAGAAGATGAGAGAGACTAGACTAAGATGGTTTGGTCATGTGAAAAGGAGACTAAGAGACGCTCCTGTGAGGAGAGTTGATGAAATGAAACAATTAGTCACAAAAAGAGGTAGAGATAGACCCAAGAAGACTTTGGGAGAGACATTAAAGTTCGATATGAAGTATATGGATCTAAATGAAGATATGACAAACGATAGAAATACATGGAAGTCTAGAATTCATGTAGCCGACCCCACATAGTGGGATAAAGGCTGGATATGTTGTTGTTGTATCCTAAGATCCCAAGACCAGGGTAAGTGGGAATTTTTTTTTTATTCCTGGAGATACAGTCTTCTTTTTATTTAAGCTAAGCCCATACGTTTAATATTCGATTTTGGTTGTATCTTGTTTGTTGCCAGAGTATACCTTTTAGGTTTATAAACAAGTTTTGATTGTATGGACCATCAAAAGGATGCAAAAAATTAGATGGCAACAACTACATGTAGGGGGTTTAAGCACGACCTTGTTATGGCTCACATGTGGTGAGACACATGCTGGTTTGCACAATGCTTGCTACAGCTTGCTGGTTGCATAGGTGTAGGGTTCATTTGGCTTGAACACTATTGCAGCTTGTGCAGAGTGTTCTGTGTCTTTGGCGCCACTTCTGAGATTGCGGTGTTACCTTGCTCTACTTGTAAAGCCACTACCTCTAAATGGACACAAGAGATGAAGGTTTGCTTATTTATGTTTCCTATCTACAATTTTTGCTCATCACTTTCTGGAAAGATCAAACTAATTTTGCTAATTTCTTTCCTCTGCTCCTGGGTACTTCTCATGTTTTTACTCTTTGCACCCCCCTCTTTCTCCTCTAGTCACTCTAGTGCCTATTGGGCCTTGTCAGTTTTGGAAAACAGCCCCAGGCTTCCAAAAACTTCACAGAAAATGGATAATTAGAAACTTGTTTACATACAAAATTTTCTAAATAGAAAATAGAAAACTCAGTTTTCCAATTTTCTAAGGTTAAATTGAAATTAGGTAACACTTAAAATGAGTTTTTCAAAATTTCCTTACTAATTTTCAGCTGTGGAAAATGTGATTTTCTAAATCTTTTACCCCCCATTCATCTCCATCTCGCAACCTGATGAAAAAAACCCCCTTCATTCATCGCCACTGTTTCCCCCTTCCCTCTCCTTTGTTTATACCCATCCTAGATCTGTCCCTTCATCACTGGTTCCTTCATCTTTGGTGGTGGGTGCAGGATGGGCTGTGTCTGTCCTTTCCCAATAAGCCCGCAATGGGAGAACAAAGCCTTAGGGAATTGAACTCTCTCTCTCTCTCACTGTAATTAAAGCTGAGCTAGTGAGCTGTGGATATGTATAGAGAATTCAGTTTTTCCCCTAATTCGACCCTGTGAATTCAAGGTCTGTTAATGGCAGTTTGCTATGCTTGATCTCTCTCTCTCTCTCTCTCACCTCCAGCTGCAAATTCAACTCTATGAAGTCTAGGCCATTAAATTGCCTTGCTCTTTGAAGCTTTTCTTGTACAGATACTGTAAGCACTTTGTTCTTCTGAATTTGGAAATGACAGTTTTATTTAATACAGCTTTATTGGTACAGCAGGGGGAATCAAGCTCTTTGATGGCGGACATATGTTTCAGTTTTCTATGGAAAATAGTTCTTTGCATTCAACATTTGAACGCGTCTTCTAAATCTTTTATGGAAAATAAAACTTGGAGATTTTGTAGAAAATTGGAGATATGAAAATAGAAAACATTTTCTGCTGCTTTGTTAGTGACATCTCCATTTTCATATGGTTTACCCCAGCCAACTGTGTGGTGATATAACTATATGTTTCAGGTCTCCTTCTGTTTCTCGCATCCGTGCGAAGATGCTGTATGCTACATCCAAGGACAGGTTCAGGCGGGAGCTGGATGGCATCCATTATGAGATTCAGGCCACTGATCCAACAGAGATGGATCTTGAAGTGCTGCGAGACCGGGCCAACTAGACCCTTTCTATTCTGTGGAGGGTTTCCATGTAAACTGCTTATGTGACTTAAAATAATGCTTTTAAGTTTGGACTTAGGTACCGTTTATGACAGCCGCAAAAATACATACCTACTAAATAAACAACTTGGCAACCGGGAATGCTGATACCGGAGCTCTTGGCTTGGCCAACTCCAAATTATGGGGAGTCTTCGGCTCCTCATTGCCATGATGCTTCCCTGGTTTGGGCATGGTTATGGTACTGATGATATAACTACTGAATGCATATTATCCAATAGGTTGAATGGGTATAATCTCTCTTAGGTATATGATTTTGTTCCTTTGAAGCTAAATCTAATGGTATGCTTTGGAATTAACGAATTAGTCATTTTGCAGTGCCTACTGCCCCATATTATGTTGGATTTCTGAGGTTCAAAAGCTTTGCTCTTTCTGTGCTATACTGCCATGCAAATTCAGGGGTGTTGCTTGAATGACCATACCTTATAGTTATGTTTTTAGAGATGATTGAATTCAAACCATTGCTCTGCTTGGAGGGCCAAGATTTTGATTGAAAATTTGGTTCGGTCTATATGTTACTTTCCAGTATGTTGTTGTCTTGTCCTTTTCTGTCAGCTACTTTGGGTGTGAGGTTATGTTGAATCGGGCAGTCATTTTCTTCCTAAAGATTGGAAAAAATGAGTCTTTCAACTCTCGCAACGTGAGGAACTTTCATGTTTGAGCAAAGAGCAAGGGAGTTTAATTGTCATAAATTATAGTCTAATCCTCCAAGGCTTTATTCTTTTGAGTTTCTTTTTGGGGTATTTTAATACCCAGAATGAGTATTGTTCAATCCTTATTGTGCCCATACCGCTAGGTTTTGTAGGGTCCATGTGATATTCAATCTCTTACGTTTCAATCTATTGTGAATAACTTTCAATTAGCCATGAATGACAATATTAACTCTTTTACCTTTAAATTTTGTTTAAGACATGATGGGAAGGACACCAAGGCCCATGGAATGGGAGACACCTCTTTGCTGCTCAAAATCAGAGCCACATGCCATTTGATAAGCAGAAGTGAAGGCTCCGAGAGTGTTCTTTGCTAAAATTCCAGTCAATTGCAATGAAGTGGTAACATTGCGTTTGGGCCATATATGGAACCTCCTCCCACTGGGATTTTTTTCTCTCTCCTTTTACCATCTTTATGTCCTGAAATAACAGGATATCCCTCAGGTGAGCTGACCACCCAGATTTACTATCACCTTGTGGTGAATTAAAAGTTTCTAACCCAACAAACAAAAGAATGTGAACGACTTGATATCAGTATATTACCATAATAGACACTCATTCTAGGGTTCTTGAGAAAGTCTCTGGATGAAGGTTGGAAGAATCAGGCAAAAAAGTTACACAGGCAGGGGACAGTTCTTTTCAAAAATCTACAACTTTTCAAAAATTCTACATCAAGCATTGTCAAACAGAGGAAAGCCTAAAACCCAATTGAAAAGACGTCAAAAAGTCGGTTTTGTTTGTTTATTAGTTTCACCTAACTAATCCTTTATAAATTCATGCACACTGACGTGCACTTACGGAGAGAGAAAAACTCTATTTAAATGATAATTGTCACACCCCAAAAAATAATCTCACTTGATGCTTCCATAATTTAAAACTTAATTCAACTCAAAACTATTCTCACACCAGAGCTTTTGCTACTTCAAAATATTTGATCCTCAATTTTTTTTTTCTTTTGTAATTAAGAATTGAAATGCCCCAAGTAAATTTTTTTATACGTTTATTTGATAAACGAGATAAGATATTACTTTTGTTTTTAATGAAAATTTATATATTTTGATTGACTTGATTAAGACAGACCATACTAATTCTATTAAACTCTTTAATCAAAAAGTATCATAAGGGTTTGAACCCGTGATCTTATACTTATCACTTGAATCATTATCATAATTTAAACATGACAAATAAGTGAAAGTGAAACAGTAAAGGAGGTGAAGAATTGAAACACAGAAGTGGTGCATACATGAAGAAAGACCTTGTTTTGTTTGTCTTATTTGGAGCTTAATAATTGCCAGTTAATTCTGATATCAACAATCTTGTCTATACGTCAATCCACATCCTTCTTCTTCAACCTTTCAAGGTCTCTTTCAGTTTCAGCTAACAAGAGAGCCCTCAATTTGCAAGCTTTGAAACTGCCCAGATCACCGCTCCAGTAGGATGACGAATTCTGGTTTAGCATTCTGAAAATGGTGCCATTTACCTGCTCAAACTTCCCCAAAACCCGGAGACACAGGACGAACAAACTCCCAGGACCTAATGAATTTCAGGGATGCCCCAACTCACTAAACCCTAAATTCAGAAGCGCAGAGAGCAGAAGAATTCTACACCCATCTAGATACCACTAACCAATTGTAACCGACCTTGCCTAAGTACAAGTAGAAGAAATTATCCTGTTTGTTCCCCTCAAGGAAGTTTACACTTGGATTACTACTTCACGAATTTCAAGCAACACAGGTGTGTTTCCCAGTATAATCAATCATCCACAGAAACTGCAAAACCGAGTCAAACTTGCACATCTAAGAGGCTTCAATCCCTTTGCCCCACAGAATATGTTGAGCATTGTTAGCTCACAACAAGAATCAAAGGGTTTCTACCCAATACCTAGACCCTTCTTGATCAAGGTTATACTTGTAATACCATTGCCAATTCACTGGCAGTTCTACTCATCATAACATAGGTATTGACCCTCAACAGTATGGAAATATGCAGTACTCACCTTGGAAATGCCATGGGAAACTCTAGGACTTCCTGAGATCATGAATGCAGTCTACAAACTCAATGGGATGACAGCTTCCAAGGATGTTCGTAAAGTCACCTTTAATATGTTATTTGCTGATTAAAATATATATCAACGGACCAACAATCCCTTGTAGAGGGAGCAATCCCAAATCCGGTATTATGGCAGCTTGTGTTGCAACCGGAAAACAAAGAAAAAGAAATACAACGAAAAGAAAACCACAAGGAAAAAAATATATCATCCCCCTTCTTACATCAGAGGAAGTAAAGACATACAAACTCCTTGCAGAAAAGTTTCCCAGCCTTTTTTGTCTTTCCCTTCTGGTGGTAAACCCGAGTCCTCTAAGCACAAGCAGAATAAGCTTTCCCGCCATAAATTTCAACCAGATGAACTAATTTATCATACTTTTGCACCAAGGAATGACTGCCGAAAAGGAAGAAACAAAGAAAGAAAAGAAGTGAGGATTAATTAAGCAGTAAAGCAGCTGTGAAGTAGAAAGAGACATTTGTGTCTCTAGACCACACTAGACCACACGGGGCATGCACACAAAAAAACAATGCACAAGGATCAATGTCCAAAAATGCTGAATTGGCATAATAAAAAATAAGTCAAATTCTCCAAAAGACAAGAATGATGATGAGATGACGTGTGTGATTAGGAATATACATTGGACAGCCTCTGTCTGACACCAAAGAGGCATGTCATGGCATGGGAAACTGCATTATAAGACAGAAATTGAAGTTTGCTATTTATAGCCAACAGATTCAGAGATATTTAGATATGTTCAAACAGATATAAAAAATCACAATTTTAGTAAACTAGCAATATACCTAAAAAATGCTGCATGCGATGCATGTACCTCAGCAATATGGTGCAGTAACTTTAAAAGAACTCTAAGACAGATTAAGCTACAAGCAAGATGGAGCTTTTAAAGGACTTGACGATAGTCCTAAGAGCCTGTTTAGTGAAAAAAGTGATATGTACATGTTAATAATACACTTTTTCTCTAACTATTCTCTCTTACATGATTTTTAAGCTATGTATACTTATATTGAGAAAAAAAAAACTTTTTCCATCAGTGTTGAGAATATCCACGATGATCTGGCTCATTATATCATAGTGATTTCCAGTTGCTTATGTTGGCATGTGGGTAAAAATTGTTCTCACTGGTTCAAACTAGTTATACTGCAATTTCCATTAGTCTTCCCCTATTTTTCTTCTCATCCATGCCAACAAATTTTAGTGTCTTTTTCAAAGTAATAAATGATATTTACAATTAGCAATGTGCCACAAAGAGACAAATCCCTACTTGAGGATGAACCGAGTTTACATCCATTGGGACAGGGGGGGAAATAGAGCTAAACCCATGGCCAGGTGGTGTAGAGCAAAAGGGAGAAAGAGAGATCATGAACAAATCCTCTCTATCTTCAATTAACAAAAGGCGAGTCTCTGAGACACAAAAGAAATCAAAATGCTAAATCAAAATTCCTTGGTAACTAAACTCAAAAGGCTAAATCCTGTAAATCTGAATTTTGAATTCTTTCTTCTCTATCACTATGTTTTAAGAATGGGAGGTTTTGTTTACCATCAAAACAAGACAGTCTATATCCACTCCTTTGTCCAAAACCAACAATATTCAGAGAAAACAAAAGCTATAGTTTCCAATACAATACCAGTCAACATTAGATGATTACCTTTGTCTTTGTCGGGGGTGGTCCTGATTTAACTGTAGTTGTACTTCCAAACCCAAACTTTGGCCTTTTCTCTGCAGGCTTCAATATTTGAAAAGAACACATCAAAGTTTCATCCACACTCATCATTGCACCAGCATTATCAAACTCTCCACAGTAATTGGGAGCTGAAAATATGGTTACAAGTTGTCTATCAGCAAAGAACTCATATCCATCTTCCACAACCTGCAGGATGATAAATACCCATCAGACGACCTGAGAGATCAAATGTTGCTATCAATAATCTTAATACAGTTCAAACCTGGTGAGCACGACAAATAAGGTCAAAATCATGCTTCTGAAGAAACTCTGTCACTTTATCGGCACCAAAAGTATAGGAAACTCCCCGATCATTCATTCCCCACCCTTTAACATCCTTACTTGGATCTGACCAGAGCAGATCACATAGTAAACCTGTTTCTGGCACATCAGTTGGACGCTGCAAATTCCTGATTTGGTCCAAATCTTGGAGGTCAGGTGAGAGTCCCCCATGCATGCAGAGTATCTTTTCATCGATGAGAGCTGCCACAGGCAGACAGTTAAAACAATCTGTGAAGACCTTCCAGAGTCTGACATTAAATCTTCGCTTGCACTCATCATAAAATCCATATATACGGTTTACAGAAGCACATTCATGGTTCCCCCTCAAAAGGAAAAAATTTTCTGGATATCTTATCTTGTATGCAAGGAGAAGGCATATTGTTTCAAGGCTTTGCTTTCCGCGATCCACATAATCCCCCAAGAATAAGTAATTAGATTTAGGAGGCAGCCCACCATATTCAAAAAGCCTTAGAAGATCAGAATATTGACCATGAATATCTCCTGGAAAAAAAAAAAAAATCTATGAAAAAAAATGGACTAACATAATTGTATGCCCTTAAAAAGTGAAACAACAAAAAAGCAATACAGTCAATAGACAGTTGACATAATTCCTCTTTAGGAGTCCAACTTATTTCTCTCATTTATTCAGTACTGGATACTAAATTCCTTTAAGAGGAAATCAAGGACCAGTATTGGATACAAAATTCACTTCCAGAGCATATAAACCTGTTTAAGTCCTTGCACAAGAATAGATAAGTCCTTGCACAAGAATAGATCAAGGCACCAAAGCAAATGATGGTGAGCAAATTAATGAAGGGCAGCCTATTCCACAAGGTTGGCACAATCATAGGGCAGTACATGACATTACTCCTTGCACGAAAAAAGTTGTTACCATTTTTTGTGAACTGACCTATATTTTAATTTCTTGGTTGAAAATTTTCAAAGCCAAGTGTAGAAAAGATGAAGACTAAAAGGCACTGATAAATGAGGGGGCAATCAAAGAGAGATAAAAGGAGTATTTCTTGTCATACAAAATCATAACACGCCACCTTGACATATGATATTTTGATGCCAAAGACATATATACAAAGTGGTTAACAAAATTTTGACTAGAAAAACAACAATATATATATAACAAAATATTAAGTCTTTATTTCAAAAAAGTACTTGCTAATAAAATTATTGATGATATTTTAATGGGTCAAATGACTATATTTATAGCAAAAATATCGGCTTTTTTTTTTCCTTTGCAATAGATATATCAATTGATATATATTTTTTGTGATAAATTTATCATTCAATAAATATATTTTTGCTAAACATAATAAATTTTGCCAAGGGTAGAATTTGAGACTCAACAACTGAGAAAATTATCATATATGCATCAAAAACTTTATTTTGTTGTAGTGTATATTGCTCGATTAAATATATTCTAATTCACTAGTCATTTTTGTATGGTCTTATCTTTTATAAGACTCTTGTAAGTCACATATATAATCTCATAAAGTTTTTCTTACTCTTTCTTTACCTATTTTCCTAGATTTTTTTTTTTTCAGTAATTACATGTTTGTTACTCCATCAATTTTATTCACATGAGCTTCTATTAATCTTTCGTATATAACCAAAAAAGAGCTCACTTTGACCGTTAATAATAGGCAACCCTTCCCTGTCTTTGTTTCTATTGCATTCTATCTCATCATATCACATTCTGCTCTACAATATTTGAGAATCACCGTCAATACCTTAGCGTAGGTCCAAAATAATCCTTTGTCCCATTGCCCTGGGGCTATTTACAACTAGCCAATTAAGAATTTGCATATGTGCTAGTACTAGCAATGCATCAAAGATGTAGTCATCAATTCTCCCGAAAGGCCACAATTACCGCAAGCAAACCTATTAATGACAAGGAAGGCATTTTTGTTATGCTACTAATCCTTGTACTTGCTCTGCTATTCTGCCCAAGTCTGGCGGAGGAAGAGTTGCGGGGCGTAAAACAAAAGGATATGCTGATGGGCCAGGCATACTGTGTGTAATGATTCCACCATCAATGATAAATAATAAATAAAAAGTAAAGTAAGGCCATCATCTAAGTTTCCATAGCTTTTGGTCCACTATCCCGATCATGATTTTCCTACCCCTACAGGGAAAGGTCCTTCCTTTTTGGGCCAGTTGTGGGCAAGGAGGGATTTGAACCCACAACACCGTGGTTCGTAGCCACAAGTAACTGCGTTCAATTTCCAAAAAACAAATCCCAATTGTTTCGAACTTTCTATTTTTGGAATGGAATATTTACGAAATCTCCATGAATAGGTTCAAACCTTATTCCATGGTATTTACATGAGGTTCCTCTTTCTTATTCTTAAGCAAGTCCCTGGGAAGGCTTCGATAAATATATCGATCAATTCTAATTCTTTCTTTTTCTCTTGATTCTTTGGAAGGGAGAATTCACTTTGAAGCCATTATTCCCTAGATACACACATCATAATAGTTTATTTCACAATTGATAAATCAGTTTGAAAAAGACCCAAAGTTAGGGATTTATCAATAGGTAATGTTGCACCAATACCCAACCAAAAGGCCACTGCCATACCAATCAAAAAGACGGTTGTCGGTACTAGATTACAAAATGGATTTTGGAATTTATTAACATTCTCTAAAAAAGGTACTATTAATAGTCTCGTGGGTACTAAAACTATTAAAAGAACACCCAATAAAGCTTTCCCCAACCCCTTCTCATCAATGGACTCTTAACATATGCAAAGGAGTGCAGTTCATTCAATAAATTCCTACCTCTCTATCTATCTTTGAGATGTTTGGATTTTTCAAAACTCCATGGACATGTAGAAGAGAAATGTTATCCCCACTCGGACCAAGATAGAACATTTACTTGATCAAATAACAATTAAGGTGAAGCAAGGTCAAGAACAACAAATCTCTTTATGATAAACAAATCCATTTTGCAAGTTCATTATTATAGGTAGTTCCTACAATAGATCGGACTAATGACGTATACAATACTTGAATTCTCAATGTAGATGCTACATAGTCAATTCTCGTCCTTCAGAGACTACAAGTATAATAGGAGCATCCGTTAACAAAAGGATCAACCTAATATGATCATCTCATGACTATTGAGAACGAATCAAATCAGACAGTTCTATTTCTCAATCTTTTTGACTTGCTCCTACGAAACCAAGATCGAAAAGATTGAAAAAATCAGTCATTCACAACCACTTATGAAGGATTCCTCGAAAAGTTAAGGATTAGTAATCCTTTTTAGAAATTGAATGGATTTGGTCTTACACATACGTGAGGAAGGTAATCAAAAAAGAAAGAACTCATTCTCTTGAAGCTCATCTTCTTCATCATAAATGATTCGCTTGCCCCAAAATGACATGGATCAATTGGGAAATCCTAATTCACTAGGCCTTTCGATCCAATCAAATAGAAAGCCCCAAGGGCACCATATTCTAGGAGCCCAAACTATGTGATTGAATAAATCCTCCTCTATCTATTGCGGGTTAAGGGCTCATTCCCCTTCTTCAAATTTCGATTCCTACTTTTCATAGAGAAATCTCTGATCAAGGATCGAACAAAATCCATTTTGCATCATATCTAAGGGATTCCTTGGATCGGGCCAATGAAGCAATATCCCTCAATTATTATCAAACTGATGCAATGTTTTTCTGTCCATGAGGATCCCGCCAGAGCATTTTCTACTTCTAATAGGCTATTAACTAGATCGTAATCATTCTCAACGAGTCTATAAGAAGTGATCCCATTTTTTTTCATCGGGTACGGGTAGAGACCAAAGATCTTGAGTGATCGATCCGGAAAAAAAGGATAAACCCTTACTCTTCTTTGGTACGTTTTTACAGATTGAAGAGTTCACGCAACTAAGAGATAGGGGAAGTCTGACTTAATCGAATTGATATTATGACATTCTCATTTTTGTTTCGAGATTGCCTTGGTCTTCTTTGAATGAAAGAGATGTCACATCTCCCACTGCAACTTCTTCTCTAGGGGTGGATGTACAGGGGGATGGCCTTTCACCTTCCATTTATGGATGGCTTTTCACTAGCCACTAGGCTTTCTTTTCATCGCCATGAGGTTGTCGATAAGCAAGGGGTGGTCCCATTAGCCATAGGTATCTTAATCAAGTCTCATTATACAAAATGTTAACCTTAGGACTCTTAGATTATACCCTTAGGTGAGAAAACCCTCACATAAACCCTCTCAAACACTCTCGGTTGCAGTGTAAATGTAAGAATAGAAAAAATGAACAACAGAAAAGAAATTAACAGAATTTAAAATATCAAACCAAACAGCATTAGGCGCAGATTTATCCTGGTTCGGAATGCCTATGGCAATCCTACATCCAGCCCTCAAACACCCACCAAGAGCAGCCTTTTATTAGGATGAAACTGATCAGTACAAAGCCCAAACCCTCTCTCAATCCTATCGCTCAAGTACAACCTTTGTTCACTCCAAGAAAACTCAAGAACACAATACACATACATCACTTTCTCTAGAACAAAGAATACTCACAATAGAAACAGAGAACTTGACAAGAGAGAAGAGAGATTAGACTGCCGCCTTGCCCTCTTATTTATGGAGGAGGCGGAACCCCCCATATAACTAATAACTATAGGGAAATTACAGTTAGACCCCCAAATCTTACATTAATTACACTTTGGCTTAAAAAACCCTAACTGTTTAATAACTTCCAGCCAATAATCTTCAATACTTTACTGATCTTCTACCGCACAAACTCTAGGCAAACTTCAACAAATCTCCACTATTTGCCTTGAGTTCTTCACCTAATAGCCAAAAAACCTGCTCTCCACATGAGTGATGGACACAAACCTGATCAAATCAAACACAAACATATCAAAGAAAACAAATCAATGCTGTAAAACATAACAATGGACCACCCTTTGGATAAAATTCCAGCTGCAATAACTAAACCTGCAACTTTCATTAGATGTTATCCTCCTCAAGGGATTTCCTAATGAATAACTTTTCCTAACATCAATATGATTGATAAACTCCATGGAGGGACTAAAGACTAAGCCAAATGGACTGCCCATTGACTGTTTCAACTCCTCTTGCCTAGACTATATTTTAGGGTTCTTGCTGCATACAAAATGCAACATATACACCCTAAATGCATAATTTCCAACTAGGCACACTCCACCATAAACCAAATCCATATATGATGTCACTCATTAATCCCAAAGTGTCCAAAATTTTACACAGCATTTCAACACTAGTGAACCTCTCCCGGAATTGAACTTAACATTGCTAGACTTCCTCCCAGCTTCCAAAATCGGCCTTTTAAGATTTCCCACTGTCTTTTCCTTTATGTTTGCTTTAGAACAAGACTGCTCGACCTCTTTTCATAACTCTCCTCTATTTCCAGCTTAACAAAGGTATGATTAAGATTTGCGTATTCCTAGGCTACCATGAGCTGTCATATTCCTATTCCAACCTCTATGCCTTATCTTTTTAGCTTCTCCTCCTTCCAACAATCTCAAACACTGAACTACCACCTTAGCTACACCTTGAGATTCCCATTGGATATATCAATGAAGTTGCCTTACTTTTCTTAGGCATACCATTGAAATTGACACAGCTTTCCTATGCACTCAATTTACCCCTTTAACCTAAAGGATCTTCCACCTGAGTCCAAGACTTCTCAAATTTACATGGCTCCATGCCATTCATTTGGTCATCAGTGCAACCCTCTTTTTATACAAGGGGCTCTATATCCTAGCCTATCCTTAGCACTCAAACCTGAGCCTAAGCATCTTATAAACCCAAATTTTCATATCTCACTGGAAACTAACTTAAGACCTATCACTACCTATCCTAGGCAACACTCTAAACCTTTTATTCCCTTGCTCCTTTCCTACAAGATGATTCTCCTTCCCTTTCCTTGCTTAATCTGGACTTTTGATCAATAATGGCTACACCATACAAGGACACACTTGCACAGATCATTTCTCCTCATTGTTCACAAGGACCCTCACTGCAAGAGCCAAAGCTATCTTAAACACTAGCTTCCTCCCTCTCACAATCTAGCCTAAGCTTACACAATGAGCATGACCAAAACATTTTCCAAATTTCCCTATTGCTATACCCTGGTTCATAGGATAGTTTCGAACATCCCAAAGGATTCTCCTTGCTGGCCAGCATTCCAAATTCCATCCCTTGGTCTTGGAATCAACTAATTCCATGTCCTATTATTAGAGATTGCCCTCATAGGTAAGAACCCTAGATTTTGAAAGACTTAGGCATACCTATTCCACGACTCTACTACACCTAACCTTTCACACCAAAACCAATTTCCAGCAAGCTCATATATGCTTGGGAATTCCTTAGGGACGCACCATCACCACTAGGTTCACCTCACCTAGCTCCACCATGAGACAAGGCCTAGATAGGTTCCCAAAACATCCTAGAAACTGATTTCTAATGGGATTTACTGATTTTGGAGACTTCTACTTCTGGAGACCTAGTCAAAACTACATGGCTTCTATTCCAATACACCTGCAAATTTTCCCCTCCCCTAATATCCCTAGCCTTAGATACCTTTCCTAGTCCTTGCTCACCATTGTGAGCCATCCTCAACAAATGACACAACCTAACCTTATCATAGGCTATCTTTTAGTGGCTACAGCTTATCCACATATAAATGCAAGCATGCACCACATAACCTCCATTCTTGAGGGTTGCTACCATCTCTCTAAGAGATCCTTGCAACTTCTTAGGACTCCAATTCTTATTATCTAATTATTCCTAAGGACATTAGGCTTTCTATTAAAACATGGACATATTTTACAGCTTCTAATATTTTGGAACAGCTCCACCATGCTTCCTATTCTCACATCTCCAATTATCTTGGCCTTAGTTTGATGCCTAGCCAAACCATTTCCCCCTCCACCATATCTCTATGGGTAAATACCCATTTCCTATGAGAAGTATACCCTAAACCTAGGACCTATCTACTTTACCTGCATACCTAGAAAAAACTATTGGACATCCGCACTTTCATAGCCAAAACCACACATGGTGCTAGAGCATTTGGGGCTGGTTTTCTCATGGGTTTCTTTCTTCTTGTTTGGGCAGTTTCTCTTGATGTGGCCCTCCTCATGACACAAGAAACACCTAACAGATCTCCTACTATTTCTAGACTTAGATCTTCCTCTACCCCTATTTCTTTGATCCCCCTTTTCCAGCCTAGACCCAGCTGCTAGGGCATCTCCTGGAAAACTATTTACCTCTACCTTTTGTTGCAATTCCTTGAACTTTAAAGCTCCAATTACATCATCTAATGAAAGGTTTTCCCTGCCCTGCTTTAGTATGCCAACAAAGGTCTCATAGGTCTTAGGCAAATAATGCAAGAGAACGAGGGCCTTGTCCTCATCATCATACTTAATATCTATGTTCTCTAGGTCCAAACACAGCTTTGTAAAATCATCAATATGGTCATGCAATTTCTGACTGTCTCTCATTCTAAATGAGAAGAAGCGGGTTTTCAAAAACAACCAAGTAGAAAGGATCTTGGTTAGATATAGAGTCTCTAACCTATTCCATAGGGATAGGGCGGTGGTCATCTTGAATACTTTTCTTAAAATCTTATCACCAAGGCTAAGAATTAGGGGTGTGTAAAAAAATCGTCAAACTGCGGAAACCGCCCGCATCAAACCGCACAGTTTTTTGGGGGTGTGATTCGGCACGGTTTGAGAAATTCTCAAACCGTGCGGTTTGCGGTTTTTTTGGTTCGGTTAAAACCAAACCGGCCAAATATTGTATTAATAAAAAATTTAAAATAAATTAAAAATATCTAATAATTTAAAAATTAAAAAAATAAATTAAAAATATATGCTTGCTTGACCATGAATTATATTGTAGATTTTTGTGTTATTTTCATATTATGGACATGTGGTTATGTTATAGATTTTAAACTTTTAAGTTTGTATTTTTTATTAGATTGTAACTTATTTTGCTTTTAAACTCTAAGATACTATAAGAATTTAAAAACTATGATTTTATGCATTGATTTTTATGTTTTAATTAAAAATTTACAAGCAAGTAGAGGAAGCACCAAATGAAGTAATAAAGAAGCACCAAACCGCGGAAACCGCACTGCAAAATGCGGTGCGGTCTAGTGCAGTTTGTGCACACCAAATCAGACCGCGCAATCTGGTTTAATGCCAAACCGCACATGCGGTTTGGCATATTAAATCCCTCCTAAATTGCCCAAACCGCATCGTGCACATCCCTACTAAGAATCAACGTATTATAGGCCTTCTCATCAGTTTCCTCTTTCTGTTTTAACCTTTATTGTTTCTGTTCTGTACAGAGGACTTCAGGTAATTTTCCTTCCTCTTCTAAGGCTGATTTCAATCCTAAGTTCCCTAGTAAAGCTTTCATTTTAATCCTCCAAAGGCCAAAATCATTATGGCCAGTGAATTTCTCTACATCATATCTTGTTGTAGCCATGGCCGAAGACAGTAAGTAGATTAAATCAACAAGAAATATAAAGAAACCTTGTAAGAAAGCAGTTCTTGATCCTAGGGGAGGCTCTGATACCAAATTGTTAACCTTAGGACTCTTAGATTATACCCTTAGGTGAGAAAACCCTCACATAAACCCTCTCAAACACTCTTGGATGCAGTGTAAATGTAAGAATAGAAAAAATGAACAGCAGAAAAGAAATTAACAGAATTTAAAAGATCAAACCAAACAGCATTAGGTGCAGATTTATCCTAGTTCGGAATGCCTTTGGCAATCCTACATCCAGCCCTCAAACACCCACCAAGAGCAGCCTTTTATTAGGATGAAACTGATCAGTACAAAGCCCAAGCCCTCTCTCAATCCTATCGCTCAAGTACAACCCTTGTTCACTCCAAGAAAACTCAAGAACACAATACACATGCATCACTTTCTCTAGAACAAAGAATACTCACAATAGAAACAAAGAACTTGACAAGAGAGAAGAGAGATTAGACTGCCGCCTTGCCCTCTTATTTATAGAGGAGGCGGAACCCCCCATATAACTAATAAGTACAGGAAAATTACAATTAGACCCCCAAAGTTTATATTAATTACACTTTAGCTTAAAAAATCCTAATTGTTTAATAACTTCCAGCCAATAATCTTCAATACTTTACAGATCTTCTACCGCACAAACTCTAGGCAAACTTCAACACCAAAAAAAGAAAAAAAAATTATATTTGCATACGAAAACAAAACAAAACTAATTAATTCATTTTATTCCATGTAGCAATTCAGTTGTGTTTCCATATTGTACTTGTTGGTTTCACCATGTCAATTAAGTTATGGAACACAACTATATCAATTATCTTTATTCACCACCATCTCATGAAATTTCTCCATGTGAAGATGGTGTTCAAACTTCATTTCATCATTACTCCGCCAGGGGATATTATCCACTGCCGGTCCCAAGCCCGGATAAAGGAGGAGGGTTGCGTTAGGTAGCCGACAGCCAGCGTAAAACTTAGTCGGATCCAAATATGAATTCTAGACAAACTATCTGTTGGGATGTAACCCACATAGAAGTCTAGAATTCATGTAGCCAACCCCACATAGTGGGATAACGGCTGGATATGTTGTTGTTGTTGTTGTTGTTGTTTATTCCATGTAGCAATTGTGCACAAAGGAATGACTTTTGATCCATATAAATTTGGAGTAAAGAGTGATTGTGGGAGATGAGGGATCCACACAAATTTGTAATCCAAAAAGTGTAGAATCATGTGAGAGCAACCTGATTTATGGACAAATATGGAGGAACTCTCGAATAAGGAAGCCTCTGGAGATGGATGAACTCATACAAGAAATCATATGTGGAGAAGTGGAAGAGTGGATAGAAATTAGGGGATTTGAAATTGTAGGGCTTCTCCGAGGCCTATAAATACTGACTGAGAAAAGGTCCTCGAAACATCAAAGCATTGAAGCAAAGACAGACCATCTATCAGGTAGTGAGGTGCTATATCATCTAAGGTGCACAATATAACTTGACAATGCAAGCGTGCCTATTCAAAGACAAGCCAAGCAATAACAACTTTTTGTTTGGGTGCAGCTGCAGCAAGGGAAATTTAGTGAGGCACGAGGAAATATAAAGTGCAACAATCACCAAAGAGATATTTATATTGCTATGTCAGAGTGGGAACATGGTATGTGGCTAGTCAATCTAACTCCAAAATGTTGTCAAAGTCATGCATCTCCAAAGATAAAGGTCTACTGCAAAATCTCTATGCCCTAAAAGCAACACATAGCCTTAACAATCACAATCTCTTACTAGTATAAAATTGTTAAACACCCATCTAATGGTTCAGTTGTCTTATCAATGTGTTCAAGAAACATAATTTTTTGGGAGATATTTAGCAATGGAAAGGAAAGGAAATGACTAGATTGGAAAGTAAAATATTTTCTCCTCATTTGGCAGAATAAGAGGATGGAAAGTGTTACGCCTGGCAAAATATTGGAGTAATACAAAAATAAAAAAGAAATTGAAAAGAAAATGAAGTGCCACATGGTGGCCTAGAGCAGTCTCGGGTTCCCCCAGGTGGGGGTCACTTGGAATGGCAGCCACCCTCGAGTGGGGGTCACGTGAGGGTGGCAGAAGGCCGCACCCCCGAGTGACATGCACTTGGGGGTGGTGCGGCTAGGCGGAGGCCCCCACGCTAGGTGCGCCATGTGGCCACAAGGCAGGGGGCCATCCCCCCTCAGGGCCACGCTGCTGCAAGGCAAAGAGAGCCTTGCCCCCCGCACGCATGATCGCAGTTGGCTAAATGGGCGCGGCAGCACCCCCGAGTGGGGGTAACACGGGGGTACAACACCCCCAGTAAGGGTCACTCGAGGCTGCTGTGCCTACATGTTCGCGCCCGCCTACCTATGCCCGTGCTCGCACCCGTCCGTGCCAGTGCCATTAACACCCCCAAGTGGGGGTCACCCGGGGGTGACACAAACACGTGCCAACGCCCACTCCTGTGCCCCCACGTGCTCGCACCCATGCGCCAACACCTTCGAGGTTCTCGCTAAAAAGATCGGGTCACCCGCCAACCGATAGCCTCTTCCATCACTATAAATAAAGGGGTTTTCCTCCCCATTCGGTATGCAATCTCTCACACTCATATTTCCTTCTTGCATTTAAGCATTCTACTTTCACAAGAGGCTGATTTAAGCATTAGAGGATCTGCGCGGAGATTCTCACCCGCGCCCCTAACTGATCTTCTTTCCAAGCAGGTCATCCATCGCTCAAAAGAGTCATTCGTTGCTCGGAGGAGTCACCCATCGTTGCCATTTCTCCCCTAGAGAGTCACCCATCGCTATCACTCCACCCCAGAAGAGTCATCCATTGTTTGGATAAGCCACACGTGAGTCATCCTAAGGCAGTTTTCCATCTATAAATTCATTGTTGTAGTTGAGCAACAACAAAAAGTAATGGAAAATGTTTCTCCTTGCATTTGGGAGACCAATAGAAATGGATAGAAGGCAAGCGTATTAAACAACAAATGACCATTATAACTTTTAATGAAAAGATAGAGTGTGACTAAGTCAAGGGCAAATTTGAACTTTTAAAAACAATTGATGTTAATAATGTTGTCAAAATACAAAAGTAAGGTTTCCATCAATTCACCCCCAATTATGGGAGATTAAAAATAGAGCTTTGGATGGAAAGTGTTCCCATCCATTTCCACTTAACAGTGTGTTTGCGAGAGGGGGATGAAATGGAAATTGATGGAAGGGGGTTCTCTTAGTTTGGGAGGAACAACAATTTGAATCATTCTCCATCAAAAACCCAATTTTTGTCTCCCCAAAATTGGGGGAGAACAAATGGAATGGAAATGGAAGGATAACTTAATTTTGTGTGTTAACAATATTAACTTTTTTTTGCTTCTTCTCCTTTCTTGGCTTGACGGGTACATCACATCCACCTCCCATCTCTCTACCAGTATATATACATATTTCCATTATTGTGTGAGCAAGTACGTTTTTTGCATAAGATCTGTCATTTATTCTTGTATTGGCCTTGTCTTGTTTGGAAAACTTGAAACTAAAACCCTACAAATTCCCCTCCAAATCTTCACTCCTTTTATAAAACTTAGTAAGTATAGATGCTAATTCATTTATGAGTTTGTTCTGGGTTTAGCAGTTCAGGATTTTCTTAAACAGTAATTTTTTGGCTATGTATTTCTTTCTGTTGGTAGTTGGTTTTAAGGCTGATTTTGTAAGTTAGTGTTTGTATGTTTTGGTTTCTTCTTTGAGTAAAATAGCATTTTACTCAAAGAAACGGGTTTATGGTTACAAGATTTTCTTGGTGAAATTTTAGGGGCTTTGTTGATTTAAAAATTTAAAAACACCTCAATAATTTACAGTCAAAAGCCTTGGTCAATAATCAACCTCATGCCAAATCATCCCTAGAAATTTTAGAATCAGAAAATTTAGGATGCCACCATTCCATATCAGCCCAAGTGCTTTTCTTAGTGTTCATCGTTTCTACCCAAGGTATGGTAGTTAACCTAAGAAAGTTTGAGCTATTGGAGAGTACACATTGAGGTGGATTGTCATTTCATTTTAGAGCAAGTCCAACAAAAGATTATTGAGAGAATTATGTGAGAATGACCGATCATTAGCGGAAGTTTTAACTAATTCATTGAGTGGAACTAAAATGAGTGCTATTTGTTCCAAGCTGGCAATGCATGGTATCTATGCTCCAGCTTGAGGGGAAGTTGCCAAGAGAATTAGGAAACTTTGTATATACTAGGAAACTAATCTATTGTACATATAAATTATTCTCCATTGTAATATAGTGTGATATTATAGAGTTTATATATCCTAGTTTGGGATACATTCCTCTATCATTTTCCCTTACACCTAAAAATTAGGACTTGATTCCACTAACTGTTGAATTTGCTTACAAAAACTCTGCTAATCAATCCATGGTATCCCATGCCAATCTCAAAAAACCATGGCCTTATTATAGAAGAGTTCCAAACTACTGTATATCTCAAAATTTTGCTTTTGCTTTTTTTTTTTTGGAGAGAAACAGAGAGATTTGCACCTCAAATAAAAAAACAAAGAGAATGCAACATAAACAAGTCGAATCAAACCACACTTCAAAATAACTTTGCAATACGCGATATCCCACGCCAATCTCAAAACATAGTTGTGGATGCACTTCAAAATAAGAAATTTATCAACGCTCATTTGGAAACTACAAAACAACACTTCCATGAAATGTGAATTTTAGTTTCTACACCTAGCACTGAATTAAAATGCATTGCAGAAACACAATTAATCCTTGTGAACATTATAGTTGCACTAATCAAACTCAAAAACTGAGCGCCTATTGAGATAAAACGAACGCACTTCAGAACAACAAAAAGCTGAGCAAACCGGCTTCATAACAACCACAATCAACAAAGCCCATATCAAACCCATCAAAAACTAAAGCAAACCCACTTGAGGATGATCAATTTCAAACCAAACCCATTTCATAACATTCAAAATTGAGCCAGACCGTTATCCTAAATTAAAACTAAGGACGGAAGGGAACACACACCACAAATCTTGATGGGCGCCTCAAGCTCCAAGAGATTAGGCTGTTGCAAGAAGATTTCCCTGGAGCGGATACAGAGCTGCTTAATCTCAGACTCGGAGAGCTGCACTTGCTTCCCTGGTTTACCCCGAACTTGGAGCAATCGGTTGATTATACCATCAAGAACCGAAGGTTCCATAGACTTTGCCCCAAAATTCAATGTTCAAAATTGATGAACAAGCAGTGGATAAAGCGAAGGCGGTCGGTGGTGTCCTTGGCCCTGTTCTTGAATTGTGGGTATTAGCATATCGAGAGAGAGGGATAGAGAGAGAGAGAGAGCTTTTTGGAAATAAAGACTATATATCTTTGTGGGTGCTTTGCTTTAGCTTCAAATTTGCCTTTCTTGAAACCACTCTGTAACCGGGCCACTGAGGACAGTCAACAGTGACACCAATGTATGCTCCGGATATATATATATATATATTGAGAGAGATAGAGAGAGAGAGGGGGGGGGGGCGCAACTACTGAGAGAAAGTCAATGACGGTGACCTAAGGCTCATTCCAGGTGCGCACCACGCACCGTCACCCAAAGAACCCAAACTTTATACAATTTTTTAAACATGGAAAATTTATAGTGATTTGTGTAATTTTTTAAAACGTATAAATTTTTTATTTTTTGTTAAAAATGTTATATTTATAAGTAAATTTAATAGATAATTCTTACATATTAACATGATAAATATAAATTTATAATATTTTTAATTATTAAGAAAGAATAATAAATCAATTAATCTATTTAAATACTATTAACTGACTGCTCACACAACGTGTCACTTATAGAAATGATTGCATTCATATATAAATTAATTATTTTATCAAGATAAAAATTTAAAGTAATAATTTTATCAAATTTTAACATTTTACACATAAAAAATTAAAGATAATAATTTTTAATTATTAAAAAAATATCATATGTATTAAACTTTTTTAAATCAAATGAAAAAAGACATGAAATTTGGCTCTCTTAATTAGGTAGATTCAAAGAATTGATCCAACAAGCCTTCTTTTCAACTATCTCCTCTAAGTTCAATGCAACACCCAACTTCTATATTTGTTTATTCTCAATAGAATATCAAAAGTATAAGCTTGAGAGTTAGAAATAAATAAGAAATGTAAAAGGATATAAATCCATGGTCATACCATTCTAGTTTTAATAATTCATTTGCACCGAGACTTAAAAAAAAATTCTTGAAAGAAATCTCTTTCCATATAATTTATAGATATGAATGGTTTTTCACATAAATATTTTGGGACTCTAATGTTGTATGATTGTGCTTATTTTTAATTTTTTACACTTACTAAGTTAATTATTAAAGGGTCTATACGAGACACTCACTTACGCACTTTATTGATTTTTTTTTTAAAAGTCACCCATAAGTAGATTACTCACAATTAAGATATTCATGAAAGGGTCAGTCGTTAGTTTGTCAATATATTCTTTCACATTTAAAAATTTATTATTATATTTAGATAATAATAAATGTAATAACTCTTATCGAATTAAAAAATAACACATTAAATTTTTGTTATTGAGAAATTTTCTTAATTGACAACAAGATAGGACAAAAAGATGAGAAGTCTTGTCCCAAATTCTAAATCCAAACTCTCAAATTTAATTCTAATTCAAACCCAAGATCAATTGGGAAGAGAAAATCAACCCCAACCCCCATTTCATGAGATTAGGAGATTTTTAGAGAGAATCCATTCTTCCAATTATTTATGTAAATCATATTGAATTGAGAATCTCGATTCCTTCATTATTTGTTTATTTTTTTAAAATAATCTTTCATACTTTAGCAAAGGTCATTCTTAAAACAATGTTGGTTGGTGCAATTATTCTTTAACAGTTGCTTCGGTCTCTCCTTTAACAAGTAAATGATATGATATACATTTATTTTATACTTTTTAGATATCAATATGTTTCAAATTAATCAGATATGTCACGTCTTAATCATAAAAATAAATTTGTAAATAATAATATATATTATATTTGTTGTATTTAAAAAAGTGAGCCCAAACTCAAAATAAACTCAAGAGGAAAAAGCTTAAGAGAGAAGTCTGGGAGATCCTTTCAACATAATAGTCCATTAGAGACTCTTGAAATCACTCCCAGATATCTTTGGGGAGACCCTTTCAGGGGCTTTTTCAAAATTCAAGTATACCTCAACTCACTTATGATATTTTTGTTTAAAAATTTAGAATAAAAAATTTCAAAATATGTTAATACTCTTCAACTTGTCAACTTGTACCTTTGTAAATAAGGAATGATTCATCCAATCGAAATATGACTAAAACACTACTCAAATTATACTTTTCTTGATCTTATAAACTGATTTAAACATCGAAATACCCACGCAAGAGAGATTTCGTGCCCTTAACCATCTTCTGTTTTGCATGGCTCTTGAAAACTAGAGGTTGAAGATAAACATTTTTTCACAATTATAAATTTATTATTGTATTTTAAGAATAATAATATTAAATATATAAATTAATTGATTATACACACCCTAATATATAACCAATTTATCCAAAATATATTTACAACTCTGCTAAAATACTCTTGCAAAGTTATAGATTCCCATGGGAGGTTGGACAGGCTGTGTCAATTGTCCATGCTTGTCCATATCATATCATCTTTAATGGTCACAAGGTTAGGTATTATTATTTTAAGGGTAAATTAAATTAAACATCTCTCAACTAAGATTAATTAATCAGAGAAGAAAACAAACCCAAGACAATAACTATATAGTTATTAGTTCGTTGAGGGAGCTGTTGAATTGAGAATTGACTTGGTTTAATTAGCCGGTTGAATTGGGAATTAATTCAGTTTAATTAATATTTTTTTATATTTTTTGTTTTATTTTAAGAAAAATATGATTAGTATTCGTGAAATTTCAAATAAATACAGAATAAAAACATTATAGTTGTCAAACTCCTTATTCTACTAATACGATTTTATATATCAAGAACTTCTAAACAACTCAACTCCTATATAAAATCTAAATTGTAGTAGAATCAGAGTGAATTTCGATTCAAGTCTGTAAAATTGATAGAATCTCAAGTTGAACAACGATTTTACCGATTTTAGCTCATGCGTATAAAAGTTAGAGATGGAATTTTTTCCATCTCTATCTAACTAGTGTAGTATTAATTTTGCTTCGAGGGATGTCATTTGCCTCTGCAAACCCTTATCTGTCTCAAACATCTTCATCACATCCTTTCCATTATTCCCCATGTCGCATGGTTGCTTGGTGTTCAGTGTCACTGTTGATTCACAGTTTCGATTTCTTGGTGCCACTGTTAATTCACAAACATAACCTGTCCACTAAGTCATTTTTGATTCACAAATACGAATTGATGTTTCCATGCTCGCATGCTCGATGTTGTCGTTTTCGTGTAACACAAATTGATTCACAACTCTGATTGCTCGATGCCATCATCAATTCAACTTAAAAAGGTATACAACTTTGTTTGTTTCTTCTTTTACAATTTTTTAGTCTGATTCAGTGATTCTTGTCCACAATTGGTCCATTGCTTCATCTATTTTTTTTTCATATATCTTTATTAATTTGATTATTGTTGGTTTCTTTAATTTGAAAATGAATTATCATTAGTTTCCTTAAAGAATTGAATGTTTGTTGAAATTTTTATTATAATTATTGCGTATAATATAGAACTTTACCAATGCATGTTATTTTTATTTATATTAGGTTATAATTCATATAACTTAAAAGAATTTACATTATATGAACTAATATTTAAAATTTTCATTATGGATGAATAAATGATGATAAATGGATTTCATATTTAGAAATTTTATATTATTTAATATTTTTAAAATTGATAAATGAAATTATTATGAAATAGGTAACATGTATTTCATTCATAATAATAAAAAATAAGGTTGAAATAATCATGTTATTAAGTAATATTAATTTATTTTTTTATAAAATTATATCATTATAAACTTATATTTATATAGAGTAAAGTATATTTTTAATTATCTTTAAAATTTATGATTTTATAAATCGTTATTCAATGTCACATAAAATCTCAATTTTAACAATCTTGATAAACATTACTCTTGATGAGGTTCTAAAAATAATTATAACATCTCTTAAATTTATAAATTCTATTGCACTAATATTATGTTGTTATTTAATGTCAATTAATCCTTTTAAATGATCAAAATACCCTTAATCTAATATAAAAAAATTGCACCTATTAAGGCACTTACATGGATTTGCTATGCACTTGAATCGTGAGAGTGGTGTTGACAAAAGTAATAATGGTAAGTATGGTATTATGTTTGTTAATGACTAAGAACACCTTTAATTGTAAACTTTTGTCCAAGATTTAGTACAAACAAAACATACCAAAAAGAGACATGCCAATTCTTTGTATACTACCATAAGTTTGGATTTTTTTTTTTTTTAAGTAGAAGAGATATGTATAGATAGAAATAAAACATGTGTACAAAACACAAATAAAGACATACTCTAATTTACACGATCATGTAAGTGAAGTACACATTCAAGATTGATGAGGAAAAGGACATCGGGTCCCAAATTACGCCGATACCTAGGACGAACAGCCAAATGCGAGTGGAACACGTGTTGCTTAATAAAGAACTTTGCCTATGATTATCTCGCTGAGGACTAAAGGATGTGTAGCAGAAGATCATCGCCATGATAGGTGGCGGGGCACACGGTAAAGAAACCCCGAGTTCTTAGGGATCGATCACCTTGCCGAAGGTCGCGGGGATAGGGTCTATCCCGAAGATCTCAAGAGCGGACGCCACTATGGAATCCTTATTAAGAAGATCTCGAAGTTCTCTCCAGGATCCTAATCTGGAGGGAAGGATAAAAAGAAGAGGACGAGATAAGAATAGGGGGATTTTCCATTACAATTAGATTCCTAATAAGTAAGGGAACTGACTTGATCATCGGAGATCGACCGGGGGAGTAAGTCCCCGTCTCCATTGCAGTTTGTAGGAAAAACCTCGCACACAAAGCACTGGTTAGTCCACCTAACAAGTGAAAGCAAGCACAAAGCTATATATATAAACAGAAGAATCAAAGGATTAGAACAATACTTCCCTTAGTTGAAGGATAAGAATTCCAAGGCTCAGCCGTCCAATACCACACAAGGTAACACCAAGGATCGGATTCCAAACTGAAGCTAAACACCCAGCCCAAACCCCTTACGGTGAGATGCCCGGAAACCCTAACTGATGAACCCACAAAAGGCAAAGCTCACGTAGAACGAAGACAACCCTCGGCTCCTCTCTTCTTGTCTCTCTTGCTCTCTGTTTTTCTCTCCCATAAACCCTAGATAACAACGAGTATATATAGCCATCAAACTAGCAAAAAATCCGACTGAAAGAGGGATAACAAAACCTGGATTATAGGATGGATAATACTCAAAGGATGACGACGAAAACACGGAGCAATCTGAAATCGCCATAACAGATGGATAGGGTTTTGAAAACGCAACAGAAAAGGGGATAAGAGAGAATCGGCCGAACGAGCAAAGGGGAGAGAGAGCAGATTAGGTCAACAGCTTATATATGAGGGGTAATGGGCGGCTAAGGCTTTGGGCTGGGCCAAGATATGGCCTGAGCTGCTTGGGCCAAGCTTGGCCCAAACCCCCTCAAAGGCCCCATAGCTTCTTTTGGGCCATCTCCTTTTTGGACTGCCATTTGTGTGGATTGGACATTTAGTTTGCTATCAATCCTGGGCCCTAAGGCCTATGATAGATTAACCCACATCATAGCCTTGGGCTTAGTTAGGGAGAAAAAACCAACAAATCTCCACCTTAATCCCTAACTAAGCCAGCAAGCAAACAATAAACATTCACAACAGACAAAAGCACACAGCAGATAAAAGCACACAACAGACTAACAGAAAATGCAAAACAATGCATAGCTCAAACGAATTGAAAAAAATGCACATGAAGCATGTATCAAACTGATTGAACAAATGCTCAGTTACCTTTGCCAATATTTAAAAGTTCAAGACAGCTTTTAAATTTATTTAAAGTCAAAATTTTGATGCCCATATCTGAGGGATTATATTCAGACAGAATTTTCTCCAGTTCAACCAATTTTTGAGAAATAATGTCACGAATAAAATGCAGTCTAACATCTATATGCTTAGTACGTTCATGAAACACTGGGTTTTTACACAAATGAATAGCAGATTGACTATCAGAATATACTACCACATTGGTATTTAGAACACCTAGTTCACCTAATAACCCTTTAAACCATAAAGCTTCTTTAATGGCTTCTGTGGCAGCAATATATTCAGATTCAGTAGTGGAAAGAGCAACAATATGCTGGAGTTGAGATTTCCAGCTCACACAAGAGTTACACAAAGTAAACACATAGGAAGATGTGGATTTCCTATTATCTCTATTACTAGCATAATCTGAATCTGTAAACCCTTTTAGATTTATTTCTTCATTTGTGTTTTTGTATACTAAGCCTATATTGAAGATCCCTTCAGATATCTCAATAACCATTTCACAGCCTCCCAATGCCTAAGACCTGGATTTGACATAAACCTACTAAGGGTGCTAATTGCATGAGCTAGGTCCGGTCTAGTGCATACCATCAAATACATTATAGACCATATCACATTAGAATATGGAATTTTACTCATGTATGCTTCTTCTTCCTCATTAGCAGGTGATTGGTCTTTAGATAGGGTGAAATGGCTGGCCAAAGGTAATGACACAGGTTTGCATTCATGCATGCCAAATTTTTTCAAAATTTTCAAAATATATGTTGTTTGATGCAAGAATAAACTTGAATCTGACCTATTTCTTTCTATTTCCATACCTAAGATTTTCCTAGCACTCCCTAGGTCTTTCATGTCAAATTCTTTACCTAAAGTCAGTTTAATTTCATTTATCCTTTTTAAATCAGGACCTATCAAGAGCATGTCATCAACATACAACAATAAAAACACAGAATCAGATTGCTGGAAAAATAAACAGTGATCATGCTCGCTTCTTTTAAAACCAATAGAATGAACAAAGACATCAAAACGTTTGTACCACTATCTAGGGGACTGTTTTAGACCATACAAGGACTTTTTCAGGTAACACACATGATTAGGATTATTTTTATTTTCAAAACCTCTTGGTTGTGACATAAAAATCTGTTCTTCCAAGTCACCATGTAAAAAAGCCGTTTTTACATCTAATTGTTCGAGTTCCCAACTAAAGTGAGCAACTAATGCTAGCATGACTCGAATGGTGGTGTACTTGACAACGGGTGAGAAGATCTCATTGTAATCTATTCCTTCCTTTTGTGTGAACCCCTTAGCTACTAATCTAGCTTTAAACCTTATTGGCTCATCCCCTTTAGACCCTTCTTTTATCTTATAGACCCACTTACAACCCACTAAGGATTTATCTTTTGGCCTAGGTACTAATTTCCATGTTTGATTTTTATGGAGAGAACTCATCTCTTCTTCCATTGCTTTAATCCATTCTTTTGAATTTTCACTCTTAACAGTCTCTTCATATGTATTTGGCTCCCTATCAACTTGATCACTAACATAATTAAGACTAAAGTCGGTTTCTAACCTCTTAGGGAGTCTATGTGGCCTTTTTTCCCTATCTCTAGTCAATTGATAATCAATTTGAGGACCTTGATCAACTTGAGGTTCCTCTAAGACACTCTCTTCCTCTTCCTCAATGGTTTGTGTGTTATCCTCCACCTCAATTTGAGTAATGGGAATTTGGGTACTAATCTTCTCCACGTCAAACCTAGTGCTCTCTTGCTGATTTTTATCCACTAAATCTGACTCTTCTTTAAGATAAGGCATTTCTTGTTCATTAAAAGTGACATCTCGGGATATAATAATTTTAATTCCTACTTGGTTCCTATCCCACAACCTATAGCCTTTAACTCCCTCAGGATATCCTAAGAAGACACACTTCCTAGCCATAGGTTCTAATTTTCCCTCATTTTGATGAATAAATGCAGCACACCCAAAAGTTCTTAAAACTGAATATTCAGCACATTTACCATACCATTTTTCATGAGGAGTGTCACCATTTAACACAATAGAAGGAGTCAAATTTGTCAAATAGCAAGCAGTCATAATAGCCTCACCCCAAAGAGACTTAGGCACTCCAAAACTAAGCATCATACATCTTACTTTATCTAACAAAGTCCTATTCATTCTCTCAGCTATTCCATTTTGTTGAGGAGTATATGAGACTGTTTTATGCCTAGTTATTCCATTTTCAACACACAAATTATCAAAATTGACATTGCAGAATTCAAGGCCATTATCTGTTCTTAGAAATTTTATTTTATTTCCAGTTTGGTTTTCAACTTGCATTTTCCAATTTTTAAATTTTTGAAAAGTTTCAGTTTTATCTTTTAGCAAGTAAACCCACACTCTCCTAGAATAATCATCAATTATGGAGAGAAAATACTTATTTCCACCAAATGTTGGATTGCTACCCGGGCCCCAAAGGTCTGCATGAACATATTCTAACACTTTGGAGGTTTTGTGACTGCTAGAAGAAAAAGACAGCCTATGGTGTTTTCCTAAGACACAATGGTCACAAAATGGTAGGTCAGACACTTGATCTTTTCCAAAGACACCCTTATCACTTAGATACTTTAGCCCTTTGATACTAACGTGTGCCAACCTATTGTGCCATTTTTGTGTGTGATCTGAGTTAATTGATGCAATAGTGCCACTAGCTACTTCAGCATGTGTTATATAGATACCATTACTTC
Source organism: Diospyros kaki (assembly GCA_036245055.1). Taxonomy (NCBI): domain Eukaryota; kingdom Viridiplantae; phylum Streptophyta; class Magnoliopsida; order Ericales; family Ebenaceae; genus Diospyros; species Diospyros kaki. The sequence continues at coordinate 4,493,526 of BSEG01000013.1, forward strand.
TTATAGCTTTAAATGCCCTAAGTGCACCCTTATTCATTTTTATCATGCCATTCCCTACTTCTCCTTTAAAACCTACCTTTTCTAGTTCTCCCATTGATAGTAGATTCCTACCCATTTGAGGGATGTATCTAACCCCAATTAAAGTTAGCACATAGCCATTATCAAATTTGACAATTATATTACCAACACCAACCACTTTATATGCAATATTATCACATGTAACAACATTACCATGATCAGATTCATATAAGTGTTCAAACCAGTGTTTATTAGAGGTAACATGAAATGAGCCACCGGAATCTAAGATCCACTCAGATAAATGGGAATTCACAGACAGGTTAATTTCAGGTTTAGTAAGCATATATACTTCCCCAGATTCACATTGAGTAGATACCACATTTGCTTCATTACTTTCTTTTTCTTTTTGTCTATTCTTTTCTATGTAGCAATCTTTAATATAGTGTCCAGTTTTACCACATCCATAACACTTTCTGCCTTTTGTTTTTCCTTGAGATTTAGATCTTCCTCTTCCCTTTTTCTTGTAGTTTTTATTTTGTCCCTCACTACCCTTAGTTTGGGACCTACCCCTCACATAGTGAACCTCTCCACTTCTCCTATCATTTCTTTCAGCTTTTATCTCTTTTTCTTTAATTTTAAGAGACTCTACTACAATGTCAGGAGTAAGTGTATCTCTACCATACATAATGGCATTCTTAACATCCTTATACATATCAAGTATAGCATTCAAGAGGATGATAGCTTTGTATTGATCAGATAGGGTTTCACCAGTATTATTGATATCTTGTGCCAATTTGTTAAAAACATCAAGATTATCATCAATATCTTTTGAGGGATCAAGCTTAAAACTAAAAAAGCTCTCAAGTAGGAAGAGTTTGTTAGGGGTGGATTGCGTTAGGTAAAGGGATTCAAGTCTTTCCCATAATTCTTTAGTTGAATCTAATTTTCCTACCTTTCTCAAAACAGAATCTGAAAGATGAAGAATGATAGAAGTATATGCTTGTTCATCCATGAAATTACAATTTCTTTTCCTTCCTCAGATGTACTAGGTTTAAGAAAACCAATTAAAGCCTTAGACACCTTTTGTTGAACTAGAATACCTTTCATTTTCTGTTGCCATATAGCAAAATCCCCTTTACCATTAAAGACTCCTAACTCAAAGCGTTGAGAAGACATGATGCACACAGCACACAAGTGACAGATTTAAAATAGATGCACAAACTGACACTTAGACAGTTACTGGTAGATTAACAATCCACAATCAAAAACAGATAATCAGGCAAGAGACCAATCACACAGAACCCTAGAGATAACAGCAAACAATGGTTACCAACCACAGGGTAACCTCCAACCTAATGGCCACCCCTACACGATGGCCTGCTAGGTACTGGAAAAATAAACTAGGGTTTTAGAAGGATCTCACCGAGCGGACTGACTTTCAGTCCGAAGCTGAAACAGAGATAACCAACCAAGCGTCCTTGGTCTGAGCACACCGCCGAGGAGAGCCGCGCGCCACCACCGGAGGTGCGCTTCAAAGACCAGAGATCGAGTTGCAGGGTCACGAGCCTTAGTACTGTCGGATCAACGAGGGAGACTCTAGGATCCGAGTACTAGGGTTTCGGTCGCGGTCACCACAGAAGGCTCTGATACCAGTTTGTAGGAAAAACCTCGCACACAAAGCACTGGTTAGTCCACCTAACAAGTGAAAGCAAGCACAAAGCTATATATATAAACAGAAGAATCAAAGGATTAGAACAATACTTCCCTTAGTTGAAGGATAAGAATTCCAAGGCTCAGCCGTCCAATACCACACAAGGTAACACCAAGGATCGGATTCCAAACTGAAGCTAAACACCCAGCCCAAACCCCTTACGGTGAGATGCCCGGAAACCCTAACTGATGAACCCACAAAAGGCAAAGCTCACGTAGAACGAAGACAACCCTCGGCTCCTCTCTTCTTGTCTCTCTTGCTCTCTGTTTTTCTCTCCCATAAACCCTAGATAACAACGAGTATATATAGCCATCAAACTAGCAAAAAATCCGACTGAAAGAGGGATAACAAAACCTGGATTATAGGATGGATAATACTCAAAGGATGACGACGAAAACACGGAGCAATCTGAAATCGCCATAACAGATGGATAGGGTTTTGAAAACGCAACAGAAAAGGGGATAAGAGAGAATCGGCCGAACGAGCAAAGGGGAGAGAGAGCAGATTAGGTCAACAGCTTATATATGAGGGGTAATGGGCGGCTAAGGCTTTGGGCTGGGCCAAGATATGGCCTGAGCTGCTTGGGCCAAGCTTGGCCCAAACCCCCTCAAAGGCCCTATAGCTTCTTTTGGGCCATCTCCTTTTTGGGCTGCCATTTGTGTGGATTGGACATTTAGTTTGCTATCAATCCTGGGCCCTAAGGCCTATGATAGATTAACCCACATCATAGCCTTGGGCTTAGTTAGGGAGAAAAAACCAACACAGGTACTGTCGAGAAGGCAAAAAGGGAGCGTTCGGCCACCATTTCTCGGATCTCATTATCAAAGATCAAAATAAGACTATAGCTAAAAACATAGTAGAAGTAACAACGAAAGTACAAAAAATAAAAAATAATGAATAACTTCAGATGAAATCAGCTTCAGATCCAAAGATGCTCTAATACAAGTCTTTCAGATAAACGTGAAAATCAAGGAAAAGATGTGAACTGGAGACAAATATGGAAGAGCCACCCTATATTTAGAATAATATATAATTTCAATACTAATGATGTATAAATAATCATTGATTTGTAATTTAAATGTTTGATATTAACTTATATTTTATTATCATCATAAAATAATTAAATCCTATAAGTTTAAAACTGTTATATCTAATGATCGATGAACCCAAGTTCAAGAAAAGAGGCCCACAGTCTATCAAGAGACTGTGGCCCACAAGCCATGGAGTGATTTGGGTGAGTGACTAACCGAGAGATAATTAGTTGAGGGATTGACCGATAGGTTCGAATATTATATCACACATTAAAATACATAAATACATGGAGATTCCATAATGTTCTAACAAAGCTAATCATCAATAAAGCATTAGGTAAAAACATATCCGAGTCAGCTTGCTGAATCCATCGGCCACGCCATCACGTGCCGTCTCATCTCAACCTGATCCTTGCCTAAGCTGCAATTCTAAACTGGAACGTTGAATGTTCCAGGGGCATAACCCATTAGAAGATGAATCTTCTAGTAAGGGTTTAAAAACATGATACATGAATACATGATGCAATAACATAAACAATCATGTGCCCTAGTGTAACTTCCCTAGCCTACCAGCCTGGCACGGAACCCTAGGCAGAATCCCGAACCTCTGCAGGATAATCCTAACGTTGTTCCATCATTGCCCTTGGGAATTACGGCTACACTCTTAGGGCGACATCCCCATCCCATTCATGAGTATCAATATGCGAATAATATCGTACTATGCAAGAATAACGTCTTTCCATGCAATATGAAATGATCATAACTTCAATAAATATCATGCATAATGAAGCAAACGTTTCATATATAGGTTCTCGGGATAAAACCACTTACCTTTAGACGTAAACTCAAATTTTCTCGAAAAACGCGTATAACCTCGTTTTGCGTGCCAACCTTGAAAATAACATAAATCATCAAGATCCATGGCCAAATCACTTCCTGGCCAATCGTTTCCAAGTAAAATCAATAATCTAATTTTTTCATACTTTTTCCTTATTTTTTTCTATTTTTCATAGTCATAATTTCTTCCAAAATTCAAAATAAATACCTAATCAGGTAATTTATTTAATTTTTCTTCATGAAAATTCCTAAAATAACATTTCTAATCTCTATGAGTTTTCTGAGAATTTTCCAAAATCTCTTCCTATTTTTCTCTAATTAAGTTTCCTTTCAAAAATTCAAAATAATTATTTCATCATAACATTTCTCAAATAAAATTTTATAAAACTGAACTATTCCTTTTTCTTGTATTTCTGGATATTTTTCCAGAATTTTCTCTCTTTTATTTCTATTTTTACTCTATTTTTCTTTATTTCAGCATTTAAATAATATTAAAAATTATCTCCGGTCATCTTCTCCAGCGCCGGCACACCGAAAAATTAAACTGACTATACCAGAAGATAGCTTACCTTGAGTTGATCATTCTGTCCAAATTTGAGCTTGAAAGAACACTTGGAAGACCTCCCTCCGAGCAAAATTCAGTTCGGTTCTGGCGAGATCCGATTTTTCCGGCGAAGCTCCGATCACCCCTCAAATGAACTCCAAAATTCCTCAAACTTTCCAGAAATGATCCTCAGCTCATGGGCAACAAAAGCCCTATGGTTTGGTGCCTCAATTTGTTCAAAAGTGAGGTCGATTTGAAACTCAAATCTTGTAAAACTCTAAGCCACCATATCCTCTATTTATAGGCGATTTTGGCCCCATAAATGACGGATCTCGCTTCAATCAAGGCCTCTGATGTCCCCTATTGCCCTTAACAAGTCCAAAATCCACCGAAAGAGCTCCATTTTCGCGATCTAAATGGCCAAACTTTCGGCCACTTTTTCTTCAATTTCTGGCAATTTCATTGCTTGTTGTCGGTCAAGCCCTTTACAAAAGATGCTCCTTGAGCAACCCTCGTGCCATCCCTGTGGCCAATTTCGGTGATTTGATGGGTTGGACGGCCATGGTTGCTTGGAGATTTTCTTAAAATTGCACTTTGTCCTCTCAAACTTTGGTTTTCTCACTTTGGCCCATTTCACCAAGCTCCTTGACTTTTGATAATTTCTCTCAAGACCCTAAAGTCCTAAAACATCAATTTGACCCCTGAGGATTCTGAAAAATATCGTTTCGGCCTCTCTTGAGTAATTTCAAAAAACTGCATTTAGGCCCGAATCTCCGTTTTGGCCCTAAACCTCTTCGTTTCTTCCTGAAACCACTGAAGGGTTGTTCCTTATGAAAAATTAAAGCCCCCTCAAGTTTCTGTTGACTTCTCGAAAGTCATCTATGACGATTCGGTATTGCAGCCTAATTAGTAGCTATATTTTAGCTGTATCGAAAACTGTTCCTGATCCAATTTATTTCGATGCTATAAATCATATCTTGGGGTGCTCGTTAATGCTACATCATTTTTCTTTGTCATTTCGGCTCTAGGGTACTCCCAGCAGTTGATTTAGTCAATTTTTCGGACTATTCAGATACCAATTTTCTCTGAAACCCCATTTCTCTAATAAATTACTTATTTTTAATTAACCCAAATTTCTCGGGTATTACAATCGCCATATAGATTTAACAAATAGATTAAAAATAATAAAAATTTAAAATATTTTTTATATTTTATCTTTTTTGATCTATTTCTTAATTAATAAACATTAATTAAGATAATAAAAAAAGATGTGTGTTAGTATAACATTAATTCACCTAAAGGAAGTATGGAGAAACGCCATTGTGGCCCATTAATCAATAATCTTTATCAAACAAATTCACATACGGTTGATGTTCTTTATTGGGTATAATTTGAGATGTTAACGTGTAATTAATGTATTTTAATCACAAAAAAATGCCTCCTCGACAGGTTTATTTAAAAGGATACAATCTTCCACAATATCATAATTAAGTACTATAACTTTAGCTAATCCAATAACCTTTTGGCAGTTTCTCCTCAGACCATTCTTAATATACCACGTCCTTTTTAAGGTTGTAAATAAGTTGGACTTCGGTGAGTGATTTTGTATTTGATTTGGTAAGATTTCGTTCTTATTTTACTTGTATTATAAATAAATTAAAGTTTAGTAAGATAATTGATAAACGAATCAAAGTTGAGTAAGTCAAAGCTTGACTCGTAAACAAGATTGTGAATGGACTTCTGGACATGTTTGTAAATAAATACATAATTTTTTTTCTCTCAAATTAAAATATTATTTTTATTTAAAAATATTTTAGAGACAAATTTAAAGATCAATTTTTTTTATCTCTATATTTAATTTGGCTTTAATATTGGATCTCCTCATTTCTTCTCCATTTATTCATTTTGTAAAACATATTCTAATCTTACGTTAAATCTCAACTATCTCCACCATTTGTCCTCCTCGACATGAACTTTGTTTTCGCCATTTGCCTCTCTCGCCTTCAACACCTCTTTCTTCTCTGACATTCTCATTGCCTTCATCATCTGTCTCATGCCATCATTCTCCGTCATTCTAGCCATCTTTTTTTCGCTATTACCACAACCTCCATTGGCTTTGTTGTCGCCTTTACCATTAGTTTGTACCGTCATTCTATTTTCTTCATTATCATTGTCATCAGAAGACTCATTTATTATGTTAAATGAATTATCTCAAACTTTATCTCAAACTTAATAAATTTTTAATGAAATTAAGCTCAAACATAATTTTGAAGTCCATCTTTTCCTAATTAATAAGTTGAGTTGAGGAAAATAAACCTCAACTCAACTCAATTATAACCCTAGTAGCTTATGAGACTTTTTTTTTTTGGTAGTCTTTTCTGAAGATACAAGAAGATAGAAAGCACGTGAACTAAATTGACTACAAGGTAATAAATGGAGCTTTGCCCCACAAAAAAGTTTTTTTTTTGGTGGGGTCTTTTCTGAAGATACAAGAAGATAGAAAGCACGTGAAGTAAATTAAATGACAAGACCTCCATGGGATAACCTAATTACTAGGGCTTAGCCTTTGCCAAATGTCCAGGCGTGTTGTCGGCAAACATTATCAAAGAATGTAACCCCAAACAAAAAATATTATTAAAGAAATAATGAGATAAAATGTTATGGGCATCATTTTAAAGTTTAACCAAAAAAAAAAAAAAAGCTCTTAAATAAAGAATAAGTCAAATATTTTGAAAAATAAATGTTATTTTTTCAATATTTTTGTATATATCCACATTAAGTTTGCAATATTGAACCGATTTTTATTAAAAATAAGCTATATTTTGAAAATACTATTGTCACATTATATTATAATGATGGTAAGTAGAGATTAAGATTTATAACCCTTTTTAATTACTCGAAATTAAAGGTAAATCATACATACTCTTAGAGATTAAGTAGAGGCCACCACTCCGGGAAGAAAAGTCAAATGAAACGGACACGAGTCGACCCACCATTGGCCCAGACCCATTATAAAAGCACCACCAATGTCCACTAGATTTTGCACATCGGCCAGCTTCAGCCAAAACATGGCTACCAAATCCCTGTTGCTGTTGCTCCTCGCTACGGCGGTTCTCGCCACTTCCTCCCTTGCCGACGACTACAAGCCTCTGGGTCACGGCTTCAAGCCACCGCCAAAACACCACCCTCCACCCGGACTAGAAGAGATTGAAGTTGAACTGGACGGGAAACCACCCAAGGGGCCAAAGCCTCCGCCAAAGCACAAGCCGCCGCCAATCGCAGAGGATATATCAGCTACAAGCAACGTTAAACACAGCAGTGGACAGCCAACTGATAAAACACGTTCAGTACTATGAGGGACCATTACCAGTACCCTAGTTAACTGGTCTTATTTTACTTTATCTGCACCCTCTCTTTCCATCTCCTAGCTAGGTGGCTGTGTTATTGCATGCTTGTATATCTCTAATTCTCTGCGGCTGGCGGCGGCCTGCGCTTTGGCGGTGGCTTTGGCCCCTTGGGTGGTTTCCCGTCCAAATCAGTTTCTTCTGCGATTGGCGGCGGCTTGTGCTTTGGCGGAGGCTTTGGCCCCTTGGGTGGTTTCCCGTCCAGTTCAACTTCAATCTCTTCTAGTCCGGGTGGAGGGTGGTGTTTTGGCGGTGGCTTGAAGCCGTGACCCGGAGGCTTGTAGTCGTCGGCAAGGGAGGAAGTGGCGAGAACCGCCGTAGCGAGGAGCAACAGCAACAGGGATTTGGTAGCCATGTTTTGGCTGAAGCTGGTCGATGTGCAAAATTTAGTGGACATTGGTGGTGCTTTTATAATGGGTCTAGGCCAATGGTGGGTCGACTTGTGTCCGTTTCATTTGACTTTTCTTCCCGGAGTGGTGGCCTCTACTTAATCTCTAAGAGTATGTATGATTTACCTTTAATTTCGAGTAATTAAAAAGGGCTATAAATCTTAATCTCTACTTACCATCATTATAATATAATGTGACAATAGTATTTTCAAAATATAGTTTATTTTTAATAAAAATCGGTTCAATATTGCAGACTTAATGTGGATGTATACAAAAATATTGAAAAAATAACATTTATTTTTCAAAATATTTGACTTATTCTTTATTTAAGAGCTTTTTTTTTTTTTTTTTGGTTAAACTTTAAAATGATGCCCATAACATTTTATCTCATTCTTTCTTTAATAATATTTTTTGTTTGGGGTTACATTCTTTGATAATGTTTGCCGACAACACGCCTGGACATTTGGCAAAGGCTAAGCCCTAGTAATTAGGTTATCCCATGGAGGTCTTGTCATTTAATTTACTTCACGTGCTTTCTATCTTCTTGTATCTTCAGAAAAGACCCCACCCAAAAAAAAAAAAACCTTTTTTGTGGGGCAAAGCTCCATTTATTACCTTGTAGTCAATTTAGTTCACGTGCTTTCTATCTTCTTGTATCTTCAGAAAAGACTACAAAAAAAAAAAAAAGTCTCATAAGCTACTAGGGTTATAATTGAGTTGAGTTGAGGTTTATTTTCCTCAACTCAACTTATTAATTAGGAAAAGATGGACTTCAAAATTATGTTTGAGCTTAATTTCATTAAAAATTTATTAAGTTTGAGATAAAGTTTGAGATAATTCATTTAACATAATAAATGAGTCTTCTGATGACAATGATAATGAAGAAAATAGAGTGACGGTACAAACTAATGGTAAAGGCGACAACAAAGCCAATGGAGGTTGTGGTAATAGCTAGGGCTGGCAATTCGGGTTAGCGAGTCATTATCGTGTCGTGTCAAGACACACGTATAACACGTTTCAGGCAAACCGGAACACGACCCGTTTAATAATCGTGTCAAATTCATTCAACCCGAACACGACACGTTTATTAAACGTGTAACACGACACGACCCGTTTAACCCGTTTAATTAAACGTGTCGTGTCGTGTCACCTGTTAACCTGTTTAACCCGTTTAATTAAACGTGTCGTGTCGTATCACTTATTAACCTGTTTAACCCGTTTAATTTAAACGGGTCATATTGTGTCACCTATTAACCTGTTCAACCCGTTTACCTGTAACATATAAAAACCTATTGAATGCATAAAAAAACCTATTCAATGCACATACAAAATTTTATTCACGCACAAACAAATAATTTAACCTATCAACATAAATTATTAACCTGTCAACATACAAATATAACATATTAATAACAAACTGGAATAAAATCTCACATTTTATCATCCATGCAATTAATCCAAATCTCCAAATAAATCATCCAAATCTCCAAATACAATCATCCAAATCCCAAATACAGCAATCTAAATCTCCAAATACAATCATTCAAATCCCAAATACAGTAAGGGCGGAGGTAGAGGCTGAGGTCGATCTAAAAACGGCACTGCGACCGGCGGCAGATCTCGAGGCTGCGAGGACCACCGAAGACGGATCCTTGATCTGGTCAAAGTAAACGCGGATTCAACAATCAGATCCATTTGAAACGAGACAGATCAGACAAAAACCAAATAAAAAACATCACATAAAACAAAATCAAGAAGAGAAATAAACGTTGTGAATACCTGAACAAGACCAAGTCGGAGGCCGTGGCCGAGGCCGAGGATGAGGCCGAGGATGGAGGCGGATCTGAAATGACCGAGGGCGGAGGCGAAGGGGCGGAGGTTGAGGCAGAGGATGGAGGCGGAGGCGGAGGCTGAGGTCGGAGGCGAAGGCCGAGGACGAAGGGCAGAGGCCGAGGATGGAGGCGGAGGCGCCGATGGCGGAGGCGAGGATGGAGGCGGAGACGAGGGGCGGAGGCGTTGATGGCTGAGACGAGGATGGAGGCGGAGGCTAAGGTCGGAGGCGAAGGCCGAGGACGAAGGGCAGAGGCCGAGGATGGAGGCGGAGGCGCCGATGGCGGAGACGAGGGGCGGAGGCGTTGATGGCCGAGACGAGGATGGAGACGGAGGCGAGGGGTGGAGGCGTCGATGGCGAAGACGAGGATGGAGGCGGAGGCGTCGATGGCGGAGACGAGGGGTGGAGGTGTCGATGGAGGAGACGAGGGGCCGACGGCGGGTGTTCCGTGTTCAGACAGTGAGCGAGAGAGAGAGATCGGGAGAGGGGGAAGAATGAGAGAGGAGGGAGAGTTTAGAATTAGGGTTTACTTTCGTTTCAGACGCGCGGGGGAGGGGGTATTATTTTCAATTTTTAATTTTATAATTATTTTTAATTTATTTTATAAATAAATTTTAAACGGGTCATTGCGTGTCTAAACGGGTTAGACGGGTTGACCCGTCTAAGACACGAAAATAATCGTGTCATAAACGGGTTAACCCGTTTATGACCCGAACCCAATTAACCCCAACCCAAACCCGTTTAATTTCATGTCGTGTCGTGTCGTGTAATCGGGTCGTGTCAAAAATTGCCAGCCCTAGTAATAGCGAAAAAAAGATGGCTAGAATGACGGAGAATGATGGCATGAGACAGATGATGAAGGCAATGAGAATGTCAGAGAAGAAAGAGGTGTTGAAGGCGAGAGAGGCAAATGGCGAAAACAAAGTTCATGTCGAGGAGGACAAATGGTGGAGATAGTTGAGATTTAACGTAAGATTAGAATATGTTTTACAAAATGAACAAATGGAGAAGAAATGAGGAGATCCAATATTAAAGCCAAATTAAATATAGAGATAAAAAAAATTGATCTTTAAATTTGTCTCTAAAATATTTTTAAATAAAAATAATATTTTAATTTGAGAGAAAAAAATTATGTATTTATTTACAAACATGTCCAGAAGTCCATTCACAATCTTGTTTACGAGTCAAGCTTTGTCTTACTCAACTTTGATTCGTTTATCAATTATCTTACTAAACTTTAATTTATTTATAATACAAGTAAAATAAGAACGAAATCTTACCAAATCAAATACAAAATCACTCACCGAAGTCCAACTTATTTACAACCTTAAAAAGGACGTGGTATATTAAGAATGGTCTGAGGAGAAACTACCAAAAGGTTATTGGATTAGCTAAAGTTATAGTACTTAATTATGATATTGTGGAAGATTGTATCCTTTTAAATAAACCTGTCGAGGAGGCATTTTTTTGTGATTAAAATACATTAATTACACGTTAACATCTCAAATTATACCCAATAAAGAACATCAACCGTATGTGAATTTGTTTGATAAAGATTATTGATTAATGGGCCACAATGGCGTTTCTCCATACTTCCTTTAGGTGAATTAATGTTATACTAACACACATCTTTTTTTATTATCTTAATTAATGTTTATTAATTAAGAAATAGATCAAAAAAGATAAAATATAAAAAATATTTTAAATTTTTATTATTTTTAATCTATTTGTTAAATCTATATGGCGATATGTGAAAAAGAGATTTCTTATCTGATATTTTTTAGATATATTTATTTTTTTTTAAAAAATATATCTTGATTCTTATAGATAAAAAAATAATGCATGTACCTTTCACTACATTTTAAAAACTTTAACAAATAATTTAATAAAAATTTTAAAATATTTTATAATCTTATATTAATCATTTCATATTTTGATTTGTAAAAAATTTGAATCTTATCTTACTATAACTATATATTATTCATTTTGATAAACATAATTTTTAAAATAAAAAAAAAAGAAAAGAAAGAAAGCAACCTTCCTCAGTTACGTGAGGAATATGGCTTTTTCTCCCGCGGGCGGGGGTGTTGGGTGAATTTGTACCAAATTCAAAACTTTGTTAATTGCATGCATGTGCCAATACGTTTTAATGTGTGATATAATATTCGAACCTATCGGTCAATCCCTCAACTAATTATCTCTCGGTTAGTCACTCACCCAAATCACTCCATGGGTTGTGGGCCACAGTCTCTTGATAGACTGTGGGCCTCTTTTCTTGAACTTGGGTTCATCGATCATTAGATATAACAGTTTTAAACTTATAGGATTTAATTATTTTATGATGATAATAAAATATAAGTTAATATCAAACATTTAAATTACAAATCAATGATTATTTATACATCATTAGTATTGAAATTATATATTATTCTAAATATAGGGTGGCTCTTCCATATTTGTCTCCAGTTCACATCTTTTCCTTGATTTTCACGTTTATCTGAAAGACTTGTATTAGAGCATCTTTGGATCTGAAGCTGATTTCATTTGAAGTTATTCATTATTTTTTATTTTTTGTACTTTCGTTGTTACTTCTACTATGTTTTTAGCTATAGTCTTATTTTGATCTTTGATAATGAGATCCGAGAAATGGTGGCCGAACGCTCCCTTTTTGCCTTCTCGACAGTACCTGCAATGGAGACGGGGACTTACTCCCCCGGTCGATCTCCGATGATCAAGTCAGTTCCCTTACTTATTAGGAATCTAATTGTAATGGAAAATCCCCCTATTCTTATCTCGTCCTCTTCTTTTTATCCTTCCCTCCAGATTAGGATCCTGGAGAGAACTTCGAGATCTTCTTAATAAGGATTCCATAGTCGCGTCCGCTCTTGAGATCTTCGGGATAGACCCTATCCCCGCGACCTTCGGCAAGGTGATCGATCCCTAAGAACTCGGGGTTTCTTTACCGTGTGTCCCGCCACCTATCATGGCGATGATCTTCTGCTACACATTCTTTAGTCCTCAACGAGATAATCATAGGCAAAGTTCTTTATTAAGCAACACTTGTTCCACCCGCATTTGGCTGTTCGTCCTAGGTATCGGCGTATTGCTCTATGTGTGGTCTTGCTGTAAGTACCTAGTGGATTGAGTGAGTGATAAGGCTGAGAGATGAGAGAGCATGTTGTGACTGTATAGTGAGAGTGCAGAAAGTGTATGTGTTTTCTGAGATACTTGAACGGTAGTGATCATGTCACCAGAATCCTTGTTTGGACTTTGATGATTGCAGATTTAGTGGAAGTGGTAGATATATTGATGTATTTTCATCATGTACATGCAGTCATCTTCATATTTTTGGATGAAGATATGCATTGCTTGATTGATGGTTCATTGTATAGAAACTGGTAACTAGTTTCCTCTGAATATTTTGTTTCAGAATCTGCGTTCTAATAATGTCTGTCATCTCAACAAGAATACATGCACATTGGAAGTGAGCCTTGTCCAATGTGCTAATTCGGGTTCGACGATTTCATAGCAGATGCATTGAGGGGCATGCATGGGGTTCTATCAGAAAGCCCACCTGGAGATCAAAATAGCTATAGCTGATGGAAAGGGGGCCATTATTGCAGAGCAAGTATTCGAGAAAACAAAAGCCAAGCTCCATATGTATTAGTCATTCCTCCCATCTCTTATGTCTGCATTGCATGTCTCACACAGGCTACAAAGAAACGTTTCTTCTTCTTGTAGCCAAGTTATTTCAAAACTGTTTATTCTTCATTCTGATATATATATATATATATATATAAATTTTTGATAAATAATTGTGTATAATTTATTAAAATGTAATGATAAAATAATTATGTATAATTTATCAAAATGTAATGATAAAATAATTGTGTATAATTTATTAATATATATTGTATTAATGTAAAATTTAATACTAAAAATGAACAAATTTCAAGATAAAAAAATGTATTCTTTTCATGAAAAATGTCCATTTTTTAGGAAAAATAATGATAATCAAATACCAAAAACTAGAAAAAAAATAACTATTTTTATGAAAAATAATGGCAATCAAATACCAAAAGTTGAAAATGTATAACAATTTCTAGGTAAAAAATTAAGCCAATCAAATACCTTCAATTAATATTTTCTTTGAAATTTAATTTTAGTCAATTCAATTGTCTAAAAAATATATTTTTTTTATACAAATTCTATGCTTGTAATCAAATGCACTCTTAGAATCACTCTTAGCTACATATAATGGTCCTGTGGGAGAGGTTTCTTTGGGTTCATTCAAAGCGATGGATAAGAGTGGTCGATTAGTATTTTTTGTAAGCCATTGGCCTTCTATTTTTAATTGGTGTGGAACTAGCAACTAGCAAGGGATATAAATGGGTTTTTAATGGTTCCTATTAATCTTATTAAATAGGTAAAAAATAAAATATAAGTGAAAGGCTAATTCAAAAATTTTAAAAAACAAGCACCTAAATGGTGTTATTTGAGTCTCATTAGTCACGACAATAATATATTTAATGATACTTGAGTCTTTTTTTTTTTTTTTATTCATTTGGAGTGTTCAAGTTTTATTTGACTAATTCTCAAGGGTGGGTGACTTTTTTTTGGATAAATTTGGATACTGACACAGTCTATACACACTCAAAATTAGACATTCAGTACAGTCTATATAGGATTTATCTTCTAACTGTACTATTGACTTTCAATTAAATGTTGTCTTTCAATAATAATTATACATTTCAAATTACTACACTAATTTAAATCATGATACTCTATATGAAATTTCAAATGCTTTATCAATGCAGTATGCTTATCCTTGAGTCTTCTTTTGATATGTAGAGGACGAGCTCGTAAACTAACGGGGATAGAAAATTAATTATAGGATGAATGAAAGAATGAATATGAGCATAAATATAAAAAAGTTGAAGAAACATTGAAATTTTGTGATGTAATTGACTTTAAAACATTTAATCTTGAATTGATATGTGTACCAGCACCAGTGTGTCCCAAAGTCCAAGACGTTTAAGGGTAGGGGCCTGTTAGCCTTTTATCATTTTAGGCTCATTTATGTTGGGCCTTCCTACATCTTTTGGGCTCATTTGAATTGTAAGCCCACTTTTATGTCGGCTTTGTTTATGTGGTGACTTCATGGACATCACAACGCACTAATATATAAATTAAAGTTTACTCAATTATATATAAATTGAAGTTTACTCAATTATTAATTATCATGTATTCATGATCTGAATACATAACGATAGCATTTGGGATTGATCACCACAACTTTTAATAAAGTATTGAACAATAAATGCTTAATGAGTAGTAGGGGTGTCAAAAAATATTCGAAAACTAGTGAGTCGGATCAAATCGTGCCTTTTGGATTGGTTCTATGGTTCAACGGTTAGGTTCTAGTTCTAAAAAATTAAGAACCGATATATTTGGTTTGGTTACTGATTTTTCTTTTCAAACCGTAATTCGAACCGAACCAGAACCAGAACCGATATTATACTTATATATATTATAATTTTTTGAGTATATATATACATATGCATAAATATATTATTACTTACAATTTTAATCTGCTAGTTTTTGTTTATTTCTTTTTTGATGTTGGTTATTGTTATTCATGAACTCTTTTATTTCTAGACTTTTATGCGCTATTACTATACTAAATGGTTGATGTAATTTTATTTGATGAGATAGTCTATGAATTATTTTGTCCTATTTTTACTTCAAGATTTGAAGTATTAATGAAGTGATGGGCTTATTTTAATTAACAAATTTGTTTGTAATTTCATATTTTGTAAAAATGTTTAGAAGTTAAATGTTAATTAGATAGAACCGAAACCAAACCAAAACCGGTCCGATGCGACGGATTGGTCATGGTTTGATTTTATATATGTAATGGTTCAGTTATGATTTTTATTTTTTCGAAACCGTTAAAACTGGTTCGGTTTCTAGATTTTTATAGAATCAAACTAATCCGAATCGTTAACACCCCTAATAGTAGTACAAGTCTATTAGTTTACTAGTGATGGATCTTGATTTTTATATAAGTGAAGTGAGTTAGAATACATGAAGGTATTTTCAAGATTCTCAAGCTCAATTATCCTGGGTTGGTAAAAAAATTGTTCCACAGGATAAACTTAGTTATCTTGAATTGATGACGAATTATTTAGATCGGATAAAGACGGCAATGGGCTTGAATTTTTTGGAGGTGAAGTGAGGATATTTTGAATTTAAATCTTCAAAATTCTCGAGCTCAGATATCTCTTATTGGTGAGGTAAACAGATTATTGCCATCTTTTATCTCGGTGAAAGGTAATTCAATTTTAGAATCACTAGTACTAGTGCATTATGCACAGGCGAGTAACTTGGTTAAACCAGGTTTGCTCATGGAATTAGCTACTAATAAAAAATTAATATATAACGTAAATCTTATAAATATTATTATTATATAATATTTTGCATGTCAAGTTAACGTTAATAAAGTATCTCTAAATTAATTTTATATGTTAGATAAAATTACACTTTACAGAGCCACTTTATATCTAATTATTAAAATTAAAAGGATTTGATAAAATTATAAATTTGAAAGGAGGTTTAGATTAATTTTATGATTAACAATTTTAATTTTATATATATATATATATATAACTTTTTCCATGTTTTCTTTTGTTTGAATATTTTCATTTATCTTGTGGTTCAAGTTCAACACGGTGATGATGCCAAAGATCATAGAGAATTTTAAATAAGAAAGAAGAAAAGAACCAAATTAACCATAGATAACAAGGGTAGGGTACAAGTACTGCTGCATGTCCAGCTCTGCCTGCGCTAGCAATCAGCAGAGTGAAGGGAGGGGAGTATGAACAGCCCACGACGCAAACTATATATATGATAAACAGCAAAATATATGGGAGATCGAAGATCATCCACCTAGCAGTGGCTCTTATTTCTATTTATACCCATAATGGCTAACTAGATAAGAACAAAGCAGCAGCGAACTGATGATGAATTATCCTCACTTGGAATGAGGAGGTGAAAATGGAGGTTTGTGGGGTGGCTTGTGGGGCCCAAATGGCTTCTTTCCCGGAGTTTCCGGCGCCCCTTTGATCGGCGGAGGGTGGCCGCCGTGAATTGGTGGCTTCTCTCCCTTGGGAGGCTTGTGCTCCACCGGCGGTTTCTCACCCTTGCCCTTGGTTGGTCCGTCAGTGTGCTCATAATATTGCAGCTTCATCTCGCCCTTGGGTGGCTTGCCGATGTGCTTTGGCGGTGGCTTCTCGCCCTTGGGTGGTTTGCCAATGGGCTCGGTTGGTGGCTTCTCGCCCTTGGGTGGTTTTCCAATGGGCTCGGTTGGTGGCTTCTCGCCCTTGGGTGGTTTTCCAATGGGCTCGGTTGGTGGCTTCTCGCCCTTGGGTGGTTTGCCGATGGGCTTAAATGGTGGCTTGTGCTCCGGAGGTGGTTTCTCACCCTTGGGTGGTTTCCCGATTGGTTCAGGGGGCTTCTGGCCATGAGAGGGTGGCTTGGGGAAGTCAGCTAGAGAGGGATTGGTGAGAAGCACCAAAGCAAGTGATAATGCTAGCAAACAAAGAGGAGAAGACGACATCTTTGAGTTTGAGAATTGAGAGTGGACTCCCTGCCTTACAAACCCAGTTCTAGTGCCCCTTTTATAATGCTTTTTGGGACCCACGAGGAATCTCATAATTTAACTAAAACATCGGACCTTCGTTAAAACAATTGCGGATTTGTTTGGGAGGGGGGGGGGGGGGTTCAGCCCTGCCCCAGATGTGTCTTGTAGATCTGGCTCATTTAGGAGGAAAGAGAGCTCAAATGAGTTATGAATTTGGGGGTCAACCCTCTCCCAAATTGGCTCCTAAATCTGCCTTGATCACTTATAACTTAGGAAATGCTAAACCTTAAACAATTGCTGAATATGCATGAAGATCATTATAGTAAATTTGGTGTTTACTGTGGCGACAGGATGTTGGGTGTGAAATGAGTGTAACTTGTTGAAAAGCCAAGGCCGCGTTTGGCTGAGAAGTTTGACAATTGATCGCCTCGATCTGAGAGCCACAGGGATGCTACTTGCTTTCCATTTAAAGAAACGAACAAATTAAAGGCTGAGATGGACATACGTACCCCAGTGAAGCAGACCCATTGATTGTGAAGTGGAGATCCTTTTGCTTTTGGCCCCTTGTATTTATTCCATCTCTGCAACCTATTAGTCACTCACAGCTACATATAACAGTTCTGTGGGAGATGTCACTTTGGGTTCATTCAAAGCAATGGATAAGTGTGGTCGATTAGTATTTTCCGTAAGCCATTGGCCTTCTATTTTTAATTGGTGTGGAACTAGCAACTAGCTAGGGATATAAATGGGTTTTTAATGGTTCCTATTAATCTTATTTAAAGTGAAATTAAATAGGTAAAAAATAAAGTATAAGTACAAGGCTAATTTGAAAATTTATAAAAACAAGCACCTAAATGGGGTTAATTGAGTCTCATTTACTTTTCTATGTAGAATGTTATATATTATTTCAACTACCTATCTGATGTGTTGGAAGTCAGGAACAATAATATTATTTAATGACACTCGATCTCTTGTTTTGATATGTGAAGGACGAGTTTTTAAGTTTGAATATACTAACGGGGATAGAAAATTAATTATACAACGAATGAATGAATGAATATGAATATAAAAAAAAAAAAGTTGAAGAAACATTGAAATTTTGTTATGTACGTAATTGAAGCTGTGTGTAAATGTAGCCATGCACAAAGACTTTAAAGGTGGCGCTTTTGACGAATGTTGCAAATGGAAGGTCTTTGGTCGGCTTTGGCCGATGTGGTCCCAAATGTTTCTGATCATAGCACAAGAGACAAGACTACATTAAAAAATTGGCTTAATACATAGATATATGCTCAATAATTAAATATGACATCTAGTTCTTGGGTAAAATATCAAAATTTGATATATCAATTATTAAAAATTATTAATTTTAATTTTTATTGTGATAGAACGTTAATGTGTGTATAAACACGTTTGTTTTTGTAAGTGGCATGTCAATTGGATAACTAATTGATAGTATTTGAATATATTAACTAGTTTATTTTGTTTTTTCAATAATTATAAAATATGATGTTTGATCCTTAATGTATAAAATGTCAAAATTTTATATTTTACTTATTAAAAATTGTTGTTTTACAACCTTATCCTGAGACACAAATGAGAATATAAACAACAGAGTGAGAGAGCGATGGAACTAAGTTCAATAAAGAGAAATGATGGATTTGAATAATTCGTGTATTTAGATATTTGAAATTTAGAGTTTTTTTTTAAATTATGGATAATTTGGTCTTTTTTTGTCATCGCGATATGTCTCGTTAATATGACTTTTTATCATATAACACTTTTTCTTTTGTACGTGTATATTCTACGTAACGTAAATAATAATTTTATTTACTTTTAGTTAGAATAAAAACTTAAAGTAATAAATTTTTATAATTGAAATACAAAATTTTGATATTTTTACATATTATGATTCAATACTACATTTTTTAATTATTGAGAGAGCATAATAAATTAATCAGTTTATTCGAACACTATCATTGGTCATTTACGTGGTGTGTCACTCACATAAATAGATATATTTATACAAAATTTATATTTTATCATGATAGAATTTTAAAATAATTATTTTTAATAATTACAAATACTAAATCTTAATATTTTACATATTAAAAATTAAACATTCAAGAAGTGTCGTATGTATTAAATGTTAAGAAAATCTGGAAGATCTCTCTCTCTCTCTCCCCTTAATTTCCGACGCCGCCAAAAGTTTCACACGGAAGACGCGTGATTGAGCTTCCCAAAGTCCGCTTTCCTCATTCGACATATCGCGCAGGTTTTAAGGAACCCGTCGGGCGGTGAAACGTTAGTTATTCTTCCACTCGGTGTCTACTATGTTGCGCACGTGACGGGTAAATCACACCAAAAATCATAAAATTTTGGTGTTTTTTTCAGTTTGGTCACTAAACTTAATTCCTTGCAAAGTGATCACAAAAGTTTAAAATGTTTTGCAATGTGGTCACTAAAGTAATTTTTTAATGGTTCTTATCCAAAATTGCTGATGTGGCGATGATGTGGTGCTGACGTGGCAATGATGTGGCCATTGCCACATCAACAATTTTGACAAAAAATTGTTTCAAAATCACTTTAGTGATCATATTGTAAAATATTTTAAAGTTTTGTGATCACTTTACAAGAAATTGAAGTTTAATGATCAAATTGAAAAAGAGACCAAAATTTTGTGACCTTAGTGTGATTTACCCCGCACGTGACTTGACAAATGTCTTGACCGTTAGCCCAGCCGCGTTGGACATCGCCAAGGTCAACGTTACTTTTCAACGTTTACTTCCGCGCTCTCTGTCTCAATCTTTTTTCAAAGCCAATTGGATATATAAATTATATAATTTTTTATTCTTGATTATTCTCAATTTGATATTTTTACGTAAAATTTTTATATTTATTTATATATTTGATAATTTAACCGTAATTTATTTTTAATCTTAAATGCTTTTAATAACAATAATAAAAAATCTTAATCCAATGAAGCGGCGTAAATTATATAAATTTTAAACTTCAATTATCTTTATTAAAGGTTCAATCTTAACGGTGAAGGTACGTATTTGTCGACGTGTTCATATGTTCCATTTCCAAACTTCGGAAACAGAGAGAATTTTTTAGATATTATGTTTGGCGGACCTTTCATAGAATCTAGTTTCCAGGAGTGGAGTGGAGTGGCGTAGGCGCACCCCAATTCCATTTCCACAGCATTGAGTATTTCCATTTGAAGTGACAGTGAAAAGGACTCATCGTTTGTATTCTTGCATTGTGTAGCTATGACTCCGTTTTGGGCCTATTTTCTAGCGTTCAGACTTGCAAAATACAAAAGTTAATCGGAAATTAATTTTAGTCAACCAAAATATTTAATTTAAAATAACACACAAATTTGAAAAAATGATTTCTCATTTGCTCGAAGGAAATTGTTTTTCATTGTCCTAAAACACCTTAATGAATCCACTTTTGTCAAACAATTTGCCTTGCAATCCTTGCTTTTATTCTCCATTGCTGTTTCTGTTCACCATTGGCGTTGTCGTCTGGCTCGATCGCTGGCTTTTTTTCCACTACTCTCTTTGTTTTCTCTTTCTTTTTGTTTGGCTCTATCTCTTTGGCACTATGTCTTCTCTCTCTCTATTTAGTCATAGTAAGCGTTTAAATCTTCAAGTTACAGTCCAAAAATAGAAAACACATTTTAGAAAAATTATTAAAAAAAATATTTTATTTAAAAATTATTTTTCCTCAAGAAAACATTTTATTCTAAATAAACAGAATTAATTATCACTGAAATATAACAATTAAAATTTATAATATGAGAATGATCAAACTAAGGTAGAATATGGCACATAACAAGCAAGTGACCACTAGCACGAGAGAAGAGAATGCTATTGTTCAGGAAAGAGCTCTGTGAACTGATATGTTTTGAAGAAATAGTTGTAAGCTTGAACAAGTAACAGGTTGTCTACAAAAAAGAAACAAGAAGCTATCCGAGAGACATCTTTGTTGTCTAGGAAAGAATAGCTGTAATGCAAAACATAATTAAAAGGCACGCTGAGACTTCTCTCTTGTGGGTCATCTAATGCTTAAACCAGTAGAGGTCATGATGATGATGAAAAATGAGGTTAAAGTTGGTATGGGAGAAGAAGTAGATACTTCTCTAGATAAACAAGTAGGTTAATGATGATTTTAGGTTTAAGTGAGAGATTTTAGATTTTAGATCTAGGTTATTGTGTTCTCTCCCTAAAAAAAATAAGGGGGGTAATTAAGGAGTATTCATAACCTTAGGATATTGGTGATGGGACATCTGGCACACATGCACAAAGTGTGAACAAAGTTGTCTCGGATTAAGTATAGATTAGGCCTAAAAGGAAGCCCCTGAAGAAGTATAACCCTAGTGAGTCCTTCGAAAGAGGAGTGCCTTAAGACAAGTTGCTATTGCTCAAGGCAATAGTAGGTCATTTACTGTATGTGATTTGCCCAAGAGAATATATCCCTTGGAGTCTTTTGAAAAATTACGTAACTGGGAGAATGTACCATTCAATCCAATTAAACAGATTACGTGAAAACATTGCCCTTCTCCAAGAGAATGATGCTATTTTTCAAGGAGAAAGCCTTTTTCAGGGAATGACAATTTCTCTGGAAGGTTACACTACAACAAAACCTACGTTTTCATCAAACATTTTTGAGCTTAATTAGTATTATCAGATATTTTATGATCATATTTTGCTTGATCAAATCTACCATATTCGAGTAATTAGATATTTATTTGGGATGACCATCCTTGTGTGGTTTCCATTGTTCGTGTTTCTAATTTCAGTAAAAGAGATAAATCACAAGTGTGAGATTTTGTCTCACTATATAAGACGATGATCAAACTCACGACTCACTAATGTGAACTTGACATATCATTTACCCAACTGTTTAACGTAATTGGATATTTACTTTGTTTAGGTGTATATTAGGTTCATTGAGGGTGTGTGGCAAAATATTTATCTTATTTTATTGGATTACCAAGGAAGAGAAAGTATTTCTAGAACATGAAATTGACTATTAATTGGCAGACTTTGGAAACAAAGGGAAGGAAGAGGCAGAATCACTATATCCCTTCACATTTGGACCTTCGGTAGAATTCAGTTTTCACAAGTAATAGACTAACACGGCATTGAAGTACGAATGAAATAACACATTTATATATACATATTCCAGGCTTTATAACCACGGACTTGTGTTTGGATGGGTGAATTCATCTTGTTATTTTGGATTTGGGATGTTAAATTTTAAATTTCATACTCTGATACTAAATTTTAGAAGTGAAAATGTTATTTAAATACTGAAATTTGATATTTTGCCTAACATTTTATGTTAGTCAAATTTGATATGACATAAAATATAAAATATTATATAAAGTATCATTATAAATGTCAAATTTGAAAATTCAAATAACATTTCAATTTTAGATTACTTGTGGATAGATTAATGTGTGTTGATTAACAACTGGATAGCACAGAAACGGGAACGAGAAACAAATATAATGAGAAATAAAAATAGAAAAATGATATTTTTAAAAAAATATAAGAAACAAAAAGGCTTGAAAATATATACATAAAAAATATAGAGGTTTTTTTGGAAATATTATTTTTAATATAGAAAATTATAAAAAAAATAATTATTCAATCAAATATAAACAAAAATTTCATCATTCATTTAAAGTAGTGCTTGTTAATCAATATATAAATCGAAAAAGAAAAGATATAAAATGTATTCCAGACTTTTGTACTTTTTAATATATTTGTTAAACTTATCTAGTGATACTTGAAAAAGAAGTTATGTGACTTCTTATATGAATTTTTTCACATATACTTATCTCTCATCTTCTCAAAATAAGTATATCTTGATCTTTACATATAAGAAAAAAATAACTTTTGTGTTTTTTAGTGCATTACAAAAAATTTAACAAACAGTTTCATAAAAATCTTGAAATGTTTCTTGGCCTTATTTTGATCATTTAATATTTTAATTCAAAAAACATTTTAGACTTATTTTACGTATTTTAACAAAGTAAACTCATAAACACAAGTTATTTTATATCTAATGTTGTTGTTGGAAATGCAAAGACGAAATTAGTTTTGCCTTTTAACGTGGTTGTGGAACAAAAATGAGTTACCAAATCAAAATAAATTTATAATATGTTTTAATATTATGAATGAGTCTTAAAATATTTTTTTAGTATTTCTTAATATTTTGGGATAAGAACACTAAAAAAGCGTTTTAGTGTGTATGTGCATTATAGATTAACAATGCCATTTTAAACATTGATGACTAATTGTGGAGATTCCAGAGAATACAATAGTGCAAACTAAGGGTCTTTATTTCACTTGGAAAGAAAAATTAAAAATGTTCTTTGTTTGCTTTAACTTTAATATTTAAAGTGATCCTCGGCTTTGAGAGGAGATTAATTGTCAAACTTTTCAACTAAAGCGGGCCTTTACTTTTCAACAAGTTACCCTCTTTTCACACCCCAGGAATATAAAATATGTTGGCAATGGGACGTGACAGTTCCATTGTTTATTTGGAACAACTTACCATTGATGGACAACCGATTAGGCAGCGAAAATAAGGAGAGACTGAATCTTTTATTTAAAAAATCTCACACCATGTGTCACTGTGACACAGAATTTTCTGAATAAATTATGATATGCCAAGTGGGTCCGGAAAACCACTATAAATAGGCCACTAGAGGTGGCATTGCATGGCAGCGAATTAAACCTGGTACAACTCCACTAGCAATCTCAAAGATGTCTTCTCCCCTTTGTTTGCTAGCCTTGTCACTTGCTTTGGTGCTTCTCACCAATCCCTCTCTAGCTGATTTCCCCAAGCCACCCTCTCATGGCCAGAAACCCCCTGAACCAATCGGAAAACCACCCAAGTGTGAGAAACCACCTCCGGAGCACATGCCACCATTTAAGCCCATCGGCAAGCCACCCAAGGGCGAGATGAAGCTACAATATTCTGAACCCTTCGGCAAACCACCCAAGGGCGAGAAGCCACCAACCGAGCCCATTGGCAAACCACCGAAGGGCGAGAAGCCACCGCCAAAGCATATCGGCAAGCCACCCAAGGGCGAGATGAAGCTACAATATTCTGAGCCCATTGGTAAACCACACAAGGGCGAGAAGCCACCAACCGAGCCCATTGGCAAACCACCGAAGGGCGAGAAGCCACCGCCAAAGCACATTGGCAAGCCACCCAAGGGCGAGATGAAGCTACAATATTCTGAGCCCATTGTTAAACCACACAAGGGCGAGAAGCCACCAACCGAGCCCATTGGCAAACCACCGAAGGGCGAGAAGCCACCGCCAAAGCACATTGGCAAGCCACCCAAGGGCGAGATGAAGCTACAATATTCTGAGCCCATTGTTAAACCATACAAGGGCGAGAAGCCACCAACCGAGCCCATTGGCAAACCACCCAAGGGCAAGGGTGAGAAACCGCCGGTAGAGCACAACCCTCCCAAGGGAGAGAAGCCGCCAACTCACGGCGGCCACCCTCCGCCGCGCAAGATGGCCCTCGAAACTCCAGGAAAGAAGCCATTTGGGTCCCACAAGCCACCCCACAAACCTCCATTTTCACCTCCGCATTCCAACTGATGATCAGGATCATTCATCATCAGTTTGCTGCTTCTTAGTTAACCTTCTAGCCTTTATGGGTATGGATATAGAAATAAGACCCATTGCTAGCTAGATGATCCTTCATCCTTCCATCTCCTATTTTGTTGGTTATCTACTGTATGATCCATCGCTATATATATATATATATATCTATAGTCTCCATTGTTGTTATATTCTGTGCCTTTAGTTAGTATTTGTTGGCTCGTCTTTTAATTTAAATTTCCGATCAGACAAAGTGGTAACTTCATTATTACCATGAATAAAATATTAAAATAATTTATAATCATAAAAATATTATTATCTATATATACTGTCAAGTATTCATAATATATATATATATAATTTATAAATATATAGAATAAAAGATTTACTCGGACAAGTAGATAAGACTGAACCATCCTTGCAGGGGACTGACCTAATTCCTTTCTGGTGAGGTAAGGGCTAAACCAGCCTTAATCTTGTTTAAGCCTAAACCAACCTTAAACCTCTATTTTAGCATCATCATTATTAAATCTCATTTAACCATGATACTAGAACACGACACCCAAATTCAAAAGTCTTTTTTTTAATAGAAATACCAATGCCATAATTAAAGAGAAGGGCACAATATATATATATATACACACACATAATTTGAATGATAAGGTACACATAAGATGATCCCGTACGTGTACTTATTTGAGAATTAATTTTCGCGCTTGATTATAATAATATAATTATACACAATTATTTAAGATAAAAAATACCACTAAACAATTAATAATAATATATAACGTGGTGAACCCATTACCTGTAGATTGGAGATTTTGTAGTTGGTGAGCGAGGACCCAATTAAGTTGAATAAAAAACACAATATTTTAAATTCAAAGAACTTTTGTCTTTGTTTAAGACTTATTTTTGTTGAACTGCGAGCTTAAGGGTTTATAGATTATTCATTTTAATTTAAAGTCGGTAAAATCTATCTTACCTATTGCAACATCATTTTGGTATAAAGTTTTAACCTTTTTCTTTTTTTTAGTGTGCGTATTGAATTGCTAGTTATACAAAATAATGTCATTGTCACATTTTTCAATATAAAGACCATATCAACTCAGAACGAGAAGAAACGTTACTAGCAGATTATTATTATTATTATTATTTTGTTGGGAACATATTTAAGATTATTGGTAATGTATAAAATTGATCATTAATATATTGATTAAAAAAACATATCAAATCATGGAATATATACTTGTGCCCTTCAAATAATAAGCCTGAGACGATCTACAAAAGAGAAAGTGGGACTGGCTAGAAAGACCACTCTAATTTTTAAATTAGATGTAAAGATAATCCTTCACTTAATATTATATATTCTTATTAATCTGTGTATACAAAAAGAGCTCTGCGAGCTGATATGATGTGAAGAAATAGTTGTAAGCTCAAACAAGTAGCAAGAAGCTGTTTGGGAGACATCTTTGTTGTCTAAGAGAGAATATATAGTTGCAAGGTAAAGTATGATTACATGCACGCTGGGACTTCTCTCGTTTAGATCATCTAATGCTTAAGTCAACAGAAGTCATGATGGTTATGAAAAAATAGGTTAAAGTTTATCCGGGAGAAGAAGTATAAACAAGTTAATGATGATTTTAGCCTTTAAATGATAAATTTTAGATCTTGGATCCAGGTTAATGTGTTCTCTCTCCTAGAAAATAAGCGGTAAAGGGTATTTATACCTCTAAAATGTCGGTGGTGGGACACGTGGCACGCATGCACAAAGTATGAACAAAGTTATCTCAGATTAAGCATGGATTAAGTCTAGAAAGAATCCTCAAAGAGTATAACCTGAATGAGTCTTTCCAAAGGAGGAATGCCTTAAGACAAACAGTTATTGCTCGGGGCAATAGTGATCATTTACAATATGTGATTTGCCCAAGAAAACATCTCCCTTGGAATCTTTTGGAAGAATTACTTAACTGGGAGAACATACCATTCAATCCATTTAAACAACTTTACGTGAAAACATTGCCCTTTCCCATGAGGACGGTACTATCTTTCAAGCAGAAACCCTTTTTCAGGAAACGACATTTTCTCCCAAAGATTACACTACAACAAAGCCTAATTAAGTTTTCATCAAATATTTTTGAATTTATTATTATTCGATATATATTTTATGATCATCTTTTGCTTGATCAAATCTACCACACGTTCGAGTAATTGGATACTTAGTTTCTTTAGGTGTATATTAGGTTCATTGAACATAGGTGGCAAAATATTTATGTTATTTTATTAGATTACCAAGAAGGAAGAGAAAGTATTTCTAGAACATGAAATTGACTATTAATTGCCAGACTTTGGAAGCAAAGGGAAGAAGACGCAGAATTCAGCTTTCATAAGTAATAGACTAACACGGCATTGAAGTCAAAATGAAATAACTCATTTATATATACATGTTCCACAGTTCCAGGCTTTGTATATATAACCATGCATGGACTTGTGTTTGGATGGTTGAATTCATCTCATTATTTTTTATTTGGGATGTTAAATTTTAAATTTCATATTCTTGATACAAAATTGTAGAAGCGAAAATGTTATTTAAACATTTAAATTTGATATTTTGACTAACACTTTATATTAATGTCTTACATATTTGTATTGATATGACACAAAATATAAAAAATTATATAAAATATCGTTACAATTCAAATAACATTTCCATTTTAGAGTACTTGTGGATGGATTAATGTGTGTGTATTAACAATTAGGTTGAATGGAAACGAGATCAAGAAACTGATATGATAAGAAATAGAAATGAAAAAAATAACATTTTTTTAAAAAAAGTAAGAAACAAAAATGTTGAAAAATGTATAAATAAAAAATATTGAGACTTTTTTGTAAATATGATTTTTAATATAAAAAATTAATTATTCAATCAAACATAAACATAAATTTCATCATCCATTCAAGTAAACATAAACACAAGTTGTTTTTGTCTCTAATATATCAGGAGAGCAGAGACGAAATTACTTTCGCCTTTAACGTAATTGTGGGACAAAAATGAGTTTACAAATCGAAACACATTTCTAATAATTTTTTAATATTACGAAATAGTTTTGAAATATTTTTTAGTGTTTCTTGACATTTTGGGATAAGAAACATTTTGAAAACACCAAAAACGAAAGCGTTTCAATGTTTATTTGCATCATAGATTAACAATGCCATTTTAAAAGAAATGGTATAGACTCTTAAAGCTAGGTTAAACTCAAACTTAAACTAGAAAGATCATTTGGATTAAGGTTCAAATGCCATTTTTTGTTCTTAATAGAAAGATCATTTGTTATTAAGGTTCTACCTTTTGTACAAAATCTAGGGTTCCATCTACTCTAGTGGAATTCTTAAGTTCTTAACTTGAAAGAATTGACATAAACTCTTAAAACTGAACCACTGTAAAAAAAGCTTGTGTAATTGTTGTGTTTATTATTTATATCCATTCATTAGCTAATCACACGTTAAAGTCAAACTTAAATTTAAGTGCTGAAAAATCTGAAAAAAAAATCTTTTTAAACAACAAAACCTAATTCATCCCTCTTGGATTGTTTTACCTTTGGATTTTTTTAGCTGAAATTGGCCCCACTTCTTTTTGAAATAGTTTATTTTTTGTCCATTTGCCACTAAAATAATAGTTTGTACTTCATTTTGTTCTTGAAATATCACAAGAAAAAGGAAAATGCTACATGGACGTAAAGTTAGACAACTTGGTGGACAACTCCCTGATAAAATTACACATTTGTCCTTTACTTTTCCCCCAAATTTGCTACCCTGCTTACTCTTCTTCTTTCTCATACTCTCACACACTCTCTCTCTCTTCCTCCACCATTATTCGTCGTCGTGGCTGTTCTCACTGTCATTGTAGTCGCCGCCGCAGCCGCTTCCGTCGTCTTTTGCCATGGACGCAGCCGCCTCCACCACTGCTCGCCTTCAACGCAGCCTCAGTCGCTGCCGTTCGCTGCCGTTGAACGGCCAACTTCTTCAGTTTCTGGTCGCCGTTCCAGCTGCCGAGTGGGAGAAGAACTATTATGCGAGATACAACGAGTTTGTGTGTGAGGCAATAGGGTTTCTTCAGGCCAAGCTGATGGACACAAGGCCATGTTTGGCCCTGGGAATGGTGGCGCTCGTTGGTCTCAGCGTGTTGGCTTCAATTGGCCTATTTTTGTTTTATTTGATGGAGATGAGCAGGGAAGTTTTAGCTGTTGTTCATCTCATCACTTGGATGTATGTATATATATATACATACATATATTAAAAAGAACAACAAAGAACAAATTGATTGACGGTCTAATTTTGTAAATATTTAGTTGTAAGGGACAACTTTAAACTGCAGTATTCAGCTGTTTGGTTTAAATTTTGATCCATTAATTAATCTAGCATTAAATTGAAATGTATTATTGTACTTAGCTGAAAGTATGTATACATATATGAAGTGGGTGTTTCCCTGCCCAATATTAATTTCTGCTAAATAGTGATGATCTTCTACTCCTTAATTTATGACTATCTCCGTTTCTTTAAATGTAGCATTGGCATTGTATGTTCCATTGCAATGAAGCCTGGCTACCCAGGAAGATCTATCTTTCTTATCAGATTGAATCTTTGTGAGCTTAACACCATGGATGTATGTATGGTTAATTACTACTAAAGTACTTCTTTTTAACTATATAGACGATTAAATGCTGATGAAAGTAAACGAGGGCTGGAAGGCAAAGGCAGCTGATTATAAATATATTTTCAGTAAATATATTATATATTTATGTGTTAGTTTAAGTTCTTAAAGATTATAAACAAAAATTTATTGCAGGCCACAACTATTGCCATTCTTTTACAACGTAGAAATTAAAAGACCCATAGCCTTCTCACATGTCTTTCAACAACTCAACAAAAAATGCACTCAGCCAGAAATGAAAAATAATAGAATATGAGTATAGAACACAAGAACTGGACGCCCCAACAAAACCAAGTTTCGGAGGGAAGCCAAAATCAAATAGTTATTTTGAAGGAAAAATCTAGAGAGGAAATTAACATATATGTCGAAACAACCTAAGCATTGCCCAAAACCCAAACCCTCCTTCGATGCTTCTGTTTGCATTTCAAAACACAATGAGCATGAATCACGAAGACAAGAACCTAGATACAAAAATAGTGTTTGTACATATATGCGGAAATATGTATATATGGGTGCGAATTGTATAATAATAACAGTTCGCTGCCATTGCCATCCCCGTTCACCGTCGCTGCCATCAACGCTTCTGTTTCATCGGCCAGTCACACACTTCTGCTTTGTTGCCGCTGCCATCCCCATTCAACGGCGGCGACTAAGGCTGCGTTGGAGGCAGGTGCGTCCATGGAGAAAAATGGCGGAAGCGGCTGCGGCGGTGACTACAACGAAGGTGAGAGCAGCCACAGCGGTAAACAAAGGTGGAGAGAGAGAGAGAGAGAGAGAGAGAGAGGAGAGTGTGAAAGTATGAGGAAGAAGAAAAGAAGAAGCAGGGTAGCAAATTTGGGGGAAAAGTAAAGGACAAATGTGTAATTTTATCAAGGAGTTGTCCACCAAGTTGTCTAACTTTACGTTCGTGTAGCATTTTCCCAAGAAAAAATGTCTGCTTGATCCTCGGCTTTGAGAGGAGATTAATTGTCAAATTTTTCAACTAAAGCGGGCCTTTGCTTTTAAACAAATTACACTCTTTTCACACCCCATGAATACAAAATATGTTGGCAATGGGGCCGGAAAATAAAGAAAGATTGAATCTCTTATTTAAACAATCTAACTCTTGTGTACTGTTAACAAGTGCGCAGGAAAACCACTATAAAAAGGTCACTAGAGGTGGCATTGAATGGCAGGGAATTATACCTATCTAACTAGTAGTACTCCACCCTCAAACTCTAAAGATGTCTTCTCCCCTTTGTTTGCTAGCCTTGTTACTTGCTTTGGTGCTTCTCACCAGTCCCTCTCTGGCTGACTTCCCCAAGCCACCCTCCCATGGCCAGAAACCCCCTGAACCAATCGGAAAACCACCCAAGGGTGAGAAACCACCTCCGGAGCACATGCCACCATTTAAGCCAATCGGCAAACCACCCAAGGGTGAGAAGCCACCAACCGAGCCCATCGGCAAACCACCCAAGGGTGAGATCAAGCCACCATCTAAGCCCATCGGGAAACCACCCAAGGGTGAGAAGCCACCAACCGAGCCCATCGGCAAACCACCCAAGGGTGAGATCAAGCCACCATTTAAGCCCATTGGTAAACCACCCAAGGGCGAGAAGCCACCAACCGAGCCCATCGGCAAGCCACCCAAGGGGGAGAAGCCACCGCCAAAGCACATCGGCAAGCCACCCAAGGGCGAGATGAAGCTACAATATTCTGAGCACATTGACGGACCAACCAAGGGCAAGGTTGAGAAGCCACCAACTGAGCCCATTGGCAAACCACCCAAGGGCAAGGGTGAGAAACCGCCGGTAGAGCACAAGCCTCCCAAGGGAGAGAAGCCACCAACTCACGGCGGCCACCCTCCGCCGATCAAAGTGGTGCCGGAAACTCCAGGAAAGAAGCCATTTGGGCCCCACAAGCCACCCCACAAACCTCCATTTTCACCTCCTCATTCCAACTGAGGATCATTCATCATCAGTTTGCTGCTTCTTAGTTACCCGTCTTTCCTTTATGGGTATGGATAGAAATAAGAGCCATCGCTAGCTAGATGATCCTTCGTCCTTCCATCTCCTATTTTGTTGGTTATCTACTGTATGATCCATCGCTATATATATATATATATATATATATATAGTCTCCATTGCTGTTATATTCTGTGCCTTTAGTTAGTATTTGTTGGCTCCTTCTCTTTTAGTTTACATTTCCGATCAGATAAAGTGGTAACTCCATTAATACAGTGAATAAAATATTAAAATAATTTATGATCATAAAAATATCATTATTTACATATTTTTAATTATTTTTTGCAAATTGAAATTACAAGAGTACACTACATTATTATGTTACTAATCAATATACACTGTCAAGTATTCATAATAAATATACAAAATAGAAAGATTTACTCGGACTAGTAGATAAGACTGAACCATCCTTGCACGTAAGCCTAATTAATCTTGTTTAAGCCTAAACCAACCTTAAACCTCCATTTTAACATCTTCATTATTAAATCCCATTTAACCGTCCATGATACTGATAATCACTCGTATGTTACATAAAACACGACACCCAAATTCAAAAGTCTTTTACTACTAAACAATTAATAATAATAACGTGGTGAACCCATTATCTCTAGATTAGAGATTTTGTAGTCGGTGAGCGACCCAATTAAGTTGAATAAAAAACACAATATTTAAATTCAAAGACCTTTAGTCTTTGTTTAAGACTAATTTTTGTTGAACTGCGAGCTTAAGGTTTTATATAGAGATTATTCATTTTAATTTAAAGTGGGAAAACTAAATATATGTTATCTATTGCAACATCATTTTGGTAAAAAGTTTTAACTCTTTTTTTTCTTTTGGTGTGTTTATTGAATTGCTAGTTATACAAAATTATGTCATTGCCACATTTTTCAATATAAAGACCATATCAACTCAAAAAAGAAAAAAGAAAAAGAAACGTTACTAGCAGATTATTAGTATTATTATTATTATTTTGTTTTGTTTTGTTGGGGACATATTTAAGATTTTTGTTAATGCATAAAATTGATCATTAATATATTGACGAAAGAAGACATCCAATAATGGAATATACACTTGTGGCCTTCAAATGATAAGATTGAGACTCTACAAAAGAAAAAGGTGGGACGGGAAAACCAATCTAATGTCTAAGTCAAATGTGGAGTAAAGATAATCCTTCACTCAAGATTATGTATTCTTATTAATATGTGTCTAGGGGATAGTAATTTTTGACAAATTTGAAGATATTAGTTTTATCTCCTAAGATCGTCTTTCTACGATTTAACTAGGAGAAGTGTTTTATCTCAAGTTTATATATCAAGATTAAAATAAATAAAATAATCCCTTATCAGGAGTTTATTCCTTAATTCTAAGAATCCTATCAGAATTAATTCTGAATAGTATTGGTTTGCTCTCAACTATATGAAAAATCCCTCTTTGTAAGCTGAGACAAATCCAAATAGATCTCTTAGGCCAAAGGTGACCTAGTGAGGCTGTTTGAGGTTGAGGGTGGCCTAGTGACCTGAGGTTGAGGGTGCCCTGTTGTGGTGAATTGAAGTCAAGGATAACTTAATTAATGAACGAATCGAGATGAAGGGTGGCCTAATATACAAGTTTCGTATACATGATATATACTTGGGTATACTAATTATATAACTACGTACAACCAACCTTAAAACTCAATAGTGAGATCCAACTAGTAAAATATAGTAATGCATATGAGGGATAATAATTATTAGTAGACAAACAGAGCTTTACTCAACAGACTGTCCCTCCCTCCACAACCCTTAGCTAGGTGGTTGTCATTGATATATATCTTTTAAGGACAAATTACTATTTCTCCATGAGGTTAAGTAAAATTCTGATCACATTCATATGTATTTTGAAAATACTCTTCTTATTTCTTTACGTTTCAATTACGTCGGATTCTTTAACAGAAATTAAGAAAAGACCATATTGTTCATCTTTATATAGAGTAAATTATTATTTTTCCTGAAATTAGGTAAAATTGATGATCTTATTCCTATATTTTGGAATTACCTCTATTGCCTGTCCCCACGTTTCAATATGCCGTCAATATTCTTTAGCGATTTTCTTTTTTTAAAAAAAAAAGACCATATGACCCAACCTTATTAACATAGCATATATGATTTATATAATTTTTTATGAATTATATGATAATTACGTCGATTTATAAATTTTCTCCACCTCCAGCAGGCTGGTAGCTCAAAAACAATGAGTCATCTTCAAAAAATTTTCTACCCACTACCTACAATTGTTGACTCAGCAGTCCCTTGTGACATAATTTGGCAACATTATAGACTACTTGAAGATTCACTTAACAGCCTCGATCTTCTCAGATTGTAAGACATCTGCCCATTTTGTTAATTATTTTATTATTATTTTCACCCTTCTATATTAATTGATCTTAAACATCGTCCAGACTCCAGATCGCAGGTCACTGGAGCAATTTAGCCCTATGTTTTCTGCCGCAATATTACTTTATGGAGATTTTCTCTGTAATAAAGGCTATACATTAACTCAAAACATTAAGGCATTACTAGCTCATATTCTAGATATTATATAAATATAAATATATAGCAGCTACAAGCAACTTTGAACACAACAGTGAGACAGCCAACTGATAAAACACGTTCAGTACCATGAGGGACAACAATAATTAACCAGTAGCCTATTTAACTGGTCTTATTTTACTTTATCTAAACCCTCTTTTTTCCATCTCCTTAATGCATGCATATATATATATATATATCTCTTAATTCTCTCCGGCCACTGGTGGTTTGTGGTACTTTGGTGGCGGCGGCCGCTTTACTATCGGCGGTAGCTTCGGTGTCGGTGGCGGATGCACTACTATTGGCGGTAGCTTCGGTGTCGGCGGCGGATGCGTTACTATTGGGGGTATCTTTGGCGTCGGCGGACGCTTTACTATTGGTGGGAGCTTCGGCGTCGGCGGCGGACGAGTTACTATTGGCGGTAGCTCCGGTGTCTTTGGTGTCGGCGGCGGACGAGTTACTATTGGCGGTAGCTTCGGTGTCGGTGGCGGACGAGTTACTATTGGAGGTAGCTTCGGTGTCGGCGGCGGACGCGTTACTATTGGTGGTAGCTTTGGCGTTGGCGTCGGCGTCGGTGTCGGTGTCGGCGGCGGACGCTTTACTATTGGTGGGAGTTTCGGCGTCGGCGGCTGGTAGTGGTCAGCAAGGGAGGAAGTGGCGAGAACCGCCGTAGCGAGGAGCAACAGTAACACGGATTTCGTAGCCATGTTTTGGCTGAAGCTGGCCGATGTGCAAAATCTAGCGGAGATGGGTGGTGCATTTATAATGGGTCTGGGCCAATGTTGGGTCGACACGTAGAGGCAGAGCCCCGTACAGGGTGGGCAGTTTGCCCACCCTAGATTTTTAAAAAATTTATTATATATAATAATTTAATATGTTTTTAATTTTTTTCTAAATGCCCACCCTGAATTTTTTAAAAATTTTAAATTTTGAATATATTGGTCGATCGCGATAAAAATATCGAGTGATTACTTCTAATTGTCGAAAATCACTGACCATGGTAGCCGATGATAACTACCAATGAATTTACATGTATTGGGTTTCACCAAAAATTTAAACTTAGATCTATAAAATTTAGCTATTAGATTTTATTTAGTTTTTGGCATGTTGGTTGATAGGAATAAGAGTGTCGATCGATTGCCTCTAATTGTCAAAAACCACCAACCATGATGGTTGCCAGTACTTTTTTGAGTGTTGACCGAAAATTAAAAATAAGATATATAAAAATCTAACTCTTTTTTTTTGTGTATATTAATCTCCTTGATCGCTTCTTTAGCTGTGTTTTAATTAGTGTGATCAATTTTTTTATTTTTATTATAAATTTGTAAATTACATATTTAAAATTATGATAGAAAATATATTTTCTATCATGAAATTTACCAAGACTTTAGACTATATAATTGAATTGAAGATCAATGATTAAATGACAATCTGTCATGAAGTCTATCAAGACTTAGTTGTGCAATCGAATTAGAGATTAATGATTGAACGATAACTTAGTTGTGTATATTAAAAAATAGATATTTAATAAAATTAATAATAATATTATTATACGGCGTTATTAAAATATAAAAATGTATTGATTGTATAATTTATTGATATATATTTTTTAATATTATATTATTTTAATTTATTATATTATTTAATTTTAAACTGAATTTAAAATTTAATTTTTATCCATTCTACCTAAAATTGCTGACTCCGCCTTTGACTTTTCTTATTGGAGTGGTGGCTTCTCCTCAATCTCAGGGCATGTATGATTTACTTTTCTAGTAATTAAAAAGGGCTATAAGTCGTAATCTCTATTTAGAAATTAGTATCATTATAATGTGACAAAAGTATTTTGAAAATGTAGCTTATTTAAGAGCTTTTTTTTTTCTTTGCTAAACCTTAAAATGATGCCCATAACACTCTGTCTCATTATTTCTTTAATAATATTTTTGTTTGGGGTTACATTCTTTGATAATGTTAGGCAACATGTGGCAATTGGCAAAAGGCTTGCTAGTTGGGTTATCCAATGGAGGTCTCTGTCATTTAATGTAGTGCATGTGCTTTCTGACTTCTAGTACCTTCGAAAAAGAAAAAAAAAAAAAGAAATATGTTTTAAGAGGCAAGCTCCAATAAATGTATTATATTGTACTCAATTTGACGTTAATTATAGGGTTTGAATGGGGTTGCATCTAAGTAATTGTTCAGATAATTAATTGTATAATATATGATTTATAAGTTTAGTCAATAAAGTGATATAATTATTAAAACTAGTTCCATAAGGGATTAGGATTATAATCGAATTGAGCCGAGTTTTATTCTTTTGTACTTGACTTATTAAAAAAAAATCGAACTCAAAATTATGTTCACACTCAAGTTCGTTGAGAATTTACAAAGCTCGAGCCAACTCGTTTAATATAATAAATGAATTTTTGGTGATAATGGCAACAAAGAAAATAAAGTGGTGGTACAAGTGGACAGTGGAGGGGGGAATGAAGCGAATGGAAGATGTGACAAAGGTGAGAAAAATGCGGCTCAAATGATAGAGAAGGATTTGGCATCGATAGCGAGAAGGAGGTGTTGACAGTAAGAGAGACAAATGGCAAAGACAACGAGAATGTCAGCGAAGGACAATGTCAGCCAAGGACAATGTCAACAAAGGACGATGTTAATGGCAAGAATGATTAGGTGTTGATGACGAGGAAGGTGAATGGTGAAAACATAGTCCACGTCGAGAAAGACGGATGGTGGAGGAAACTAAGATTCGACCAAGGGTTAGAATAAGCTTCACAAATGAAGAAGAAATGAGGAGATTCAAGATTAAACCCAGACCAAATAGAGAGACTAAAAACTTTAATCTCTAAATCTATCTCTAAAATATCTTTAATTAAAAAATACTATTTTAAATAGAGAAAAAATTACATTTCACTTGAAAAATATAATATTAGATAAAAAAAAAATATTCATGACCATGTTCATAAGGTTATTCACGAATTTGTTTGCAAGCCAAAATTTGCCTTACTCATCTTCGATTTGTTTATGAGTTACCTTACTCAAGCTTGTTTCATTTATAATACGAATCGAATACGAACGAACTCTTATCAAGTCAAACGTCGATTTACCCATAAAACGTTGAACTCATTTACAACCCTACAAAAAACATGATATTATTAAGAATAGGTGAAACCGTCAAAGGTTATTGGATTAGCTAAAGTTAATTAGTACTTAATTGTGGAAGATTGATTGTATCCTTTTAAATACACCCGTCAAGGAGCCATTTTATCCTATTAAAATACATTTATTGCACGTTAACATCTCAAATTATACCCAATAATTAGAGAACATCAACCGTATCTGTTAATAATTTATTTGGTAAAGATTAGTGGTCGGATTTGATGGTGGCCGCAATGGCGTTTCTCCATTTCCCACTTTGGATGGCGACTTCTCCAGACAGACGTCCCTTTAGATGAATTAATGTTATACTGAGACACTTATCTTTCTTTACCGTCTAAAGGAAAAGAAAGAAAGCTTCTTCAGTTACGTGAGAACTATGGCTTTTTCTGGGGTGGGGGGCACAGACATTATGGGCGCAGCTGGGAGTGTATTTGTACCAAATTCCACACTTTGTTCATTGCATCCATGTGCCAATACGTTTTAATATGTGATATAATATTCGAACCTCTCCGTCAATCCCTCAACTAATTATCTCTCGATCGGGTAGTCACTCACCCAAATCACTCCATGGGTTGTGGGCTCCAGTCTCTTGATAGACTGTGGGCCTCTTTTCTTGAATTTGGGTTCATCGATCATTAGATATAAGTTAATATCAAATATTTAAATTACAAATCAATGATTATTTATACATCATTAGTATCGAAATTATATATTATTCTAAATATATATATATATATATTTTCATTGTGCCCACCATCTTTATTTTGAATGTATGATAAGAAATCCCAAACCCATGGTGGTATACAAAGAGTTGGCATCATTCCCTTGGTAGAGTTTTCAAATAAAAAAATGTAAAAAAAAATAATAATAATTAAGCTCAACTAGGGCGCTCACTTTTTAGTTTAACTAGCTAGTTTTCTAGTTATAGTCTCGGTTTTATTTATTTATTTATTTATTTTTTTTGGGTGGGGGAGTGGGTGGTTTCAGTCTATTTTATTTATATTAAATCTTTTACTAAAAATTTATAATTAGAGGTGTTTTTAGTCATTAATAAACATAATGTCACACCCGTTTATTAGTGATTACTTTTGTCAACACGGCTTTCATGATTCAAGTGCATAACAAATTCAAGTAAGTGCCTTAATACATGCATTTTTCTATACAAGATTAAGGGTATTTTAATTATTTTTAATTTGTAAGTTTAGGATTTAGGGTGTTGTAATTATTTTTAGAACCTCAAAGAGTGTTGTCTGTACTCTATATTCGTTAAGTAATATCGTCCAAATCCAAGGTCAATGGACCAACTAAAGGGTTTATTTTTGTCACTGCCACAATATTACTTTATGGAGATTTTCTCTTTATTTTTTTATTTTTTTTGGATCACGCCTTATTATTGGCGTACTTAGCCACCTTACTCTAGAGCTATAGTGAAAAGATAAATTAAAAGATGTGCCCAAATGATCAAGGTAGTACGCCTTAGCATCACTAATATCACTCTTAACGTCCTCCCCCAAAAGAAAGTATTCTGCTTCTCTCAAGAATCGAACCCACACTAAAAACCTCCCGACAAACTTTCAACCTACCTCTTTATCACTTGACTATGTCCCTGGGAACGAGATTTTCTCTTTAATAAAGACTATATATTAACTCAAAACAATAAGGTTGTTGTGTAGTGTCTTCAAAAATTCTTTACTCATAAGCAGTTTTCTGTTGAGGTTCGAAATCTCTAGGGAGTCTATGGGGCATGAGTCTCCCAGCATCTCCTGAAAGTCCCCCAGAGTGGTCTAACCTTCTCATTTGCACAAGTCTCATAGCTCTCTCAGAATCTCCCAAACAAACGATACCCGATGGCCCTGAAGGCCTCTTCGCGACCCAAAGACATTTATCGAGGTGCCTTGGTCGCAAAGATATCTCCATGGCCCTTTGGCCTCACCGCCAATACATCTCCCGGAAGAGTCTGAAGACTCATTCGTGGGCCCTACCTAAACCTCTATAAATATCAATCTTCCCCCAGGCCTTTTTGTATCATTAATTTGGACCCTTACTTGTTCTCTCTCTAGAACTCATTTGGAAGACATTTACCCTACTCTTCGGGACACTGGAAGACACCTTAAGACACATCATATACACTCATCTGTATATTTTTATATGGACATTACAAATTACTTTTTGTCTGATTTAGGCATCAGAGGGCTGCGTAAAGAAAATTCACGCATGCCTTTTTAACATCCTTTGTAATTTCAGACTCAAGCAGGACCTGTTCCCGAAGACCTTACCGCTTATTTCCCCGGAGACCCTTCGAGACCCATCATCGTTGCGCCCCCCGCGGCGCCCCGAAGACCTTTCCAAGCGCACAACCCCGAAAACCCTATTGAGGCTCTTGAAGCTTTGGCCTTCTAGGATTGTAGATCGGGCCCAGAATTGGTTGACCATCGGTTGCGATATCTAGGACCGTTTGCTTCGGTGAAGGAATCTGTTTTGGTTGATTTTAAGATAAATAAATTTAATTATTATAATTTAACAACAAGAAATGCGTTACTAGATCATATTCTAGTAATTTATGTTGCCCAACGCTAACGTGGCTTTGCCACGTCTGGGCAACAGCCTCAATTCCTCCACCCACCGCCTGCAATTCACCCCAGCCCCTGCCCCACATGCACCCCACTCTCATCCCCCTCCCCCATTTTCCAATTAAGCCCCCCAGCACATCACATCAACCCCCCACCCCCGCCCCTCCCCCCTCCCCCTCCCCCAACACACATATATATGTTATTAAATTTAAATCTCATGAAAGCTTAAAATAAATCACTTCAATCCTCTATTAAATCTCTAAATCATATAACTCTTTCAATTAAATCAAGTAACTGAATTATCTTTAATAAAATATTAAATAAATTATATAAATTAAAATTTAAACTCAACAATAATTACATTAAGAGATAATAATTTTTATTTATCAAATAATCACAAAATATTCAAAATACATCACCAACAACATTAATATCTGATATGCCCGTAAAAAACAATAAAGATACTATGGGTCAGCTCCGTAAATAAGAATCAAAATTATACAAAAAAATGAAAGCCAAAATATTTCCTCCCGACATCAAATCAAGAGGGTCTCGACTCTTAATTAATAAAAAGAGGCCATTCGACCCCCTTAATAAAATAATAGCGGGGCTCTTGGCCTCTTTTTATTAATTAAGAGTCGAGACCCTCTTGATTTGATAGATTTTTATATAACTTAATAGATTTTTATATAACTTATTTTTAATTTTCAATCAACACTCAAAAAAGTACTGACAACTACCATAGCTGGTGGTTTTTAGCAATTAGAGGCAACTGATTGACACTCTTATTCTTATCGACCAACATGCCCAAAACTCAATAAAATCTAATAGCCAAATTTTATGGATCCAAGTTTAAATTTTTGGTGAAACCCAACGCATGTAAATGCATTGGTAGTTGTCATTGGCTACCGTGGCAGTAATTTTTGGCAATTAGAGGTAATCATTCGATATCTTTATCCCCATCGATCAATATATTCAAAATTTAAAATTTTTCAAAAATTCATGGAGGGTATTTAGAAAAAAAATTAAACAAATATTAAATTATTATATATAATAAATTTTTTAAAAATCTAGGGTGGGCAGCTTGCCCACCCTTGGCTGTACGGGACTCTGCCATTACGTGTCGACCCAACATTGGCCCAGACCCATTATAAATGCACCAGCCATCTCCGCTAGATTTTGCACATCGGCCAGCTTCAGCCAAAACATGGCTACGAAATCCCAGTTACTGTTGCTCCTCGCTACGGCGGTTCTCGCCACTTCCTCCCTTGCTGACCACTACCAGCCGCCGACGCCGAAACTCCCACCAATAGTAAAGCGTCCGCCGCCGACACCGACGCCAACGCCGACGCCAAAGCTACCACCAATAGTAACGCGTCCACCGCCGACACCGAAGCTACCGCCAATAGTAACTCGTCCGCCACCGACACCGAAGCTACCGCCAATAGTAACTCGTCCGCCGCCGACACCAAAGACACCGGAGCTACCGCCAATCGTAGCTCGTCCGCCGCCGACGCCGAAGCTCCCACCAATAGTAAAGCGTCCGCCGACGCCAAAGATACCCCCAATAGTAACGCATCCGCCGCCGACACCGAAGCTACCGCCAATAGTACTGCGTCAGCCGCCGACACCGAAGCTACCGCCAATAGTAAAGCGGCCGCCGCCACCAAAGTACCACAAACCACCAGTGGCCGGAGAGAATTAAGAGATATATATATGCATGCATTAAGGACATGGAAAGAGAGGGTTTAGATAAAGTAAAATAAGACCAGTTAAATAGGCTACTGGTTAATTATTGTTGTCCCTCATGGCACTGAACGTGTTTTATCAGTTGGCTATCTCACTGTTGTGTTTAAAGTTGCTTGTAGCTGCTATATATTTATATTTATATAATATCTAGAATATGAGCTAGTAATGCCTTAATGTTTTGAGTTAATATGTAGTCTTTATTACAGAGAAAATCTCCATAAAGTTATATTGCGGCAGAAAACATAGGGGTTAATTGCTCCAGTGACCTGCGATCTGGAGTCCGGACGATGTTTAAGATCAATTAATTAGAAGGTTGAAAATAATAATAAAATAATTAAAAAAATGGGCAGATGGCTTACAATCTGAGAAGATCGAGGCTGTTAAGTGAATCTTTAAGTAGTCTATAATGTTGCCAAATTATGTCATAAGGGACTGCTGAGTCAACAATTGTAGGTAGTGGGTAGAAAATTTTTAGAAGATGACTCATTGTTTTTGAGCTACCAGCCTGCTGGAGGTGGAGAAAATTTACAAATCGACGTAATTATCATATAATTCATAAAAAATTATATAAATCATATATGCTATGTTAATAAGAGGTTGGGTCATATGGTCTTTTTTTTTAAAAAAAAATTCGTTAAAGAGTAGGGATAAGATCACTAATTTTACCTAATTTCAGGAAAAAATAATAATTTACTCTATATAAAGATGAACAATATGGTTTTTTTTAATTTTTATTAAATAATTCGACGTAATTTAAACGTAAAGAAATAAGAAGAGTATTTTCAAAATACATGAACGTGATCAGAATTTTACTTAACCTCATGGAGAAATAGTAATTTGTCCTTAAAGATATATCAATGACAACCACCTAGCTAAGGGTTGTGGAGGGAGGAACAGTCTGTTGAATAAAGCTCTGTTTGTCTACTAATAATTATTATCCCTCATATGCATTACTATATTTTACTAGTTGGATCTCACTATTGAGTTTTAAGGTTGGTTGTACGTAGTTATATAATTAGTATACCCACACTACAACAAAAACGGGTTTTAACGATGGAAAAATCAGTCGTTAAAAGTTAATTTTTGGTCGTTAAAAAGTTGTAACGACGGGAATTTTCCTGTCGTCAGTCGTCGTTATTGCCTCCAAGGTTAAAAGTCTTTAACGACGGAAATAATAAACCCGTCGTTAATTGTATTAGCAACCATATGATTCCCGTCGTTAAAAATAACTATTAACTACCAAATTATAACCCAATAACGACAATATTTCCCATCGTTAATAGTCTAAACAATTAGCGACCGTATGATTCCTGTCGTTAAAAATAACTTTTTAGTTATCAAAACACAAACCAGTAACGACAATATTTCCTCTCGTTAATAATGTGAACAATTAGCGACAGTTTGATTCCTATCGTTAAAAAAATATATTTTTTTTTAATTTTTTAATATTTTTTTAATAGTATGAAAACAATTGCTAGTCATCAATGACAAAAACATCCTGTTTTGATATAAACCACCAAACTTATATATCATTATCCATATCAAATTGGAATAAAATTCATAAAATTAAACATATAATTCAAATAACATCAAAATAATCATTATCCATTAGCATTTACAC
Source organism: Diospyros kaki (assembly GCA_036245055.1). Classification (NCBI taxonomy): domain Eukaryota; kingdom Viridiplantae; phylum Streptophyta; class Magnoliopsida; order Ericales; family Ebenaceae; genus Diospyros; species Diospyros kaki. The sequence goes on from BSEG01000013.1 coordinate 4,536,953, forward strand.
ACCAAAAGTAGTATATATATATATAAGTGTTAATTGTCAACAAATTACACCAAAAAATATGTTCAACTAAAAATAACACTTTGACAATTGTATATACTATTCAAAAATATACAATGAGATTTGTTTGCCACTTCACTGCATGAACTGGGCCTTCACCAGAGTATAGAACCTGGAGACCAAATAAATTTATCAAGTCAAGAACCAAAAAATTTAGAAAGAACTTTTAATTTGATCCTTCTAGATGAGAGACAAACTAGGCATCTAGAAAAAACCTGGTCACGGTAGCCAATCCAATTCTTCAAATCCTATGGAAGATTTTTTTTTCATAATCTGGATCTAAAGCAATTGCCTTTATTGGATGATTATATTCAAAATTTATCCTTTCATCAATGTAAAGGTTGTTTCTTATAACAAATCCATTGTCTGAACAGCTTCCAACATATTCACCTCCTGTGTCAAAGCAAAGATAATTAACACTAGCAGTATGAGCAGGGAATTCCTTTACCTGTAGATAATAATGATACTTATCAACTACCAAGGAAAAAGACAGATGATTAACTTGAAATGCAATGATATATCAGCTTAGTAAGTGTAAAAATAATAAACATCCGTTTTCTAAGCTGGCAAAGTAGCTAAAAGGTCTAAATACAACATAACAAACCCTAAGTGAAACTCATAATGTGTACCACCCACTACTCTTGAATTTAGGATACTTAAAGCAAAAGGCCCAGAGATTTCTTTTTGTAATACAAATTCTTGCAAACTTTTTCTCATGCAAATCTAAAACAACTTAAGATGCCAGATAATTATGCAGACAAATAAGTAAACATGGCATTATGCTTTAGGATTGCCTATAAAATAAATTTCAGATATAAATATGAAGATTAAGAATAATAATTCATTTGTCAGTATAAGAATAGACAGTTAAATTTGTTGGCATACTATTGTTCTAGATGATTCCAAGTATATCTCTCTTGATGATTTCTAGTAAAAAGGCATGTGGTGTAGTAAACAGTAACAGACCCAAGAACTTGTCTTGCCTAAACTGCGAGAAAAGTCACCAGTTTCAAAACAAGTACCTTAACAAGGACAACATCCAGAACAACCTAGTTGAAACATGTGCCATGTTAGGACAAAGCTAAACATGATGAAAAAACATAAAATGAGAGACCAGGGGGGGGGGAGAACACACTAGAAGTTTAAAGATAAGGAAAAGGAAGCATGGAAGCTTACACAAAATATATTTTATCTCGTACGACAAGGTACATCTTCTAATATCCTCCACCATGGTAAAAATAGCAAATGTTTTATAAGGGATTTTTGGTTTGAAAATTTGTTTCCTAAGCTCAATTACTTTTAACTCATCAGCCAAATGCATTTGATCTTTCAAACCCGTGTCCAGGTCAAAACTGTGTTTGGGAGACAATACTTCAATAAACAGCATGGTTCGGGGAGCTATCTTTCAAAACAATTTTGGTTTGGGAATTAAGTTCCCACACTGAATGGAAAACCAAGGTTGAGGTTGGGATAGAAGTCGACTTAAAAACTTTGGAACAGCTAAACTCACTAAAGCTGACGAACTGAGGAAGTTCAAGTGAACATGGTGATGATCAAAGGTCAATTCCATGAATTGTAAAACTATCAAGGCATTTAGGTTTCAATTCTGAGCAGTAAAGGAATAGCAACAGGGGAAGAAAAAAAATGAATTGCAACAACTAAAAGTAAAATAAAACCTCCAACAAGTTACAACAATAGTAAGTTTCTAACCAAAGAGTGCTTTCACTCATGATCATTTCTATAAAACGAGAATAAAGGCAACAATCTGTCTATGTGTCCAGACAATCACTGCACGCAACTTGTTTTAGGTTTAGTTTTCATTTAAAAAGAATAAATCGAGAGGCATCAGTATATTTGAACTTCAATGTTGGCAGCTCACTGACTTATATACCTACATATATATGCATATATTTGTTTACGTCTGCATTAAGTTAAAAATATTAAAGGATTAAATAATTGAAGGATGCTATCATGCAATTATTTAATATGCATATATATGCATATATTTTATTCCTTATTTATTACATTTACCCCATATATATATATTTGAAACAGTCAGCAAAGTTGTTCAACAGTGGACAATTAGACTTATTATTTTATTTATATATAATTTTTTTTTGTTAAATTATATATATTATTTAACTTGTGAAACTCATGACCTCACAGAAAATGTCTGGTAGCTAAGTGACTAAGCCTGCATTCTTTGCACAGCCAAATCAAATATAAAGCATATGTGTGTGTGTGTGTGTGTGTGTGTGTGTGTTGAGAGCATCCATTTCTCCAATCAAAGATTACTTCCTCTTTCTACATCCCCTTTAGAATAATAATCCACAAGAGCCTTTTTGTGACTAGCATATCTATAGCATTGGCATTCAATTTTGCATTTGCTGAATTTGTATAGAAAATAATACTTTCATATGTTAATATATGTCTAGAGTAAAATTAATAATATAAAGATTGTTCAAACATGAAGATTGTTCAAACATGATTAATAAAAAAAATAAAGTTAATTCTTTATCCAAAAATTTAAAAGAGACTTAAGAATGATACATATATATATATATATAGATAGATAGATATTTGCTACTTGAGTAACCAAGGGACACAACGTATCTACTGGAGTCAATTGACTAATATAATGCAAATTGATGTAGAACAGAGAGAGGAAATGGCTCATAACTAGTAACCAAAAGAAGAAGGAATTTACCATAGAAGTATGGTGATAATAATATTAGTATAAGAATTCCATTAGAATGCGATTTTCCTAATATGAGGACCGCTCATTAAGCATTAATTTTAGTTATGGAGAATTAGCATCTATTCTTTTTGCATCTTTTCTTTGGGTTCCCTAAGCACTGATGAGGATGGAGATTGGAGAGTTTCATGCACGAAGCCACTTTGCTCTTTTGTTTGTTTGTTTACTTCAGTTGACAGTAAGTAGTTCAGCGAAACAAAAGATCTGGTAGAACATTAAGATCATATATATAATACATATATATCATCATAGAAGTGAAAGTTGAAGAAGGCTTGACCATAAGAATAATGCAGCCAAATGTACGACAATAAATTAGTGTTCCTAGTGGGTTAAAGTAATCATAACTTAAGCATCCCAATTTAGTATTTAACACTGGAGAGTGACCTGCCACACACATCCTAACACCACAACTCAATTAACTTCTTAATACTAACTAAAATTTTCTTGAGGCATCAACTATGTATCCATGTTGAGTGAATTAAATGCTTATAATCAGAAAACCTATAAAAAAAAAAAAAAACATAGTGGTAAAAGTGAAATAGAGAGTACCAACTTTGTCATTGATTGCGCATTCCAGGGGGTACAATGTCGTCAAGGAATCCTTCATCAGTGGGACGCTGTGGATTTGGCTCGGCTAGCACGTTGGGTTCTCTTGGAACCTGGTGTGATTTTGGTGCACTAGATGAATCTTGTTGAGGAAATTGTACTCTTGGGAAGTATAACTGTGAGGCTGAAGGAGTCAACGGGCTTGCAAAGGCAGCTTCATGACTGATTAATCCACCTCTAGGGAATCCAACAGAATGGTGACAGTGCTAGCCTTCATAAGTCGTGATCACAATAGCTAGATCTTCAGAAGAGCGTTCAACTCTTTTCTTCACCGTGCATTTGCTGTTTGTACAACGATAGTCTTCTGCAAGATATGTGCATAATGATGGGGGCGCATAGATATGTCTACATATATATATATAAAGGGTGAGAGAGAGAAAGAAACCTGGAGAGACGAGTTCGCTGAGGAGGTGGAGGCAGTGGAGAAGAGCCTGCGATGGAGTTGGAGGCGGCGGAGGCGTTGAGGCAACAGAAGCGATAGAGGGAAGCGGGTGGGAGTGTAGGGGAAAGTGATTTGGGAATTAGGGATTGGGGGGAAAGAGATTTGGGAATTAGGGGAAAAGACGGGGCAACCCACACTGAACATTTTGGTTTTTTTTTTTTTTTTAAATATTGAATTATTAATTAATAAAAATTAAAATCACTTATAAAAATAATATTAATAATTATTTGATTGATAAAAATAAAATAATTTAAGATTATGATAATTGATCAAATAATTTAAATGATTGTATTAAATTAATAATTATTTAAAAATAAAACTATATTATAAATAAATCTAATAATTATAATAAGTTAGTTTGATAAATTGTATTCTTTTTAATATGTTCATTTTTTTAATATATTATATTATCAATAAATAACTAATGCTCAATTATCATAGTTTAATAATTATATTTATGCATTTATAGAAAAATATAATTATATTAAGAATTGCTTATATAAGTGTTAGTTAAATTTTAATAATTTTTTTATTATTTTATGGTTTGAATTAAAAATTTTAGTCATTAACGACGAGAAAATAGTATATTAACGACAACTTATTTTGCCTGTCGTTAAAAGTTATCTTATAACGACGAGATTTATATTTAGTCGTTAATAGTACTACATTAACGACCAAAACTAATGTTGTCGTTAATTTTTGGTCGTTAATACCTGTTTTTGTTGTAGTGCCAAGTATATATCATGCATACGACACTTGTGTATTAGGCCACCCTCCATCTCGATTCGTTCATTAAGTTATCCTTGACTTCAGTTCACCACAACAGGGCACCCTTAACCTTAGGTCACTAGGCCACCCTCAAACTCAAACAGCCTCACTAGGTCACCTTTGGCCTAAGAGATCTATTTGGATTTGTCTCAGCTTACAAAGAGGGGTTTTTCATATAGTTGAGAGCAAACCAATACTACTCAGAATTAATTCTGATAGGATTCTTAGAATTAAGGAATAAACTCCTGGTAAGGGATTATTTTATTTATTTTAATCTTGATAAAGTTGAGATAAAGCTCGTCTCCTAATTAAAATCGTAGAAAGACGATCTTAAGAGATAAAACTAATATCTTCAAATTTGTCAAAAATTACCATCCCCTAGACACATATTAATAAGAATACCTAATCTTGAGTGAAGGATTATCTTTACTCCACATTTGACTTAGACCTTAGATTGGTTTTCCAGTCCCACCTTTTTCTTTTGTAGAGTCTCAATCTTATTATTTGAAGGCCACAAGTATATATTCCATTATTGGATGTCTTCTTTCGTCAATATATTAATGATCAATTTTATGCATTAACAAAAATCTTAAATATGTTCCCAACAAAACAAAACAAAATAATAATAATCTGCTAGTAACGTTTCTTTTTTTTTTTTTTTTTGGAGTTGATATGGTCTTTATATTGAAAAATGTGGCAATGACATAACTTTGTATAACTAGCAATTCAATAAACACACCAAAAGAAAAAAAAGAGTTAAAACTTTTTACCAAAATGATGTTGCAATAGGTAACATATATTTAGTTTTCCCACTTTAAATTAAAACGAATAATCTATATATATATATATATATATATAAAACCTTAAGCTCGCAGTTCAACAAAAATCAGTCTTAAACAAAGACTAAAGGTCTTTGAATTTAAATATTGTGTTTTTTATTCAACTTAATTGGGTCGCTCACCGACTACAAAATCTCTAATCTAGAGATAATGGGTTCACCACGTTATTATTATTAATTGTTTAGTAGTAAAAGACTTTTGAATTTGGGTGTCGTGTTTTATGTAACATACGAGTGATTATCAGTATCATGGACGGTTAAATGGGATTTAATAATGAAGATGTTAAAATGGAGGTTTAACGTTGGTTTAGGCTTAAACAAGATTAAGGCTTACGTGCAAGGATGGTTCAGTCTTATCTACTTGTCCGAGTAAATCTTTCTATTTTGTATATTTATTATGAATACTTGACAGTATATATTGATTAGTAACATAATAATGTAGTATACTCTTGTAATTTCAATTTGCAAAAAATAATTAAAAATATGTAAATAATGATATTTTTATGATCATAAATTATTTTAATATTTTATTCACTGTATTAATGGAGTTACCACTTTATCTGATCGGAAATGTAAACTAAAAGAGAAGGAGCCAACAAATACTAACTAAAGGCACAGAATATAACAGCAATGGAGACTATATATATATATATATATATAGCGATGGATCATACAGTAGATAACCAACAAAATAGGAGATGGAAGGACGAAGGATCATCTAGCTAGCGATGGCTCTTATTTCTATCCATACCCATAAAGGAAAGACGGGTAACTAAGAAGCAGCAAACTGATGATGAATGATCCTCAGTTGGAATGAGGAGGTGAAAATGGAGGTTTGTGGGGTGGCTTGTGGGGCCCAAATGGCTTCTTTCCTGGAGTTTCCGGCACCACTTTGATCGGCGGAGGGTGGCCGCCGTGAGTTGGTGGCTTCTCTCCCTTGGGAGGCTTGTGCTCTACCGGCGGTTTCTCACCCTTGCCCTTGGGTGGTTTGCCAATGGGCTCAGTTGGTGGCTTCTCAACCTTGCCCTTGGTTGGTCCGTCAATGTGCTCAGAATATTGTAGCTTCATCTCGCCCTTGGGTGGCTTGCCGATGTGCTTTGGCGGTGGCTTCTCCCCCTTGGGTGGCTTGCCGATGGGCTCGGTTGGTGGCTTCTCGCCCTTGGGTGGTTTACCAATGGGCTTAAATGGTGGCTTGATCTCACCCTTGGGTGGTTTGCCGATGGGCTCGGTTGGTGGCTTCTCACCCTTGGGTAGTTTCCCGATGGGCTTAGATGGTGGCTTGATCTCACCCTTGGGTGGTTTGCCGATGGGCTCGGTTGGTGGCTTCTCACCCTTGGGTGGTTTGCCGATGGGCTTAAATGGTGGCATGTGCTCCGGAGGTGGTTTCTCACCCTTGGGTGGTTTTCCGATTGGTTCAGGGGGTTTCTGGCCATGAGAGGGTGGCTTGGGGAAGTCAGCCAGAGAAGGATTGGTGAGAAGCACCAAAGCAAGTGACAAAGCTAGCAAACAAAGGGGAGAAGACATCTTTAGAGTTTGAGGGTGGAGTACTAGACAGATGGGTATAATTCCCTGCCATTCAATGCCAGCTCTAGTGACCTTTTTATAGTGGTTTTCCTACCCGCTTGTTAACAGTACACAAGAGTTAGAATGTTTAAATAAGAGATTCAATCTTTCTTTATTTTCATGTCCGACATTGCCAACATATTTTGTATTCATGGGGTGTGAAAAGAGTATAATTTGTTGAAAAGCAAAGGCCCGCTTTAGTTGAAAAGTTTGACAATTAATCTCCCTCTCAAAGCCGAGCATCAAGCAGACATTTTTTATTGTGATATTTCAAGAACAAAATGAACTACAAACTATTATTTTAGTGGCAAATGGACAAAAAATAAACTATTTCAAAAAGAAGTGGGGCCAATTTCAGCTAAAAAAATCCAAAGGTAAAACAATCCAAGAGGGGATGAATTAGGTTTTCTTGTTTAAAAAGATTTTTTTTTTCAGATTTTTCAGCACTTAAATTTAAGTTTGACTTTAACGTGTGATTAGCTAATGAATGGATATAAATAACAATCACAATAATTACACATTTTTTTTTTTTTTACAGAGGTTCAGTTTTAAGAGTTTATGTCATTTCTTTCAAGTTAAGAACTTAAGAATTCCACTAGAATAGATGGAAATAACCCTAGATTTTGTACAAAAGGTAGAACCTTAATAACAAATGATCTTTCTATTAAGAACGAAAAAATGGCATTTGAACCTTAATCCAACTGATCTTTCTAGTTTAAGTTTGAGTATAATCTAGCTTTAAGAGTCTATGCCATTTCTTTTAAAATGGCATTGTTAATCTATGATGCAAAGAAACATTGAAACGCTTTCGTTTTTGGCGTTTCCAAAATGTTTCTTATCCCAAAATGTCAAGAAACACTAAAAAAATATTTCAAAACTATTTTGTAATATTAAAAAATTATTAGAAATGTGTTTCGATTTGTAAACTCATTTTTGTCCCACAATTATGTTAAAGGCGAAAGTAATTTCGTCCCTGCTCTCTTAATATATTAGAGACAAAAATAACTTGTGTTTATATTTACTTGAATGGATGATAAAATTTATATTTATGTTTGATTGAATAATTATTTTTTTATATTAAAAATCATATTTACAAAAAAGTATCAATATTTTTTTTATTTATACATTTTTCAACATTTTTGTTTCTTACTTTTTTTAAAAAAATGTTATTTTTTTTATTTCTATTTCTTATCATATCAGTTTCTTGATCTCGTTTTCGTGCGACCTAATTGTTAATACACACATTAATCCATCCACAAGTACTCTAAAATGGAAATGTTATTTGAATTCTCAAATTTGACATTTGTAACAATGTGTTATATATTTTTTTATTTTTTGTCATATCAATATAAATATATAAGACATTAACTTAAAGTGTTAGTCAAAATATCAAATATATATGTTTAAATAACATTTTCGCTTCTACAATTTTGTATCAAGAATATGAAATTTAAAATTTAACATCCCAAATAAAAAATAATGAGATGAATTCAACCATCCAAACACAAGTCCATGCATGCATGGTTAATATATATAAAGCCTGGAACATGTATATATAAATGAGTTATTTCATTTTGACTTCAATGCCGTGTTAGTCTATTACTTATGAAAACTGAATTCTGCGTCTTCTTCCCTTTGCTTCCAAAGTCTGGCAATTAATAGTCAATTTCATGTTCTAGAAATACTTTCCCTTCCTTCTCGGTAATCTAATAAAATAACATAAATATTTTGCCACCTATGCTCAATGAACCTAATATACACCTAAAGAAACTAAGTATCCAATTACGTGCTCGAACGTGTGGTAGATTTGATCAAGCAAAAGATGATCATAAAATATATATCGGATAATAATAAAGTAAAAAATGTTTGATGAAAACTTAGGCTTTGTTGTAGTGTAATCTTTGGGAGAAAATGTCGTTTCCTGAAAAAGGCTTTCTACTTGAAAGATAGTATTAGGGGTGTGCAATCGATTATAACCGAACCGAACTGAATTGTCTCTAATAACCGAACCGAACCAACCGATAATCCTAGTATAACCGAAACCGAAAAAATCGAACAACCAAATTCGATAACCGAACCGAACCGACAATAGGCAGAGAGTTTCCAATCTGGGATCAGAACTGATAATACAGTATAATCGAACTTAAAACCAAAACGATTTTCCAGTCCCAATCAGAATTTCCCAACGATTTTTTTCCAGTCCCAACGATTTTCCAATTCCAAAACAAATGAACAAGAATCGAAAATATCCAGAGTTTCCCAATCAGAATTTTTCAGAACAAGAATCACTGAATCATAAATAGTGTACCTTTGAGTCTTTGATGCAAGAGGGTCGCCGGCGATCTTGTAGCGATTGAGAAGAAAAAGGGCCTGGTCGACGAGCTTCGAAGCACACGTCGTTGTCGCCGATTGCCCCTCCGCCACTTCGGCAGCCACCACTGCTAGCGCTGCCGCCATGGCCCAGATCTTGGAAGCCCTCTTCGATCGTCCAAGCACAAAGAAAAGAAGAAACGGAGGCGAGGGATGGTGGGGTGAGAGTTAGGGTTCGATTCGATCGGGTGTGGGTTAGAGTTTGATTCGAACGAAGGCGAGGGTTAGGGTTCGATTCGATCGCCTGCGAGAGAGAGAGAGACAGAAGAGGGGTGCAGTTATCCCTCAGCACACGAACTCACAAGCGAAGCGACTAGGCGAGGCTGGGGGGAGATAGCGAGAGAGAGAGGGGGGAATGTTTGTGTCAGTTCTATTTGGGGGGAGGGGGGGCGTTGAACTGAAATCACAAGTTAAACCGAACTCGGGGCGGGGGGGTGTGAAATCACACGATTTAACCGGTTAGTTCGGTTTAACCGAAAATTAAATTTTTGCAAACCGAACTGAACCGTTTGATATAAAAAATCGAACCGAATTAACCGAATTAAATTATTTTATCAAAAAAATCGAACCAAACCGACTAATTTGGTCGGTTCGATTCGATTAATTCGGTTTAACCGAACCATTGCTCACCCCTAGATAGTATCGTCCTCATGGGAAAAGGCAATGCTTTCACGTAAATGGATTGAATGGTATATTCTCCCAGTTATGTAATTCTTCCAAAAGATTCCAAGGGAGATGTTTTCTTTGGCAAATCACATATTGTAAATGATCACCATTGCCCGAGCAATAACAGTTTGTCTTAAGGCATTCTTCCTCTGGAAAGACTCATTCAGGTTATATTGCCCCCAGGGCATAGCACAGTTGGTTGTGAGATAGTAGAGTTGGTCTCAAGGAGCCAGATTCGAGTCTGGCCAGCCGCAGTGTGAGATTTCTGCTCTTCAGGAGTGGGATTCTTGTGGGCAGTCAGCACTGGGCCTCCCATTAACTATGGCCGCTGTGTACCTGATTTACAACATCTCCCGTGGTGTGGGGCAGTCTGGGAAGGGCCCCTAAGGTGAGGGATTTCACCTTTTGGTCCCAAGGTTATACTCCTTTGGGGATTTTTTCTAGACTTAATCCATGCCTAATCCGAGATAACTTTGCTCATACTTTGTGCATGTGTGTCACGTGTCCCACCACAGACATCTTAGGGGTATAAATACCCTTCACCGCTTATTTTCTAGAGGAGAGAACACATTAACCTGGATCCAAAATCTAAAATTTATCATTTAAAGGCTAAAATCATAATTAACTTGTTTATCTAGAGGAGTATATATATATATTTCTTCTCCCGAACAAACTTTAACCTATTTTTTCATAACCATCATGACCTCTATTGACTTAAGCATCAGAAAGATCCAAACGAGAGAAGTCCCCACGTGCATTTAATCATGCTTTACCTTGCAACTATATATTCTCTCTTAGACAACAAAGATGTCTCCCAAACAGCTTCTTGGTACTTGTTCGGGCCTACAACTATTTCTTCACAGCATATCAGCACGTAGAGCTCTTTTCGTATACACAGATTAATAAGAATACCTAATATTAAGTGAAGGATTATCTTTACTCTACATCTAATTTAAACATTAGAGTGGTCTTTCTAGCCAGTCCCACTTTCTCTTTTGTAGATCGTCTCAGGCTTATTATTTGAAGGGCACAAGTATATATTCTATCATTTGATATGTTTTTTTTATCAATATATTAATGATCAATTTTATACATTAGCAATAATCTTAAATATGTTCCCAACAAAATAATAATAATAATAATAATAATAATAATAATAATAATAATAATAATAATAATAATAATAATAATAATAATAATAATAATAATAATAATCTGCTAGTAACGTTTCTTCACGTTCTGAGTTGATATGGTCTTTATATTGAAAAACGTGACAATGACATAATTTTGTATAACTAGCAATTCAATACGCACACTAAAAAAAAGAAAAAGGTTAAAACTTTATACCAAAATGATGTTGCAATAGGTAACATAGATTTTACCGACTTTAAATTAAAATGAATAATCTATAAACCCTTAAGCTCGCAGTTCAACAAAAATAAGTCTTAAACAAAGACTAAAGTTCTTTGAATTTAAAATATTGTGTTTTTTATTCAACTTAATTGGGTCCTCGCTCACCAACTACAAAATCTCCAATCTACAGGTAATGGGTTCACCACGTTATATATTATTATTAATTGTTTAGTGGTATTTTTTATCTTAAATAATTGCATATAATTATATTATTATAATCAAGCGCGAAAATTAATTCTCAAATAAGTACACGTACGGGATCATCTTATGTGTACCTTATCATTCAAATTATGTGTGTGTATATATATATATATATTGTGCCCTTCTCTTTAATTATGGCATTGGTATTTCTATTAAAAAAAAAGACTTTTGAATTTGGGTGTCGTGTTCTAGTATCATGGTTAAATGAGATTTAATAATGATGATGCTAAAATGGAGGTTTAAGGTTGGTTTAGGCTTAAACAAGATTAAGGCTGGTTTAGCCCTTACCTCACCAGAAAGGAATTAGGTCAGTCCCCTGCAAGGATGGTTCAGTCTTATCTACTTGTCCGAGTAAATCTTTTATTCTATATATTTATAAATTATATATATATATATATTATGAATACTTGACAGTATATATAGATAATAATATTTTTATGATTATAAATTATTTTAATATTTTATTTATGGTATTAATGAAGTTACCACTTAGTCTGATCGGAAATTTAAATTAAAAGACGAGCCAACAAATACTAACTAAAGGCACAGAATATAACAACAATGGAGACTATAGATATATATATATATTTATATAGCGATGGATCATACAGTAGATAACCAACAAAATAGGAGATGGAAGGATGAAGGATCATCTAGCTAGCAATGGGTCTTATTTCTATCCATACCCATAAAGGCTAGGAGGTTAACTAAGAAGCAGCAAACTGATGATGAATGATCCTGATCATCAGTTGGAATGCGGAGGTGAAAATGGAGGTTTGTGGGGCGGCTTGTGGGGCCCAAATGGCTTCTTTCCTGGAGTTTCGAGGGCCATCTTGCGCGGCGGAGCGTGGCCGCCGTGAGTTGGCGGCTTCTCTCACTTGGGAGGCTTGTGCTCTACCGGCGGTTTCTCACCCTTGCCCTTGGGTGGTTTGCCAATGGGCTCGGTTGGTGGCTTCTCGCCCTTGTGTGGTTTAACAATGGGCTCAGAATATTGTAGCTTCATCTCGCCCTTGGGTGGCTTGCCAATGTGCTTTGGCGGTGGCTTCTCGCCCTTGGGTGGTTTGCCAATGGGCTCGGTTGGTGGCTTCTCGCCCTTGTGTGGTTTAACAATGGGCTCAGAATATTGTAGCTTCATCTCGCCCTTGGGTGGCTTGCCAATGTGCTTTGGCGGTGGCTTCTCGCCCTTCGGTGGTTTGCCAATGGGCTCGGTTGGTGGCTTCTCGCCCTTGTGTGGTTTACCAATGGGCTCAGAATATTGTAGCTTCATCTCGCCCTTGGGTGGCTTGCCGATGTGCTTTGGCGGTGGCTTCTCGCCCTTCGGTGGTTTGCCAATGGGCTCGGTTGGTGGCTTCTCGCCCTTGGGTGGTTTGCCAATGGGCTCTGAATATTGTAGCTTCATCTCGCCCTTGGGTGGCTTGCCGATGGGCTTAAATGGTGGCATGTGCTCCGGAGGTGGTTTCTCACCCTTGGGTGGTTTTCCGATTTGTTCAGGGGGTTTCTGGCCATGAGAGGGTGGCTTGGGGAAATCAGCTAGAGAGGGATTGGTGAGAAGCACCAAAGCAAGTGAGAAGGCTAGCAAACAAAGGGGAGAAGACATCTTTGAGATTGCTAGTGGAGTTGTACCAGGTTTAATTCCCTGCCATGCAATGCCACCTCTAGTGGCCTATTTATAGTGGTTTTCCGGACCCACTTGGCATATCGTAATTTATTCACAAAATTCTGTGTCACAGTGACACATGGTGTGAGATTTTTTAAATAAAAGATTCAGTCTCTCCTTATTTTCGCTGCCTAATCGGTTGTCCATCAATGGTAAGTTGTTCCAAATAAACAATGGAACTGTCACGTCCCATTACCAACATATTTTATATTCCTGGGGTGTGAAAAGAGGGTAACTTGTTGAAAAGTAAAGCCTGCTTTAGTTGAAAAGTTTGACAATTAATCCCCTCTCAAAGCCGTGGATCACTTTAAATATTAAAGTTAAAGCAAACAAAGAACATTTTTAATTTTTCTTTCCAAGTGAAATAAAGACCCTTAGTTTGCACTATTGTATTCTCTGGAATCTCCACAATTAGTCATCAATGTTTAAAATGGCATTGTTAATCTATAACGCACATAAACACTAAAACGCTTTTTCAGTGTTCTTATGAAATACTTAAAAAAATATTTTAGGCATATTATAAATTTATTCCGATTTGGTAACTCATTCTTGTTCCACAACCACGTTAAAAGGTAAAAGTAATTCCGTCTTAGCTTTCCCAACAACAACATTAGGTATAAAAATAACTTATGTTTATGAGTTTACTTTATTACAGTAAGTAAGATAATGTTTGAATGTTTTTCAAATCAAGATATAAAATGATCAAGATAAGATTGAAAAATATTTCAAAATTTTTATAAAAAATATTTATTAAATTTTTTGTAATACACTAAAAGGCACAAAAGTCATTTTTTTCTTATCTGTAAGAATCAAGATATGTTTATTTTAAGAAGATGAGAGATAAATATATGTGAAAAAATTCAAATAAAAAGTCACATAACTTCTCGTTCAAGTGTCATCAGAGAAGTTTAACAAATATATATTAGAAAGTACAAAAGTCTAGAATGGTTTTTATATCTTATCTTTTTCGATTTATATTTTGATTAACAAACACTACCTTAAATGGATGATGAAATTTTTGTTTATATTTGATTGAATAATTATTTTTTTATAATTTTCTATATTAAAAATCATATTTCCAAAAAAACTTCTATATTTTTTTATGTATATAATTTCAAGCATTTTTGTTTCTGATATTTTTTTAAAAATATCATTTTTCTGTTTTTATTTCTCATTATATTTGTTTCTCGTTCCCGTTTCTGTGCTATCCAGTTGTTAATCAACACACATTAATCTATCCACAAGTAATCTAAAATTGAAATGTTATTTGAATTTTCAAATTTGACATTTATAATGATACTTTATATAATATTTTATATTTTATGTCATATCAAATTTGACTAACATAAAATGTTAGGCAAAATATCAAATTTCAGTATTTAAATAACATTTTCACTTCTAAAATTTAGTATCAGAGTATGAAATTTAAAATTTAACATCCCAAATCCAAAATAACAAGATGAATTCACCCATCCAAACACAAGTCCGTGGTTATAAAGCCTGGAATATGTATACATAAATGTGTTATTTCATTCGTACTTCAATGCCGTGTTAGTCTATTACTTGTGAAAACTGAATTCTACCGAAGGTCCAAATGTGAAGGGATATAGTGATTCTGCCTCTTCCTTCCCTTTGTTTCCAAAGTCTGCCAATTAAAAGTCAATTTCATGTTCTAGAAATACTCTCTCTTCCTTGGTAATCCAATAAAATAAGATAAATATTTTGCCACACACCCTCAATGAACCTAATATACACCTAAACAAAGTAAATACCCAATTACGTTAAACAGTTGGATAAATGATATGTCAGGTTTATATTAGTGGGTCGTGAGTTTGATCATCGTCTTCTACAATGAGACAAAGTTTCACACTTGTGATTTATCTCTTTTACTGAAATTAGAGACACGAACAATAAAAACCACACAAAAATGGTCATCTCAAATAAATATCTAATTACTCGAATATGGTAGATTTGATCAAGCAAAATATGATCATAAAATATCTGATAATACTAATTAAGCTCAAAAATGTTTGATGAAAACGTGAGTTTTGTTGTAGTGTAACCTTCCAGAGAAAATGTCATTCCCCGAAAAAGGCTTTCTCCTTGAAAAATAGCATCATTCTCTTGGAGAAGGGCAATGTTTTCACGTAATCTGTTTAATTGGATTGAATGGTACATTCTCCCAGTTAAGTAGTTTTTCAAAAGACTCCAAGGGATATATTCTCTTGGGCAAATCACATACAGTAAATGACCTACTATTGCCTTGAGCAATAGCAACTTGTCTTAAGGCACTCCTCTCTCGAAGGACTCACTAGGTGTTGGTTTTTCTCCCTAACTAAGCCCAAGGCTATGATGTGGGTTAATCTATCATAGGCCTTAGGGCCCAGGATTGATAGCAAAACCAAATGTCCAATCCATACAAATGGCAGCCCAAAAAGGAGATGGCCCAAAAGAAGCTATGGGGCCTTTGAGAGGGCTTGGGCCAAGCTTGGCCCAAGCAGCTCAGGCCATATCTTGGCCCAGCCCAAAGCCTTAGCCGCCCATTACCCCTCATATATAAGCTGCTGGTTGACCTAATCTGCTCCCTCTCCCCTTTGCTCGTTCGGCCGATTCTCTCTTATCCCCTTTTCTGTTGTGATTCAAAACCCTATCCATCTGTTATGGCGATTTCAGATTGCTCCGTGTTTTCGTCGTCATCCTTTGAGTATTATCCATCCTATAATCCAGGTTTTGTTATCCCTCTTTCTGGCGGATTTTTTGCTGGTTTGATGGCTATAAATACTCGTTGTTATCTAGGGTTTATGTGTGAGAAAAAACAGAGAGCAAGAGAGGAGCCGAGTGTTGTCTTCGTTCTTCGTGAGCTTTGCCTTTTGTGGGTTCATCAGTTAGGGTTTCCGAGCATCTCACCAAAAGGGGTTTGGGCTGGGTGTTTAGCTTCAGTTTTGGAATCCGATCCTTGGTGTTACCTTGTGTGGTATTGGACGGCTGAGCCTTGGAATCCTTATTCTTCAACCGAGGGAAGTATTGTTCTATTTCTTTGATTCTTCTGTTTATATATATATAGCTTTGTGCTTGCTTTCGCTTGTTAAGTGGACTAACCAGTGCTCTGTGTGCGAGGTTTTTCCAACAAACTGGTATCAGAGCCTTCTGTGGTGAACGCGACCGAACCCTAGTACTCAGATCCTAGAGTCTCTCTCGTTGATCCGACAGTACTAAGGCTCGTGACCCTGCAACTCAATCTCTGGTCTTTGAAGCGCACCTCCGGTGGTGGCGCGCGGCTCTCCTCGGCGGTGTGCTCAGACCAAGGACGCTTGGTCGGTTATCTCTGTTTTCAGCTTCGGACTGAAAGTCAGTCCGCTCGGTGAGATCCTTCTAAAACCCTAGTTTATTTTCAGTACCTAGCAGGCCATCGTGTGGGGGTGGCCATTAGGTTGGAGGTTACCCTGTGGTTGGTAACCATTGTTTGCTGTTATCTCTAGGGTTCTGTGTGATTAGTCTCTTGCCTGATTATCTGTTTTTGATTGTGGATTGTTAAGCTACCAGTAACTGTCTAAGTGTCAGTTCGTGCATCTATTTTAAATCTGTCTCTTGTGTGCTGTGTGCATCATGTCTTCTCAACGCTTTGAGTTAGGAGTCTTTAATGGTAAAGGGGATTTTGCTATATGGCAACAGAAAATGAAAGGTATTCTAGTTCAACAAAAGGTGTCTAAGGCTTTAACTGGTTTTGTTAAAACTAGTACATCTGAGGAAGGAAAAGAAATTGTAATTTCTGATATCACAGAAGAACAAAAAGAGATGGATGAACTAGCATATACTTCTATCATTCTTCATCTTTCAGATTCTGTTTTGAGAAAGGTAGGAAAATTAGATTCAACTAAAGAATTATGGGAAAGACTTGAATCCCTTTACCTAACTCAATCCACCCCTAACAAACTCTTCCTACTTGAGAGCTTTTTTAGTTTTAAGCTTGATCCCTCAAAAGATATTGATGATAATCTTGATGTTTTTAACAAATTGGTACAAGATATCAATAATACTGGTGAAACCCTATCTGATCAATACAAAGCTATCATCCTCTTGAATGCTATACCTGATATGTATAAGGATGTTAAGAATGCCATTATGTATGGTAGAGATACACTTACTCATGACATTGTAGTAGAGTCTCTTAAAATTAAAGAAAAAGAGATAAAAGCTGAAAGAAATGATAGAAGAAGTGGAGAGGTTCACTATGTGAGGGGTAGGTCCCAAATTAGGGGTAGTGAGGGACAAAATAAAAACTACAAGAAAAAGGGAAAAGGAAGATCTAAATCTCAAGGAAAAACAAAAGGCAGAAAGTGTTATGGATGTGGTAAAACTGGACACTATATTAAAGATTGCTACATAGAAAAGAACAGACAAAAAGAAAAAGAAAGTAATGAAGCAAATGTGGTGTCTACTCAATGTGAATCTGGGGAAGTATACATGCTTACTAAACCTGAAATTAACCTGTCTGTGAATTCCCATTTATCTGAGTGGATCTTAGATTCCGGTGCCTCATTTCATGTTACCTCTAATAAACACTGGTTTGAACACTTATATGAATCTGATCATGGTAATGTTGTTACATGTGATAATATTGCATATAAAGTGGTTGGTGTTGGTAATATAATTGTCAAATTTGATAATGGCTATGTGCTAACTTTAATTGGGGTTAGATACATCCCTCAAATGGGTAGGAATCTACTATCAATGGGAGAACTAGAAAAGGTAGGTTTTAAAGGAGAAGTAGGGAATGGCATGATAAAAATGAATAAGGGTGCACTTAGGGCATTTAAAGCTATAAGAAGTAATGGTATCTATATAACACATGCTGAAGTAGCTAGTGGCACTATTGCATCAGTTAACTCAGATCACACACAAAAATGGCACAATAGGTTGGCACACTTTAGTGTCAAATGGCTAAAGTATCTAAGTGATAAGGGTGTCTTTGGAAAAGATCAAGTGTCTGACCTACCATTTTGTGACCATTGTGTCTTAGGAAAACACCATAGGCTGTCTTTTTCTTCTAGCAGTCACAAAACCTCCAAAGTGTTAGAATATGTTCATGCAGACCTTTGGGGCCCGGGTAGCAATCCAACATTTGGTGGAAATAAGTATTTTCTCTCCATAATTGATGATTATTCTAGGAGAGTGTGGGTTTACTTGCTAAAAGATAAAACTGAAACTTTTCAGAAATTTAAAAACTGGAAAATGCAAGTTGAAAACCAAACTGGAAATAAAATAAAATTTCTAAGAACAGATAATGGCCTTGAATTCTGCAATGTCAATTTTGATAATTTGTGTGTTGAAAATGGAATAACTAGGCATAAAACAGTCCCATATACTCCTCAACAAAATGGAATAGCTGAGAGAATGAATAGAACTTTGTTAGATAAAGTAAGATGTATGATGCTTAGTTCTGGAGTGCCTAAGTCTCTTTGGGGTGAGGCTATTATGACTGCTTGCTATTTGACAAATTTGACTCCTTCTATTGTATTAAATGGTGACACTCCTCATGAAAAATGGTATGGTAAATGTGCTGAATATTCAGTTTTAAGAACTTTTGGGTGTGCTGCATTTATTCATCAAAATGGGGGAAAATTAGAACCTAGGGCTAGGAAGTGTGTCTTCTTAGGATATCCTGAGGGAGTTAAAGGCTATAGGTTGTGGGATAGGAACCAAGTAGGAATTAAAATTATTATATCCCGAGATGTCACTTTTAATGAACAAGAAATGCCTTGTCTTAAAGAAGAGTCAGATTTAGCGGATAAAAATCAGCAAGAGAGCACTAGTTTTGAGGTGGAGAAGATTAGTACCCAAATTCCCATTACTCAAATTGAGGTGGAGGATAACACACAAACCATTGAGGAAGAGGAAGAGAGTGTCTTAGAGGAACCTCAAGTTGATCAAGGTCCTCAAATTGATTATCAATTGACTAGAGATAGGGAAAGAAGGCCACATAGACTCCCTAAGATGTTAGAAACCGACTTTAGTCTTAATTATGTTAGTGATCAAGTTGATAGGGAGCCAAATACATATGAAGAGGCTGTTAAGAGTGAAAATTCAAAAGAATGGATCAAAGCAATGGAAGAAGAGATGAGTTCTCTCCATAAAAATCAAACATGGAAATTAGTACCTAGGCCAAAAGATAAATCCTTAGTGGGTTGTAAGTGGGTCTATAAGATAAATGAAGGGTCTAAAGGGGATGAGCCAATAAGGTTTAAAGCTAGATTAGTAGCTAAGGGGTTCACACAAAAGGAAGGGATAGATTACAATGAGATCTTCTCACCCGTTGTCAAGTACACCACCATTCGAGTCATGCTAGCATTAGTTGCTCACTTTAATTGGGAACTCGAACAATTAGATGTAAAAACGGCTTTTTTACATGGTGACTTGGAAGAACAGATTTTTATGTCACAACCAAGAGGTTTTGAAAATAAAAATAATCCTAATCATGTGTGTTACCTGAAAAAGTCCTTGTATGGTCTAAAACAATCCCCTAGACAGTGGTACAAACGTTTTGATGTCTTTGTTCATTCTATTGGTTTTAAAAGAAGCGAGCATGATCACTGTTTATTTTTCCAGCAATCTGATTCTGTGTTTTTATTGCTGTATGTTGATGACATGCTCCTGATAGGTCCTGATTTAAAAAGGATAAATGAAATTAAACTGACTTTAGGTAAAGAATTTGATATGAAAGACCTAGGGAGTGCTAGGAAAATCCTAGGTATGGAAATAGAAAGAAATAGGTCAGATTCAAGTTTATTCTTGCATCAAACAGCATATATTTTGAAAATTTTGAAAAAATTTGGCATGCATGAATGCAAACCTGTGTCATTACCTTTGGCTAGCCATTTCACCCTATCTAAAGACCAATCACCTGCTAATGAGGAAGAAGAAGCATACATGAGTAAAATTCCATATTCTAATGTGATAGGGTCTATAATGTATTTGATGGTATGCACTAGACCTGACCTAGCTCATGCAATTAGCACCCTTAGTAGGTTTATGTCAAATCCAGGTCTTAGGCATTGGGAGGCTGTGAAATGGTTATTGAGATATCTGAAGGGATCTTTCGATATAGGCTTAGTATACAAAAACACAAATGAATAAATAAATCTAAAGGGGTTTACAGATTCAGATTATGCTGGTAATAGAGATAATAGGAAATCCACATCTTCCTATGTGTTTACTTTGTGTAACTCTTGTGTGAGCTGAAAATCTCAACTCCAGCATATTGTTGCTCTTTCCACTACTGAATCTGAATATATTGCTGCCACAGAAGCCATTAAAGAAGCTTTATGGTTTAAAGGGTTATTAGGTGAACTAGGTGTTCTAAATACCAATGTGGTAGTATATTCTGATAGTCAATCTGCTATTCATTTGTGTAAAAACCCAGTGTTTCATGAACGTACTAAGCATATAGATGTTAGACTGCATTTTATTCGTGACATTATTTCTCAAAAATTGGTTGAACTGGAGAAAATTCTGTCTGAATATAATCCCTCAGATATGGGCACCAAAATTTTGACTTTGAATAAATTTAAAAGCTGTCTTGAACTTTTAAATATTGGCAAAGGTAACTGAGCATTTGTTCAATCTGTTTGATACATGCTTTATGTGCATTTTTCAATTCGTTTGAGCTATGCATTGTTTTGCATTTTCTGTTAGTCTACTGTGTGCTTTTATCTGCTGTGTGCTTTTATCTGTTGTGAATGTTTGCTGTTTGCTTGCTGGCTTAGTTAGGGATTAAGGTGGAGATTTGTTGGTTTTTCTCCCTAACTAAGCCCAAGGCTATGATGTGGGTTAATCTATCATAGGCCTTAGGGCCCAAGATTGATAGCAAAACCAAATGTCCAATCCACACAAATGGCAGCCCAAAAAGGAGATGGCCCAAAAGAAGCTATGGGGCCTTTGAGAGGGCTTGGGCCAAGCTTGGCCCAAGCAGCTCAGGCCATATCTTGGCCCAGCCCAAAGCCTTAGCCGCCCATTACCCCTCATATATAAGCTGCTGGTTGACCTAATCTGCTCCCTCTCCCCTTTGCTCGTTCGGCCGATTCTCTCTTATCCCCTTTTCTGTTGTGATTCAAAACCCTATCCATCTGTTATGGCGATTTCAGATTGCTCCGTGTTTTCGTCGTCATCCTTTGAGTATTATCCATCCTATAATCCAGGTTTTGTTATCCCTCTTTCTGGCGGATTTTTTGCTGGTTTGATGGCTATAAATACTCGTTGTTATCTAGGGTTTATGTGTGAGAAAAAACAGAGAGCAAGAGAGGAGCCGAGTGTTGTCTTCATTCTTCGTGAGCTTTGCCTTTTGTGGGTTCATCAGTTAGGGTTTCCGAGCATCTCACCGAAAGGGGTTTGGGCTGGGTGTTTAGCTTCAGTTTTGGAATCCGATCCTTGGTGTTATCTTGTGTGGTATTGGACGGCTGAGCCTTGGAATCCTTATTCTTCAACCGAGGGAAGTATTGTTCTATTTCTTTGATTCTTCTGTTTATATATATATAGCTTTGTGCTTGCTTTCGCTTGTTAAGTGGACTAACCAGTGCTCTGTGTGCGAGGTTTTTCCAACAAACTGGTATCAGAGCCTTCTGTGGTGAACGCGACCGAACCCTAGTACTCAAATCCTAGAGTCTCTCTCGTTGATCCGACAGTACTAAGGCTCGTGACCCTGCAACTCAATCTCTGGTCTTTGAAGCGCACCTCCGGTGGTGGCGCGCGGCTCTCCTCGGCGGTGTGCTCAGACCAAGGACGCTTGGTCGGTTATCTCTGTTTTCAGCTTCGGACTGAAAGTCAGTCCGCTCGGTGAGATCCTTCTAAAACCCTAGTTTATTTTCAGTACCTAGTGGAAGAATAACTAGTAGACATTTGTCCAACGCGGCTGGGCTAACGGTCCAGACATTTGTCAAGTCACATGCGCAACATAGTAGACACCGAGTGGAAGAATAACTAACGTTCCACCACCCAACGGGTTCCTTAAAACCTGCGCGATATGTCGAATGAGAAAAGCGGACTTTGGGAAGCTCAATCACGCGTCTTCCGTGTGAAACTTTTGACGGCGTCGGAAATTAAGGGGGAGAGAGAGAGAGAGAGAGAGAGAGAGAGAGAGAGATCTTCCAGATTTTCTTAACATTTAATACATACCACACTTCTTGAATGTTTAATTTTTAATATGTAAAATATTAAGATTTAGTATTTGTAATTATTAAAAATAATTATTTTAAATTTTTATCATAATAAAATATAATCACGTGTATAAATGTCTATTTTTGTGAGTGACACACCATATAGATGACCAATGATAGTGTTTGAATAAATTGATTAATTTGTTGTGCTCTCTCAATAATTAAAAAATGTAGTGTTTGACTTATAATATAGAAAAATGTCAAAATTTTTGTATCTCAATTATAAAAATTTCTTACTTTAAGTTTTTACTCTAACTAAAAGTAAATAAAGTTATTATTTATGTCACGTAGAATATACACATAGAAAAAAAAAGTGTTGTATGATAAAAAATCATGTTAGCGAGACATATCGCCATGATAGAATAAAACCAAATTATCTATAGTTTAAAAAAAACTCTAAATTTCAAATATATAAATACACGAATTATTAACGCAAAAAAAAGCTACCTTCTTTTATTGTCAATCACAAAATATAATACAACTAAAATCCATCGTTTCTCTTTATTGAACTTAGTTCCATCGCTCTCTAATTCTGTTGTTTATATTCTCATTTGTGTCTCAGGATAAGGTTGTAAAACAACAATTTTTAATAAGTAAAATATAGAATTTTGACATTTTATACATTAAGAATCAAACATCATATTTTATAATTATTAGAAAAACAAAATAAACTAGTTAATCTATTCAAATATTATTAATTAGTTATCCAATTGACATGTCACTTACAAAAACAAACGTATTTATACACACATTAACGTTCTATCACAATAAAAAATAAAATTAATAATTTTTAATAATTGATATATCAAATTTTGATATTTTACCCAAAAACTAGATGTCATATTTAGTTATTGAGCATATGTCTATGTATTAAGCCAATTTATTAATGTAGTCTTGTCTCTTGTGCTATGATCAGAAACATTTGGGACCATTGGCCAAAGCCGACCAAAGACCTTCCGTTTGCAACATTCGTCAAAAGCGCCACCTTTAAAGTCTTTGTGCATGGCTACATTTACACACAGCTTCAATTACGTACATTACAAAATTTCAATGATTCTTCAACTTTTTTTTTTATATTCATATTCATTCATTCATTCGTTGTATAATTAATTTTCTATCCCCGTTAGTATATTCAAACTTAAAAACTCGTCATTCACATATCAAAACAAGATCGAGTGTCATTAAATATATATTATTGTTTGTGACTTCCAACGCATCAGATAGTTAGTTGAAATAATGTATAATATTCTACATAGAAAAGTAAATGAGACTCAATTAGCCCCATTGAGGTGCTCGTTTTTATAAATTTTCAAATTAGCCTTGTACTTATACTTTATTTTTTACCTATTTAATTTCTCTTTAAATAAGATTAATAGGAACCCATTTGTATCCCTAGCTAGGTGCTAGTTCCACACCAATTAAAAATAGAAGGCCAATGGCTTACGGAAAATACTAATCGACCACACACACTTATCCATTGCTTTGAATGAACCCAAAGAGGCATCTCCCACAGAACTGTTATATGTAGCTGTGAGTGACTAATAGGTTGCAGAGATGGAATAAATACAAGGGGCCAAAAGCAAAAGGATCTCCACTTCACAATCAATGGGTCTGCTTCACTGGGGTACGTGTGTCCATCTCAGCCTTTAATTTGTTCGTGTCTTTAAATGGAAAGCAAGTAGGATCCCTGTGGCTCTGAGATCGAGGCGATCAATTGTCAAACTTCTCAGCCAAACGCGGCCTTGGCTTTTCAACAAGTTACACTCATTTCACACCCAACATCCTGTCGCCACAGTAAACCCCAAATTTACTATAATGATCTTCATGCATATTCAGCAATTGTTTAAGGTTTAGCATTTCCTAAGTTATAAGTGATCAAGGCAGATTTAGGAGCGAATTTGGGAGAGGCTTGACCCCCAAATCCATAACTCATTTGAGCTCTCTTTCCTCCTAAATGAGCCAGATCTACAAGACACATCTGGGGGAGGGCTGAACCCCCCCCCCCCCCAAACAAATCCGCAATTGTTTTAACGAAGGTCCAATGATTTAGTTAAATTATGAGATTCCTCGTGGGTCCCAAAAAGCATTATAAAAGGGACACTAGAACTGGGTTTGTAAGGCAGGGAGTCCATTCTCAATTCTCAAACTCAAAGATGTCGTCTTCTCCCCTTTGTTTGCTAGCATTGTCACTTGCTTTGGTGCTTCTCACCAATCCCTCTCTAGCTGACTTCCCCAAGCCACCCTCTCATGGCCAGAAGCCCCCTGAACCAATCGGGAAACCACCCAAGGGTGAGAAACCACCTCCGGAGCACAAGCCACCATTTAAGCCCATCGGCAAACCACCCAAGGGCGAGAAGCCACCAACCGAGCCCATTGGAAAACCACCCAAGGGCGAGAAGCCACCAACTGGGCCCATTGGCAAACCACCCAAGGGCGAGAAGCCACCAACTGAGCCCATTGGCAAACCACCTAAGGGCGAGAAGCCACCGCCAAAGCACATCGGCAAGCCACCCAAGGGCGAGATGAAGCTGCAATATTATGAGCACATTGACGGACCAACCAAGGGCAAGGGTGAGAAACCGCCGGTGGAGCACAAGCCTCCCCAGGGAGAGAAGCCACCAACTCACGGCGGCCACCCTCCGCCGATCAAAGGGGCGCCGGAAACTCCGGGAAAGAAGCCATTTGGGCCCCACAAGCCACCCCACAAACCTCCATTTTCACCTCCTCATTCCAACTGAGGATAATTCATCATCAGTTCGCTGCTGCTTTGTTCTTATCTACTTAGCCATTATGGGAATAAATAGAAATAAGAGCCACTGCTAGGTGGATGATCCTCGATCTCCTATATATTTTGCGGTTTATCTACTGTGTGATCCATCGATATATATGTATACATATATATAGTTTGCATCGTGGGCTGTTCATACTCCCCTCCCTTCACTCTGCTGATTTCTAGCGCATGCAGAGATGGACATGCAGCAGTACTTGTACCCTACCCTTGTTATCTATAGTTAATTTGGTTCTTTTCTTCTTTCTTATTTAAAATTCTCTATGATCTTTGGCATCATCACCGTGTTGAACTTGAACCACAAGATAAATGAAAATATTCAAACAAAAGAAAACATGGAAAAAGTTATATATATATAATTAAAATTGTTAATCATAAAATTAATCTAATCCTCCTTTCAAATTTATAATTTTATCAAATATTTTTAATTTTAATAATTAGATATAAATTGACTCTCACAAGTGCAATTTTATCTAACATATAAAATTAATTTAGAGATACTGTATTCATATTAACTTGACATGCAAAATATCATATAATAATAATATTTATGAGATTTATATTATATATTAATTTTTTATTAGTAGCTAATTTCATGAGCAAACCTGGTTTAACCAAGTTACTCGCCTATGCATAATGCACTAGTACTAGTACTAGTGATTCTAAAATTGAATTACCTTTCACCGAGATAAAAGATGGCAATAATCTGTTTACCTCACCAATAAGAGATATTTGAGCTTGAGAATTTTGAAGATTTAACTCAAAATATCCTCACTTCGCCTCCAAAAAATTCGAGTCTAGTGCCACCTTTATCTGGTCTAAAGAATTTGTTATTAGTTCAATATAACTAAGTTTATCCTGTATAATAATTTTTTTACCAATCCAAGATAATTGAATCGAGTCTAGTGCCATCTTTATCTGGTCTAAAGAATTCGTTATTAGTTCAATATAACTAAGTTTATCCTGTATAATAATTTTTTTACCAACCTAGGATAATTGAGCTTGAGAATCTTGAAAATAACTCCATGTATTCTAACTCATTTCGTTTATATAAAGATCAAGATCCATCACTAGTAAACTAATAGACTTGTACTATTCATTAGGGGTGTCAATGGTCCGAATTGGTCCAATTCTATAAAAATTTAGTAACCAAATCAATTTTAACAATTTCAAAAAAATAAGAACCGTAATCGAACCATTACATATATAAAACCAAATCATGACCAATCCGTCGCATTGGACTGATTTATTGTTCAAAAAATTATCCGAAAATTGTTCATCAATTTTCGGATATTTTTTGACATCCCTACTACTCATTACGCATTTATTGTTCAATACTTTATTAAAAGTTGTGGTGATCAATCCCAAATGCTATCGTTATGTATTCAGATCATGGATGCATGATAATTAATAATTTTTTTATAAATTATTAATTATATAATAATTGAGTAAACTTCAATTTATATATAATTGAGTAAACTTTAATTTATATATTAGTGCGTTGTGATGTCCATGAAGTCACCACAGAAACAAAGCCAACATAAAAGTGGGCTTACAATTCAAATGAGCCCAAAAGATGTAGGAAGGCCCAAGATAAATGAGCCTAAATTGATAAAAGGCTAACAGGCCCCTACCCTTAAACGTCTTGGACTTTGGGACACACTGGTACTGGTACACATATCAATTCAAGATTAAATGTTTTAAAGTCCACTACATTACAAAATTTCAATGTTTCTACAACTTTTTTATTTTTATGCTCATATTCATTCATTCATTCGTTCTATAATTAATTTTCTATCCCCGTTAGTATAAGAGCTCGTCCGCTACATATCAAAACAAGACTCAAGGATGAGCATACTGCTGATAAAACACCTGAAGTTTCATATAAAGTATTGAAGTTTAAATTAGTATAACAATTTAAAAAATATTATTATTATTAAAAAATAACATTTAATTAAAAGTCAACAGTAAAGTTAGAAGATAAATCCTACATAGATTGCATCGAATGTCCAATTCTGAGTGTGTATAGACTGTCGATATCTGAATTTATCCGAAAAAAATCACCGACCCTTAAGAATTAGTTGAGCAAAACTCCAACACTTCAGATGAATAAAAAAAATAGGACTCAAGTGTTATTAAATATATTATTGTCGTGACTAATGAGACTCAATTAACACCATTTAGGTGCTTGCTTTTATAAATTTTTGAATTAGCCTTTCACTTATATTTTATTTTTTACCTACTTAATTTCACTTTAAATAAGATTAATAGGAACCATTAAAAACCCATTTATATCCCTAGCTAGTTGCTAGTTCCACACCAATTAAGGATAGAAGGCCAATGGCTTACGAAAAATACTAATCGACCACACTTATTTATTGCTTTGAATGAACCCAAAGAAACCTCTCCCACAGGACTATTATACGTAACTAAGAGTGATTCTAAGGGTGCATTTGATTATAAGCATAGAATTTGTATGAAAAAAAAAATATTTTTTAAATAATTGAATTGACTAGAATTAAATTTTAGAGAAAATGTTAATTAAAAGTATTTGATTGACTTAATTTTTTACCTAAAAATTGTTATACATTTTCAATTTTTGGTGTTTGATTGCCATTATTTTTCATAAAAATAGTCATTTTTTTTCTAGTTTTTGGTATTTGATTATCATTATTTTTCCTAAAAAATAGACATTTTTCATGAAAAGAATACATTTTTTACCTTGAAATTTGTTTATTTTTAGTATTAAATTTTACATTAATAGAATATATATTAATAAATTATACACAATTATTTTATCATTATATTTTGATAAATTATACATAATTATTTTATCATTACATTTTAATAAATTATACACAATTATTTATCAAAAATTTATATTAATATATACATATATATATCAGAATGAAGAATAAATAGTTTTGAAATAACTTAGCTACAAGAAGAAGAAACGTTTCTTCGTAGCCTGTGTGAGACATGCAATGCAGACATAAGAGATGGAGGAATGACTAATACATATGGAGCTTGGCTTTTGTTTTCTCGAATACTTGCTCTGCAATAATGGCCCCCTTTCCATCAGCTATTTTGATCTCCAGGTGGGCTTTCTGATAGAACCCCATGCCCCTCAATGCATGTGCTATGAAATCGTCGAACCCGAAGCACATTGGACAAGGCTCACTTCCAATGTGCATATATTCTTGTTGAGATGACAGACATTATTAGAACGCAGATTCTGAAACAAAATATTCAGAGGAAACTAGTTACCAGTTTCTGTACAATGAACCATCAATCAAGCAATGCATATCTTCATCCAAAAATATGAAGATGACTGCATGTACATGATGAAAATACATCAATATATCTACCACTTCCACTAAATCTGCAATCATCAAAGTCCAAGCAAGGATTCTGGTGACATGATCACTACCGTTCAAGTATCTCGGAAAACATATACAGTTTCTGCACTCTCACTATACAGTCACAAGATGCTCTCTCATCTCTCAGCCTTATCACTCACTCAATCCACTAGGTACTTACAGCAAGACAATACAAACACAACGTACCCACTGGTCTCATTCAAACAAATCATGCAAATAACGTGCATGTTACAAAATATATAAAAATTTATAGTTTCGTTCTGTCTTACAAA
Organism: Diospyros kaki; assembly: GCA_036245055.1. Lineage (NCBI taxonomy): Eukaryota > Viridiplantae > Streptophyta > Magnoliopsida > Ericales > Ebenaceae > Diospyros > Diospyros kaki. The sequence goes on from BSEG01000013.1 coordinate 4,565,938, forward strand.
TTAAATAATGTTTTGAACAAATATACTAAATATCGTCTATTAATTAAGCGGAGGTGAATCACAGCCAAGTTTCTCAAAAATCAAATCCGACATAAATGCTTCATCAGTTACACTCATAAAGATTCTAACAAAACTTTCATCTGCTTAAAATATTTTCATGACTTGCATCATAACACGCGATATCTATCTTCATGCCTTTTAATTTTTCTAAAACCAATTGTCAATTGATATGATTTTGTATATCTAATATCGCTTGAATCTCCATAGCATTAGCAATTCTTTTCGATGATTCGACAATGCTCGATAAGGGAATAATACTCTCATCCATGGGTTGAATACGTCTACCCCAATTTTTGTTAGTTTCTCTTTCGGTGCTACGCTTAATTGGAAGCATTTTTTTTGCTTAGATTTGTATCTTTACTTTTTTTCTCGTATGGTGGGTTATGAACAGTGGCGTTACTGACAACATCTCTATACAGTTCGAGACAAGCATGTAAGACCCTATGGAAGTAATAACTCATTGTTTGTCCAGATCTAAAGAAAGTAAAACTCTCATCTCGATTACGTTCGTCATGCTCGACTATGTTTAAGAAAATAGTCACTTGTTCCTCAAGTAAGACAAATCTACTATCAACCAATCCATATGTTTGTAATCGATCACATAATCTATGAAACAGATATATTTTTATCTTAAGTAAGTTATGACAAATTCTATCACTCATTCCAAACATTCGTGTAAGGGTCATTTATCTTTCAAAATCCCAATTTATACGAGGAGCCTTTGGGAGATGTTGGTTGCGATGCCTAATATCATTATATATCACAATCATTTGCATGACCATCGTCCAAAATAAACCCAAACGTTGTCGTTGCCATCAACGTTGATTTCTTATTGAAGGCATGTTATTCATTACCACGTATAAAATCAACATATAAATTATATAATATAATTACATAAACACATACAAAATATTTTCACCATTAAAAGTGAACAAAAACTCACATAATTTTACACAAATTAAAAAGTAAAGACTGGATTATTACACCATTAAACCCCAAAGAAAAGGTAAAAATAGATATTGAAAACAAAGGATAAACCAAAATGCAAACCTAGAAATAGAAGGTTGTCGACCGTCCATCAGAAAGTGGCCAAAAACCAAATAGGGTTGGGCCAGAAAGCTTACCATGGACGAAAATGGCAATGAGGATGAACGACGGTCTACAAGTCAGAATCGGAGGTCGACTTTAACGGAGATGGCGAACACGAAGATCGCTCGCTGAAACAAAGACAAAGATCGCTCACTGAAACAGAGACCAAAATCGTTATTGGTGGATGAAGACTCTAGATCAATGGTCAAAGACCAAGATTGCTCGTTGGAATAGAAAGAAAAACCAAGATCGATGGACGAAGACCAAAATCGCTTGTCGGATCTACAGAAATAAGAACAGAACGTGGACAGAAACCTTACCGTGAAAAAAGATGAAGATGCGTCGGTGGTCTGAAACTTGAAATCGGAGATGATGTTCTGCAGAGATGGCGACAAAAATGAAGTCAAAGCTGGTCTTTTGTGGAGATGGCGACGAAGCCCAATACGGAGCTCGTCATCGGCAGTGGACGGCGACGAACAAGTCGGAGATGGTAACGAAGCCCGAGTCAGGGCTCGACTTCGGCGATGGATGGCGACGAAGAGGAAGGGGACGAAGCCAGCTTGAATGGGAGAGGAAAACTCTAGAGAAATCAAGGTGGACATAAGTAAATTTGGGTATTGTGTCACGATGAATGAATTCCCTGAAAATGTAAAACTACCCACCTAGAAAAATCATTTTGAACAAAAGTGTGAAATTCGTCTCACGTGACCGAAAATTAGAACTTAATTTTTCTAAAAAACTTAACTAATCAAACACTATAAAAATTAAAATTTAAATAAAAAATAATCACTTTTCATGAAAAATATTGGCAATCAAACGCACTTGCAGAGATTGAATACAAGGGGCCAAAAGCAAAAGGAGCGGGTAGAGTTACTCCCGAGTGGCAAGGATCGAGTCGGGCAAGCCGCAGTGTGGGATTTCTTGCTCCTCAGGGGTCCTTGTGGGCGGCTCGCACTGGTCCTCCCCGTCACCTGCCAGCTAGGTTTCTGATTTACCCCCCTCACGTGACGTGAGGCAGTTCATGGGGGGCCCTCGAAGTGTGGGTTAACACCTTTTGCTCCCGAGCTCCCGTATACAAGGGGCCAAAAGCAAAAGGATCTCCACTTCACAATCAACGGGTCTGCTTCACTGGGGGACGTATGTACATCCCAGCCTTTAATTTGTTTGTTTCTTTAAATGGAAAGCAAGTATCCCTCTGGCTCTGAGATCGATGCGATCAATTGTCAAACTTCTCAGCCAAACGCGGCCTTCGGTTTTCAACAAGGTGCACACATTTCACACCCAACATCCTGTCGCCACACGAAACGCCAAATTTACTATAATCATCTTCATGCATATTCAGCAATTGCTTAAGGTTTAACATTTCTTAAGTTATATAAGTGAACAAGGCGGATTTAGGAGCGAATTTGGGGGAGGCTTGACCCCCAAATTTATAAGTCAGTTCAGGCTCTCTTCCCCCTCAAATGAGCGATCTGGGGGAGGGCTGAATTTGGAGGGACCCCTCCACACCCACCCGCGATTGTTTTAACGACCCCAACAAATCCGCAATTGTTTTAACGAATATCTAATGTTTTAGTTAAATTATGATAGTCCTCGTGGGTCCCAAAAAGCATTATAAAAGGGGCACTAGAACTGGGTTTGTAAGGCAGGGAGTCCACTCTCAATTCTCAAACTCAAAGATGTCGTCTTCTCCCCTTTGTTTGCTAGCATTGTCACTGGCTTTGGTGCTTCTCACCAATCCCTCTCTAGCTGACTTCCCCAAGCCACCCTCTCATGGCCAGAAGCCCCCTGAACCAATCGGGAAACCACCCAAGGGTGAGAAACCACCTCCGGAGCACAAGCCACCATTTAAGCCCATCGGCAAATCATCCAAGGGCGAGAAGCCACCAACCGAGCCCATTGGAAAACCACCCAAGGGCGAGAAGCCACCAACTGAGCCCATTGGCAAACCAACCAAGGGCGAAAAGCCACCGCCAAAGCACATCGGCAAGCGACCCAAGGGCGAGATGAAGCGGCAATATTCTGAGCATATTGACGGACCAACCAAGGGCAAGGTTGAGAAGCCACCAACTGAGCCCATTGGCAAACCACCCAAGGGCAAGGGTGAGAAACTGCCGGTGGAGCACAAGCCTCCCAAGGGAGAGAAGCCACCAACTCACGGCGGCCACCCTCTGCCGCACAAGGTGGCACCGGAAACTCCAGGAAAGAAACTATTTGGGCCCCACAAACCTCTATTTTGATCACCTCCTCATTCCAACTGAGGATCATCATCAGTTCGCTGCTGCTTTGTTGTTATCTACTTAGCCATTATGCGTATAAATAGAAATAAGAGCCACTGCTAGGTGGATAATCCTCGATGTCCTATTTTGCTGTTTATCTATTGTGTGATCCATCGATATATATGTATACATATGTATAGTTTGCGTCGTGGGCTGTTCATACTCCCTGCCTTCACTCTGCTCATTGTTAGCGCAGGCAGAGATGGACATGCAGCAGTACCTGTACCCTACCTTTGTTATCTATAGTTAATTTGGTTCTTTTCTTCTTTCTTATTTAAAATTCTCTATGATCTTTGGCATCATCACCGTGTTGAACTTGAACCACAAGATAAATGAAAATATTAAAACAAAAGAAAACATGGAAAAAGTTATATATATATATATATATATGATTAAAATTGTTAATCATGAAATTAATCTAATCCTCTTTTCAAATTTGTAATTTTATCAAATCTTTTTAATTTTAATAATTAGATATAAATTGGCTCTGTCAAGTGCAATTTTATCTAACATATAAAATTAATTTAGAGATATGTTAATTTGACATGTCAAATATCATATAATAATAATATTTGTAATATTTACGTTATATATTAATTTTTTTATTAGTAGCTAATTTCAAGAGCAAACCTGGTTTAAACAAGTTTCTCGCCTATGTTTAATGCATAATGCACTAGTACTAGTGATTCTAAAATTGAATTACCTTTCACTGGGACAGTAGCAAGCCTCACAAAAGATGGCAATAATATGTTTTCCTTTAATCTTGATCCTCACATCGTGTGTGTTAATTTTGTGATAAAATAGTTAATACAACTGCAATGTTGTATTGTTAGGTGGTATTATAATTTAATAATATCTATGAGGGATATCAAAAGAGGTGAAATTATTAATTTACTATTGAAAGACAATGAATCTTATATTATCACTCGTTTTTATTGATAAGCACTAGAGAATTAATGATACGTGTCATATATATATATCGTTCAATCCAAATTAAAAGGATAAGCTCACAAGACCTAATTCTTAGATCATCATCTAATAGAATCGACTTTTATTAGCATGGGCTGTGGCATATATCCAAACTTGAAAATTTTGAAGATAATTTTAAAATCTCAATTCACATCACCAAGTAAGAGATATTTGAGCTCGATAATTTTGAAGATTTAATTCGAAATATTCTATTTTACTTTAACTCTAGAAAATTTGATTCTACTGACATCTTTATTCGATTTAAAAAATTCTTCACGAGTTCAAAATAATTAAGCCTATCTTGTATAACAAATTCTTCACCAACCCAAAATAATTGAACTTGAGAATCTCGAAAATATCTCCTGTATTCTAACTCACTTCACTTATATAAAAGTCATGATCCATAAACCAATAGACTTGTATTGCTAATTATGCATTTATTATTCATTACTTTATTGAAAGGTGTGGTGATCAATCCCAAATGCTATCGTTAAATATATTACTATGTATTTAGATCATGACAACATGATAATTATTAATTTTTTATAAATTATTAATTATATAATAATTGAGTAAACTTCAATTTATATATAATTGAGTAAACTTTAATTTATGTATTAGTGCGTTGTGATATCCATGAGGCCACCACAGAAACAAAGCCAACATAAAAGTGGGCTTTCATTTCAAATGAGCCCAAAAGATGTAGCAAGGCCCAAGATAAATGAGCCTAAAATGATAAAGGCTAACAGGCCCCAACCTTTAAACGTCTTGGACTTTGGGACACACTGGTACACATATCCTAGACCCACTTTTGGACCCACTGGTGCATATGAGCTTGTTAACATTTTGGGCTAGTTTATCTTGGGCCTTACTGCGTCTATTTTAGGCTCATTGGAGATGTAAGCCCATCTGTTTGGGCTTTCTTTGTTTTGAGACATTATCGACCAACACTAATAAACTTTTAATATTCTCCCTTAATATCTTATTGCTCCATTTACTTTTAGGATTTTTCTAAAGCTTTTTATGAATTCTCTTGGGCCTCCAATCCCCTCAAATTGATCCAATTATACTCAATTTTGAGTATATCAACATCGATAGAATTGATTATAGATCTAAATTTTATGTAATCGACTCTATCTAATAAAATGAAAAACTTATTATTATTGAGATTATTTTACCCATTACTTCACCTAAATGGAGTGAGAAATTAAATAACTTGCACCCGCTTCAACTTTATCAAGAAAAATGTACATTTCTCAACAAGTCAAACTATGGAAGTATTTAAATCTAAGTACTTGAAAGTCAATACAAAAATAAATGAAATCTCCAATCAAATTAAGAGGGTCAAACTTTAATAATGTAAATACTTGCCAACAAATTCCTTAAAGCGCATTGGTTATTAGTTGCCTACCTCTAGCAGGACAGGGTGTAAAATTATTTAAATACCTTTCATTATGTGTGTTTTATGTGCATGTGTATGTATATATAATGAAAGATATTTAATTAATTAAACATGTCAAGATATCCTGAAAAATAACATCTTTAATTATTTTTTTTTTTGTTTAAAAATTATATCATCGTATTGTTAGCTTCACATCACATAAGATCTCCTTGATATTTTAAGGTTTGATGGGCTCTCGACAAGATTCGCCTGTGAAACCGTCGAATCGGGGCTGTGCCTCTATGGTAAAAGGTACGATTGGTAAGTTTAAGGCTCAAACGCAGTCCAAATCGTGGTAAAAGAAAGATTTGTTAAAGGTTTTAAAGAAGCAACATTTGTCGCTACATAAGCACAATAAGGAGTTTTAGAGCAGAACCGATGATGGCAAGGATAGCTTTCGATGGTCGTGACTCATCACATACAGGCGATGGGGATGTGTCATCCATTTGGGAGTCAATATCGAAGGTTATAAACCCTATAGTCGACGACCAAGATTTGATAAAAGATAATAAGATAAGTCGCAAAAATCTTAGCTTGTTAGGAGCGGAAGCCTAGTCACCTCGAGTCTCAAAATCGAGTTGTGGGGATAGGCCATTCGGGCCATTGGGCAGGAATTTGAAGATGGATATAATGGATGGGGCAGTCTTGTCAAAAATTACAACGCGACATATGCTAGACTTTGATCGCCGGTTGGTAGGTTCGACGGCTCTGATGTCGACTCCCCAATGGGCAGACGTTGTGGAAGAAGACAAAGCTAGGTAGGTGGTGATGATTTTGTTAGGAGCAAGTCAGCAACCCAACAATCAATAGGATGCAAACCAAGTTATAGGTCGAAGTAAAATCAAGGTGTACTATGCATAGGCTTTTGGCTCACAACAGCTGAATAATCACATGAGGGAGGAAGATCAACGAGCTCTTGGTCTGGGCAAGTCCTTCCTAGTAGTGGTTGGGAGGCTTAGACCAAGGCTTATGATAAGAATTTAAGGACTCCTATGGCTCCTTCGATTAGCAATGATGGTGGTTTGAAACCATCTTAGGCTAGTTTGATAGGCTAAAGTGGTCTCTGGATTCTTTCCAAGCTTGATTATACTCATCTCCCAAGGTTTAGAGAATGGCTTTCTAAAAATGAAGTTGCTTATGGATATTCTTAAGGAGAACTTGACTTTCTAGCGCAACACATTGGTAAGATATTTTATTGAAAAAAGATTACCTTTCTAGTGGTTCAGTCAATTGCTATGAAGTTGTGGAACCAATATGGACTCGTTGAGGTAATTTCTAACAATAATGGCTTTTATTTATTTCGTTTTGATACGCAAGACCATATGTTAGTTGTCTTTGATGTTGGTTTATGGCACTTTGTGTGTAGGCCTTTATTCTTAAAATGTTGGGAACCTAGGATGATTATCCTACAAGAATCTCACTCATATATTCCCATATGAGTCAAATTCATAACGTGCCTTTAGAGGGATTGTCCATAAGAGGTATTGTAGCTATCTCTTGTGGGCTGGGGGAACTACTTCATGCAGACCCCCCGATTGAAGATAGATCTAGGTTGGGGTTTACTAGGGTGTGCATAAAGATGCATATGTCTTCTTCTTTTCCTAAGTTCATTGCATTGGATCAGGGTTTAGATGAGTTCACGAGGGAGCCCAAGGTTGCATATTTGCCTATTGAATATCAATGGGTTCCTTGAGTGTGTTCTCACTATCATGTGTTTGACCATAGCCTTTCCAATTGTCTTACGATTCCTTGTCCAACCCAAGATGAGACGTGTAATGCCCAAAGGGATAAGCCTACTCCTACAAATAATAGGAGAAAATGGGTTGAAGTTATTCAAAGAAAAGAGGTTCTGACACAATTTGCTACTCACAAGAAGGAACCCTCTCCCGTGTCCGTAATTGAAACTATTGTTAATGCATCTAAGGCTACTCCTATTTAGTCAGCTGAGCTGAGGTCATTAATGGAGAATAGATTTTGTTTGCTTATGGAGAAATATATGGATATTCTTTCACTTGAGGAATTGACTATAATACCCCGAGAGCCCAAAGAAATTAGTATATATCGAGGATAGTGTAAGAAAGAAAACAACACCAGCTGGATACCTTTTGGGTTGAATGTAGGCAAGGAACTCCCAAGTTAAGCGTGCTTAACCTGGGGTAATCCAGGGATGGGTGACCCCCCTAGGAAGTTCGTGTAGGCCCATCAGGGTAAGTTGTTCTGGTCCTTCCTATCACTCGATACGGGATGTTACAAGTGGTATCAGAGCCGACCCTCGAGCCTCTGAGCGTGACGGTAGGGCAAACCTCAGCGAGGAGGCTGAGTCCTGAGGGGGGCGTGTAGGCCCCTATGGGGGGTGCATGTAGGCACCTTAGGCGAATCCCACATCGGCCACGCAAGGGGGGAGAGATCTGGGACCGGTTGTAAGGTTGCATGACGAGGACGACATGTGCTTAAGGAAGGGAGAATGTAATACCCCGAGAGCTCAAAGAAATTAGTATATATCGAGGATAGTGTAAAAAAGGAAATAACACCAGCTGGATACCTTTTGGGCTGAATGTAGGCAAGGAACTCCCAAGTTAAGCGTGCTTAACCTGGGGTAATCCAGGGATTGGTGACCCCCTGGAAGTTCGTGTAGGCCCATCAGGATAAGTTATTCTGGTCCTTATTATCGCTCGATACGGGATGTTACATTGACCCTCCATATTGAAGAAGAAGTTATGGCCAAGACAGAGATAGATATAGAAAATCATGGTAAGAGAAGTCATATAGAAGATGAGAATTCTAGATCAGACAAGATAGATAGCTCCAACTTGGGGTATATGCTTATGAAATCTAAGTCCCAGTTGAAGAATAAGAGGAAGAAAAAGAATGCCCTTGAGAGAGCAAAAAAGGATTATAGTGCAACGAGTCTATTTATTACTGATCTAACTTCATGATTCTAGCATTCTTCTCTTTTCATATGTCATAAGGTTAGTTCTATGTTAACTTTGTGTCTATTTTGTGTTTGATTTTTGTTTCTTCGTGCTTACTAGATGGATGGCTTAGCGTAAGCTATAGACACTTTGTAGTCTTTTTCTGTCAATATATTTTACTTAAAAAAAAAAAAACATGTTTAATACAGAGTAGATATATTAGTGTAATTTCAAAATATATGAGTCATTTAATAGAGTTTACTTCACCCTTAAGGATGTGAATTTTAATTTTTCCTATCTTTTTGCAAGCTATCATAATTTAGTAATTAATCTTACCTTGCAAGGAAGAACACAAAATAAGAGAACCCTTCTCCTAATAAGTATAGCTTAAGTGCAGTGGGGCTTCATCCGGGGCTATATCAGAGACCAATATATAAGACTCATTTAACATGTGTACTTTAATTAATTTATTATTTGACAAATGTCAAAAGTGAAATGCAATTCCATGGTTTCCATTTTATTTTTAATTATTTAAATCTTGTTAGAGGTTCCACCTCCCCAAGGGCACATCTTATGGCCTTAATTTCCTTTTGTACATGGTCCACTTATATATATATTTTATAATTTTCCAGTGTTTCCAGGGACAAGAAGAAAAATATTACAAACTTTGAAAAAGGATAGCATAGCAGCCCCACACGTGTCTATTCTCCTTTCCTCCTAAGTAGAAACCAAATTGAATTTCTTTTACTGGAGCCTGGACTTAATGCACTGTGACCCTGGTTTGTGTTATGTTAATGATTGGATGGTTTTAAAAAATAAAAAATAGCTGTTATGTGCAATAATGAGATCAAGTATGATAATATGATAAAATGGCCCATAACACATTAGATAAGTCCATTAAGAAATTCATAGGTTGCATGGCTAGGTTAAAGAGGTGATCGAGTAAGGAATTCTTGACACTCAAGTGGCTACGAGACCATATTGCAAAGGGACCATATGCAACATGCAGTCAAGTGAGTCAAGAGACTATGCAACATGCACTCGAGTGATTAAGGCTCACTTGAGTAAGCCGAGGGGCAATGCATGCCCGAGTGAGGTGATTGTCGAAAGATCATGAGACTATACTATTAAAGAGTAACACCAATACTTGATTAATCATGTCATATACGATCAAGTAACCTTTTGGAAGTCTCTCTCAAAACATTATCAAGAGACCCTTACAAGTCACTCACCTACAAAAAAGTATATGAGAAACTTTTATCGACTGTCCAAACCATGAAGCCTCTTTTTAGACCATGCGAGAGACCTTCCCAAGCGATTATAGACTCTAAGAGACTTGATTTTTAGACATGAGACTAAGAAGAATCAGTCAAACTCACCTTCGATATGTCCACAAATAAATCTAGATAAATTTCCAAAGATGCTTGTTGAGAAATGTAGCTTTTTTGTTATTCTTATCTCTATACATAAGAGAACCACCCTCGTTATTCAGGCATACTCAAAATTCTAATATTACTGTAATTCTACTTACTCTTTGCCTTCTACCTACTCATTTTAAGACTAACTTAGACATCAAATGGTCCGTATGGGACACTGACTCACATCCCTAAATTGTTTCTTCCTTATAATTCACTCAAATGTAGGTCACTCACAAACGAGTCACTCGTGATCTCATCGAAATACTCCTGCACATTAAAAATTTACTATTGTATTTAAATAACAACAATAGTTGAGATAATAATTATTATTATTTTCTTATAATAATTTTTCATATTTTGTGGTTTAAAAGTATATGATAAAAAAACTCTCATCTTAATAAATCTTTTTATTTAATTTTAATTTTGAAGTCAAATTAATTATTATATTTTTAAAAAATATAAATCATAACTGTTTGAGTTATGCTTATGATTATAGGAGATTATTTTAATCGAGAATAAAATTAATATTATAAATAAAAATATAAATTATAATATTTTAAATTAATCTCAAACTATAATAATTAAATTGACCTCAAAGATGAAATAATGACTAATAATAACTTATTTGACTAGTTTGAACTCTTTCGCCAAAATTAAAAAACATCTGGTGGAGAACGTCAAACCGGAAGTCACGTGCATACAGATTAGTCAATGCACATGCCCGTTGACCTTTCCCATGACGGTGTTCAAATTTGCAGCGCCAGCACCACGGGGCTGCCCAGAAACCAGTAACCTATGGCCCAAGAAACATTTTAGGAAAGTGGACCCACTCTTTTTCTCCTGGGGCCCATCCATACAAAACCTTTATATTCTTTTATAAAATAAACATTATATTAAAATATATGCCTGAAAGTGAACCGGCCAAGTTCATCCCTTTACGTTAAATCTGTCTGTGTTTAATTAGTTCAGTCTACACTTATTAAATTCCTTATATTTTAAAAATCAACTTTAATTAAAGAGAAAAATTAATCTCTGGTAATCAAAAATTACCTTGAAATTTTTTATTTTTATTTAATTTTAACTATGATAAGATACCCAATAAATTAGACGTGACAAATGATAGAAAGCTTTTCTTTTTCTGCGACCATGGTATTTCTTTTTGACCAAGTAAAAGATTGATTTCTCTTGATAAGATGCCTAAGTAATCTTCTGGGTAAATTCTTGCTGATGGGTCCATCCTAATTTTCAAGATATTGGTATCAACGGGGTGGTTCCCACCATGTAATATCATAGCCTAAAACAAATAATATTCACATAGAATTTTGTGGGAAAAATAATATAACATTAGTATTTTACAATCATATTAAGTTAATTTGAAGAGGTGGTGATACTAATTGAGTAATATTATATATATTAATTCTTTAACTATTAAACTTAAAAAAATAAATTATATTGTTCTATATAATTTATTAAAATTTTAATTACCTATATATAATATATAATTAATGATTCATGTAACTGAACCAAAATTGTTATGCACCAAATCTATTTATTCTCCGTGTAGAAGAGAAGTTAGAATCCAACCTTTCTTTCAAAAGAGAAGGAAATATTTTGTTTGAAAATCTCTTTGAATACATTCACTGGTGGATCGAATCTCAGTGCACTAAGAGAAATTTGGAAGAAAGATCCAACTTTTTGAAACTATTTAATTAATTCGCCACCTCAATCTTCATAGCAAAGCAAAGGCCTGTATACATATATATATATATATATATATATATATAGGATCTCCAAAAACTTGCATGAAATATTAAGAAGGTGGCTGGCTAGCTAGCTAGAACAAGAAGATGGAGAATTCCGGCAAGAAGAAGGAGAAGGAAGAAAAAGGCCAGGATGAAGTCCGGTACAGGGGCGTTCGCCGTCGGCCGTGGGGAAAGTACGCGGCGGAGATCCGGGACCCGTCCCGGCAGGGAGCTCGGCAGTGGCTGGGAACCTTCGACACGGCGGAGGAGGCGGCTAGAGCTTATGATCGAGCCGCATTTAAGCTGAGGGGCCATCTAGCCATCCTGAACTTCCCCAGTGAGTACTACTCGAGGCTCAAGAACTCTCCTTACTCGCCGTTAATGGGGTTTCCGGGCGGCAAGGAGTCGGACTGTGGAAGTTCGTCGTCGAGAGGGCAAGTGATTGAGTTGGAGTGCTTGGATGACAAGGTGTTGGAGGAGCTTCTTGAGCCGGAGGAGGAGAAGAAGAAGAGGAAGTAGTGAATCGATATATATATATATATAAATAATTGATGCTGTTTGAGGTTTTGCCTGCGCCTTTTCATCTTCTTTCTTTGCTTGTTGAGTTCTTCTCTAGCTAGCTATGGCTACTTCTTGTTTCTATGAGGAAATGAGAAGTAAAAACAATAAGATTGAAACCCAACACTCCCCCCACAAAAAAAAAACAATAAGATTGGCAAACGTTCAGCTGTATTTGGCTCATAATTATTATGAGAACCATATAGCAGTCGGTAGTTCAAATTCTTGTGATTCTCTAGATGCGATGCTTTCCAATTTCAGTTTTCCTGAGAGAGAACAACAAACCAGCAGTTTCTAGGGGTTCACATGCTGATTAATCCAATATTTGAGTAGTTTATAATCTTTGTTTTTTCGTTATTAATTCTCATGTTTGCTTTCAGATCCGTGTAATAAATTCAATCGCTTTGGGTCATCAAGTGCTGCTGAATTGAGGGTTACTAAGATTCTAGATTGCTTTAGCTCTGGATTTCGGTAATTTATGAACAGAAGATGAAGGGAAGGTAAATTAGGGCCAATGAACAAATTAGATAGTTTACTACCCAATTGGCCCTCGATTAACTGCGTCAGTTTTCTTATGATATATAAATGGTCATGCGCTAGATTGACAGTACAGTAATAGTGAGAGACTGATCATCTCACTTTATTTTTTGAGCTAAGATCAGTGTTGTAGAAAGCTAATCAGGAATCCAAAGACAAGAATAAAGGTTAATCAAGATCATTCCTTGGATGGGATATGGATAACAGATACAGCAAAAAGGCTTCATTTAAAGCACAGTAATTAGTTAATTAGGACATATGCAGTAATATACTTTGAATTAAGATTGCATCAGAGAGGGAGTAACAGTGGAAAGATAATACATATATAATCAAGACAAAATCCAACAAAAAGTAAGGTTTTCTTAGATATTCTGAATCGATCTCTCTGTCCTGTCAAATTGATGTCCCCGCAAATGGCCCCAAAATGGGGAATGAGATCAAGATTTGATGCTAATTTTGATCTGCAGATAATTGTTTAGTATCTTACTTTCGTTCAATGTCTTTGCGCTGATTACAGCTTTAATTGTGTCAACAACTTGCGAGGGCTGCTCCGCAATCTTAATTTCCAGTGACCAGTGCAAAGCATTGATTAATCAATCATATGATTTGATTCATTTCAACACAATTAATTAGAGGCTCTCCTCCTGCAGGTGCATATATGCAGTGGTAGACGTGATTTGTTTCTTGCATCTACACTAGTATATTTATTTTGCGGAAACCCCACCAAGTTAATTAACTAGGGGTTCCTTGGAATAAGCATAGGATCATTTGACCTCATCATTTGTCATTCATTATTTTGATATATAATATTATATTACTAGAAGCATTTGAATTTGGCTGCAAAGTTTTTTTTAACTGTTGGCTACAAAGTTATCTTTGATTTAAACCAAAAAAATAGAAGAATTTGAAATGATAACAAGATAGGTATCATTCAAATGGCAGACGACTTAAAATTCAATCATTTCAAATTACAAATTCCAAATCATATCATTTGAAATCATCTATATATATATTCAAATGCAAGGAAAGAAAATATATGAAGTCTTAGATCTCTTCAAGCACAAATTTAATTAGTAGGGATAGGAGTCTATCGTAGGAGGAGTTACATTGGTTGCCGCTTTAGTTAGTACTTCTTCTTTTATTTATTTATTTATTTTCGAGTGATCAATACAAATAGCCTACAAAGGGGTCAAAGTACCAAGAGACAAAAGGCCTTGGGCCATTCCACAGAATCCAATCTCAGGCCACTTAAAAAATAGGCTGCAATTAATACATGAACTTGCTGACAACAGTAAACATAAAAGGGCTCAAAAAGACCATATAGCAGACCAATAACAATGATAAAACACAAACCCTGAAAGCTACTACATTTGTTGAGAGTGTTGCCTGAGATCACTGTCACCAAGAATGTCGGAGCGATACGTCGGAACGCCAGAAACATATCGTCGCCATCGCTTAACCTCAACGCCCCATACCAGGTCAGGGCCTTGGCACCATCCCAGAGAAAAAACCTTCGCCGCTACACTTCGAACCATCTTGGAAACCACACCGCATCTGTCTTTATTTTCAGCAAGAACCTGCCTTTGATGGCAGATAAGAGGGCGGAGCGGGGATAGAGAAGCAAGCTACCAGATGAGAAAAAAGTCAGGGTCAATCCATCAAAGCCAAAATTGCCCAGAAGAGAAGTAAGATGTCGGATAAATGAGCTAACTGCAACTAGGAACCAAACAGAACTCCACAACTAACACTGATAAGAGGAATTGGGCAGAGAAGCAATCCTTAATACCTCTTTTTTTAAGTTAGCAAAAAAAGTAAATAAATAAATCTATCTTACAAATGTTTGGCCAATAAACAAGAAACAAATAATTTTCTTAATTGGTTCTAAAATGGTTTTCTTGAACCATTAAGTTAGCAAAAAGTATTTTGGTTTTAATTGCATCTTCTTGGCCTTGCTCAATTTTTTGCCGATCTATAATTACAGTGTATTGTTATTTAACAAGTGTACTCTTTTGATAGAAACCTTCCTTTTTGGTGCGTTTATGTTCACTTATACCCTTTCCCTTGAGGGTCTAAATTTGGCAAGCTTGGTGCTTGCCCTTATGCTGACCATGACCTATATATTTAGGACATCTTTCTCCCCTTATAACTTTAAAGCTAATTTAGTTAGTCTTTTTAATTTGTTTTGCAATAGCTCTAATCCCATGTCCATTTATCCCTGATCCATCCACGCTACAATAATTCGTTCTTTAACTGTTCTGTTGGCCGAGGACCTTGGGAGGTCCTATTTTATGTCTTTGGTCTGTTTGGCCCCCTCTCATGTCTCACTTTTGTGTATGGGTTCGAAGTTTGCTCTTGTTCTGTTTTTTTTTTTTTTTTTTTTTTTTTTTTTAAAAGTAGTGGGGCTTTTTGGGTTTTGTAGTTTAGGCACCTTTAAAAAAAAAAAAAAAAAACCTTCAGTTCTAATTCATGATTCATGAAGTACATAAGCTAAATAAATCTCTGAAAGGGTAATTAACCTCCAGTGCACACACAGATATACATGCTAATCAATCAAGAGCTTTAGTGACGAATGAATATTTTTATTACATTTTGTTTTAACATTAGTCATTTTTATTAATTGGTAATAAATTTATTATATTTTAAAATATTTTATTAATTAACATTAAAATAATCTTATAATATTACTAAGGGGCGTTTGTTAAAATGAGCAAAATAAGATGTATCAAGATAAGTTTGGAATGTATTCTAGATCAAGATATGGAATGATCAAGATAAGACTGGAAAGCATTCCAAAATTTTTATCAGAGTGTTTGTTAAATTTTTTAAAATCCACTGATAATTGTATTTTTTTTTATGTGTTTGTAAATGCAAATGATAAGCATTAAGATAAGAGTTTTTTTTATCAAAATATCCCTATTACCAAATTTATGATTAAAATAGTATTTTATGATTAATATGAATTTTAAAAAAAATTAAATTAAAATTAAAAATAAATTACAATAATTCTACCTAGATAATTAAAAATGGCCAAAACATATTTTCATAATAGGTAATAAAATATAAAATAATTTAAAAATTGGTGAAAGAAATTATATTAGTTAATAAAATATATATTGAGAGAGGGAAATTTAAATTTTTAAAATCAATTAAATGAATAATGTCATTTAAAATTTAAAAATTATCAAAACACATAACAATTTAAAAATATATTAAATAATATTAATTATAAGACTTAAATAAATAAGTTTTTTTTAATAAATTTAAATCTTTAAAATTCATTAAATGGCATTAACTATTCTATAAGGGGCATATAAGTAATTGAATCTTATTTTGAAAGAGCCAGATAAATTTATCTGAAGGGGGAGGTCGAATAAATTTTT
The DNA here is from genome assembly GCA_036245055.1 of Diospyros kaki. Classification (NCBI taxonomy): domain Eukaryota; kingdom Viridiplantae; phylum Streptophyta; class Magnoliopsida; order Ericales; family Ebenaceae; genus Diospyros; species Diospyros kaki. The sequence continues at coordinate 4,582,323 of BSEG01000013.1, forward strand.
CTTGAAATGGAGAGATAAAAGGTCACGTGAAGACTTTTTCAGAAGTGGTCAGATAAGCTTAACAAACACGTTGGAAAGACCAAACATCCAGATTGATTCTCATATCTGACTTTTTCTCCCTCTTATCTTGATTAGAGTGTGTTTATTAACCAAGATAAGAGGGAGAAAATGTCAGATATAAGAAGTATTCCAGATGTTTGGTCTTTTCAACGTGTTTGTTAAGTTTATCTGACCATTTCTGAAAAAAACCTCACGTGACCTCTTATCTCCCCCTTTCAAGATAAATTTATTCGACCTCCTCCTCAGATAAATTTATCTGACTCTTTCAAGATAAGGTTCAATTACTTATGTGCTCCTTATAGTATAGTTAATACCATTTAATGCATTATAAAGATTTAAATTTATTAAAAAAATTATTTATTTAAGTCTTATAATTAACATTATTTAATATATTTTTAAATTATTATATGTTTTGACAATTTTTAAAATTTAAATGCCATTATTCATTTCATTGATTTTTAAAATTTAAATTTCTCTCTATATATATATATTTTATTAACTAATATAATTCCTTTCACCAATTTTTAAATTATTTAATTTAATTTTATATTTTATTATCTATTATGAAAATATGTTTTGGCCATTTTTAATTATCTTGTGGAATTATTGTAATTCTAACAATAATTATTTCTACTTTTCAACTATTTTTAAATTTATTTTTGAATATGAATTTAGAAAATAAAATATTAATTTTAATTTTAATTTTAATTTTTTTTAATCATAAAATACTATTTTAATCATAAATTTGGTAATATAGATGTTTTGGTAAAAAACTCTTATCTTGATGTTTATTATATGTATTAACAAACACATAAAAAAAAAATACGATTATCAATAGATTTCAAAAAATTTAACAAACACTCTGATAAAAATTTTAGAATTCTTTTCAATCTTATTTTGATCCAAAATACATTCTGACCTTATTTTAATGCCTCTCATTTTAACAAACGTCCCTTGACAAACACACCCAAAATAAATAATGCCTATAGTTATATGTTGCTAGCTGCTCTAGCCAATTGTTGTACACCTAATAGATCTTCCAAAGCGGACGTCCGGAAACCTCGCAATAAAGCCTTTTCCTCTCCCGCAAAATCGTATTTATATGCATGCGGCATAGTTTAAGATTCTTGTCTCCGTTGTCATGTTGCCATTTACACGCTTGACAAAACTCCAGACAGTCTTCTAGCTAGGGAGTCGAAAACTCTTGGAATTTTTAACATTAAATATGTTATTTGATGATAGAGTTTTGAAACATTAATAGTTAGCCTTTTGTTGATGATTATTTATTGTATGGTAAATAGTAATCATTAATTACTAAATGATTATCAATGAGTAGAATTACAAATATTAAGTATCATACAAAATATCAAAACTCTCTGTTGGAATAGCATTTTAATTTGTTTCTCTATATGTATAGATAATTGCGTGTCCTGTTGAAAACTTTTGACAAATCAAACTCTCCCGTTGATATCTTTCATAATCATATATACGTGTACACTTCATTTGATCCTTATTCTCACTAGCTAGTAGACTGAATAACAGTAGCCAAGTTTAGAAGCTTTTGGATTTTGGCGAAGCAGTAACCATCAAATTGCATCACCAGCCTTATCCATGTTTATGTTTACAGAAAAGGGTTTCCATGAGCTTTGAACTTTAAGTCCTGAGATGAACATAAACTTCACTGTCTCCCAAACTTCAAGATCCCCGTCATGTTCTGGGTGCATGTTAAAACAACACAATCCTAATTTCATCAAAACAACGACAACACAATTCTTATTGAACCTACCATTTATCTAAAAACAAGAAACAATACTGTCCTAAACTTTCATCCCATTAAATGAGTTCCGATTACATAAATTCTAAAATTAATTAATCTCCACACATTTTTATCCACGGTCATGTATATTTATATCTGCGGTAGGTGATGTCATATCCTATATTACGTCTAAGAGTTCCCGTCAATTCCTTTCCCTTAATTTTTTACTCCAACTCGCCTCATATAAACTTCTATATGACCGGTCTTTTCCTCTCATTTCCAAATCTTAATTTTGGGTGTTAAACTTTGACAAATCAAACTCCATGTTGAACTTTCTTGATGTTTACATTTTCACTAGTATCGGTGAACAGCAATAGTAGACTGTGAACAACAGTGAAGGCCAAAACTTGTAGATTGATCAAACAAGTAACATATATAACATATGGACATCATCAAGCTTATATAGATAGATAGATAGATAGAAGTCATAAACCTTTTTTTTTTTAATTTTTGCCAAGTCATGTTAAGCATTTGATTATGGCAGATTAATAGGGGGCATAGAAAATAAAACTTATATTTTTGGGTACGGGCCCTTCAAGATCAAGGATGATCAGAAACTTCACCATTAATATTTCTTCTTCTTTTTCTCCTCACATTCAAGAAGCTCCTCCAACAACTTGTCATCCAAGCACTCGAACTCAAACACTTGCTGTCCTTGGCGCATTGAAGAAGACGAAGACGAAGACGAAGCCACGGCCGCCGAGGAGGGGCCGCCGCCGCCGCCGCCGCTTGGCATATTGTACTCCTCGGGAAAATTGAGGACGGCCAAGTGACCCCTCATCATATAGGCGGCGCGGTCGTAGGCTCTCGCTGCCTCCTCCGCCGTGTTAAACGTTCCCAGCCAGACCCTGACGCCTTGCCTCGCCGAGTCCCGTATCTCAGCCGCGAACTTCCCCCATGGCCGCCGCCGGACGCCTCTGTACTTCACTTCCGCCCCCTCCTTCTCGTCATTTGTCATCTTGCCCCTACCGCCCTCCTCCATGAATATTGATTGACTGGTTTCCTTTGAATTGTCTCGGGCTGAACTAATAAAGAATGCTATTAATACGGGTTGGAAAACGGGTCCCACGCCTTTACGTGGCATATCGTTCGGCTGAGAAATACCCCACGTGTTTGAGAACCTGCGATGGGGACCAGGGCTTGTGTCCAGTGCACCTGGATAGTCAACGCGATGGCTTTGGAATTCACTTTGCCCGTGTGAAGCTCTTTGTTTCTAGAGAAAATTGAAGTGGAAAAAGTTCGTTAAAACCTCCAACATTCATTAATAATCTTCTCACCATCCCACACACGTGCACATTTCTAAGCATCCTTAATTGACGTGGACGCCGTCACCTGACGTCATCCCCCATGCACACGAACATTTTCAATTTCGACAACTTCCATGTAGTCAAATATTTGCGTGCAAGTAATTCTATGTGTCGATGTGTTCTTGCGGAAGTTTCTTAAGTTTTTGAGTTTTTTTTTTGGTTTAATTTTAGGAGTTTAATTAGCGGTTCATTATAATGATCTTAGTTACTAAACTCTCACCAAATTAAGCTATTATCAATCTAATAAATGATATTTAGATGTGACATGCAAGAGATTGGTTATAATTTACTTGTGGACGTGGCCCTATTGAGATTATCTATTAATTAGTTGGGTCAAAAAGCTTCATATATATATATATATGTTGTTATTTCTACACACTTTTGACATATAACTAAGCTACTATGCATTTCTTTTTCTGATTAATTAATTAATTAATAGCTAAGCCCACATCTTGAAACAATTTATTTAAGGGTATATTTATTTATGCATAAATATATATAGGGTGACGGCTTTCATGTTTTAATTAATTAATGATAATTATATAAAGGACCTAAGAAGCTAAAGCATTAATGTGGTCCAAAATCTAGCTAAATGTAAGGGAGGCTCATAATTAATTATCTAACTAACTGGGATTTGATTCGCAAGCGCAGATATGGGCAGAAAAATTAATTTACTCAACTAGGGGTAAGTGCATGTAACCAGATTAATTTTATAATAATAATCTGGTTACATTTATTAGTGGAGGGGAACGTATATCTGATTAAATTAAGCAATCCGAATCGATGGATGAATGGATATGGAGAGAGGGGAACCCTTCTAGATTTACGAATCCCTCCATTTGATGCATTGCGTTCGTTAACAGCACCAAGGCAAGGCTGATGGATTTTGTGGCACTTTGAGTGAACCTAGTGTTGCCTTATTATAAGTTCCTCGACATTCGCTAATTTTTTAAAACCAAAAGAAGCCGGGATGACGTCAAAAGAGACGAGGGTGACGATGGCAGTATGACGTAAGATTGCACCATGCTCTGTACATATATGAATCATTAATTATATAGGTATTTATTATTAATGTATGAATATTGTTAATATTTTGTATAGAGCATTAAGAATAAATGTACAAAAACATGACCCCCCAACAAAAAAAGAAAAACCACAACAAAGGCACATTTCTCAACTTAAAATAAAATTTAAATTAAGTGACGAATGACTCAAAATAACATAAAAAGGTTTTGTATGAATAATTGAGACAAGTAAGAAAACCCTATTAAAAAAGATAACACGACCTTATAGATTATCTTTGAAACATAATTAATCATTCATAGACTTAACATTTTAAGTACACATGAAAATATCTAGTATTTATTTAAATAATAATACGATCAAATCATGTGTCACTTTTTATTTCTATTATTTTTAAGATATAAAAAATTATTATGTTATTCACATTAGATAACATAAACTTTGTCTAATGTGGATAAAATCAGAGGGCATAGGCCTCACTCCCTCCTTCCACACCCCCTAGTATGCTTGCATCGGGTAACACGCGAGCATCAAATCATCTCTACTAAAACATAATAATAGATTAATCTTAGTATTGACTTTAGTGACAAATGTTGTGACGGTGTTTTAGATGTCAACAACAAAAAGTTGTCCTAAATTATGTTTAAAGTAAAATTTCAAAATATGAGGCAAATGTTATATAAACAAAGATGGTACATGAAGAGGGCTAGCATGGAACCAATGGCCACACATATTTGTTTTGTACCTAATTGTGACGTGATTGTAATACACTACGGTGGGCCTTTATTTATCTTTATGGAGTGATTGGGCGGTTTAAGGTGGGCCGAAAACAAAATGGGCCCCATAAAAGGCCCAAGCCCAACTCAACTGCCATTTCAGATCTTCACTGGGCGAATTGAGCGCTGCGGAGACCGGAGAAGAGGAGGAACTCATTCAATTCCTCACTCACACCTCAACTGCAACTGTGAAGAAGTAGAAGCCATTGAACTATCCAATACTTCTGCAAACAACAATGAAGATTATGGTGGCGATAAAGCGAGTCGTCGACTACGCCGTCAAGATCAGAGTCAAACCCGATAAGGTATCCCCTAAATTTTCTCACTTTCAGTTTCCGATTTGCCCCATTTTCAGGACTAACCGGCTCCCGGATTCAACCAGACCGGTGTCGAGACGGCCAACGTGAAGATGTCGATGAACCCCTTCTGCGAAATCGCCCTGGAAGAGGCGCTCCGAATCCGGGAGGCGGGTCTGGCGTCGGAGGTGGTCGCCGTCAGCATGGGCCCCCGGCAGTGCGCCGACACCCTCCGTACGGGACTCGCCATGGGCGCTGACCGGGGAATTCACGTCGATTCGCCGGATGCCCTTTACCCGCTTTCCGTCGCGAAGCTGCTAAAAGCGCTGGTTGATGTCGAGAAGCCTCAGCTTCTAATTCTCGGGAAACAGGTTCGTTCGATTTGGGCTTCAAAATTAGTGTATTTATAGATGTAGTAGCAGTGTGATAGTGTGATTCGTCTGTTAAAGGTAAGGGGAAAAATTTTTCAACTCCTATAAGATGAGCCTTGTTGAACGGCAGCAAATGCTGGATAGTAAAGTAGCAACTTGTGCAGAATACAAGCGCAATGGCCTACAGAAAAAGATAGAAATAGAAATGGGGTTATTCTTATCAAGGTTGAAATGCCTTTTGTTAGAGGTAATATTTGTAAGATACAATTAAGACGGTTCAGTTAGTGAGAAGAAAACCATTAGTGGATGAAATGAACAAATATCTAGCAAAAGAGGTAGATGGAGACGAAAAAGATATTATATTAGGTACAAGGGCCTTATAGAAGATAAGATCATAGATAGAAGTGACTGTGTGAGCTAGAATTCATGGGATAAAGGCTTGGTATGTTATTGTTGTTTACTTTCTCCCTCTTGCTTCCTTTCTGTGTGTAATCTATGTAATCATTATGAGATCTGAGACAGTTGTTTAATTGGGAGATATGCAATTATTTACCATTGGTTTATACTCAAGTTACTGGAAACAAAAATGATTGGAGAACAAATTCCATTCCTCATTCAACTATGGAACATTTAGGTCCTTTTTCCCCTTTAGTTATACCTACGAGCAGCATAATATTGATTTTCTGAGGCTCTATTTCTCTAGGGTGGTTGGAAATCAGCATAATATTGGTTTATACTCAAGTTTATGTTACCTTACTGAAAATCAACCGCTACCTTATGACAACGAGGTTATCCTGCAGGCGATCGATGATGATTGCAATCAAACAGGCCAAATGGTAGCAGGACTTCTCGATTGGCCCCAAGCAACCTTTGCTTCCAAGGTAAGCTGCAGCATACAAAAAGTTTTTGTTTGTATTTTCGTATCGTTCCTCTAGTTGGTGAGACTTGAAGATTAAATCATAAAAAGAAAAAAAAATCAATTCAAATATCTTGGATCAATTGCGCAAAAAGACGATTGATATGGCTTCTCTTCTGTAATAAGTTTAATTGTTTTCCTTTGTCTCTACTCATCACTAGAAACATATTTGAAGAATGTTCTGAAATGTAGCTTAACATACCTTCTCTGATTTCAGAAACTTTGGTTACCCACGTAGCTAAATTTAGCCTGTTGTGCCTTACTACAACCTAAGCTAATTTATGGTGCTAAGTAAAGCATCTTGCACTTTCTTTTCATTTTAGGTATATTAGTTTGTCCAATGACTCTTATCCAGCTCTCATCAATGATGATCTGATGGTGCTTGTAACTTCTAGGGAATTATGTGGGTAACTATTCTAAAAATATGCTCATCTTAGTTAAGACTCAATGTGCTTGCTGTAGTTGTTGTGAATTGCAGTAAGTATTTGTGGGCTTTACTCCCTCCTTGTTGGAGGATAAACATAAAACTTAGGTTTCTTTTTAGCTTGGGTGGGGGTAATAAATAGAAACGCATCATCAGCACATTCATTTCTCATTCTCAGCTTTATTATGTCAAGCCAGCAAGTAGAATCAACTGAAAAGTTATTATTCCATTAGTGCAATTCTTTGTTAGTATCTTCTAAATGATAACCACACCCCCCCCCTCCCCGGTCCAAAAATAAAAATAAAAATAAAATAAAATTCTACATTGCTTCACAATATTGACTGCAAGTGGTGATGCCAAATTTTTCTGTTATCCCTGATCAATTAAACATCTATATATTTTTATTTTCCTCTAAAAAATTTCACGTAATGATCTTTTCTCCATTATCTGATGCTTGTATTAGGTTGTACTGGACAAACAAAATCAAGCAGTGACAGTGGACAGAGAGGTGGACGGTGGCCTGGAGACGTTGTGCTTGGACTTACCTGCAGTAATCACGTACTATCCAATACCTAATTAGTTTTTTCCCTCCCGCCTGATCTTGTTTCCTTCTCTTATAATTTCCTCTATTTAAAAAAAAAAAAAAATTGCTAGCAGACACATGGTTTGCCTTTCTGGAGCAAACATCTGAATCTATCAAAGCTATTCTTTGTTCTCCTTTAAATCATATGAACTCAAATGCCCAGTATCCACAGAAAAAAATTAGAAGCTATAGATCTTGACTGACAAGCTGTGGAACATGCATGTGAAAGGGATTTATCTACTTTAGTGAGGAACTTTTTATATGCAAAATTGCATGGGTGAGTTGTTGCTAGTTTGATTTCTGTCCACCTTTCTTTATATCTGGAATGTGAGGGAGTCTACTAGAAATATAAAATATTATGTCTTAATTCCAACTTCATATCTTTGTGCTCTTTTGTTTACATCTGTTAGAGCACTCAAAACACTTTCCCTTGTAAGGGTTGTAAAATTTTTACTAATAGAGTTTAGCCATGTTTATAGGATGAGCCTGCATAACACTGCTAACGTTGCTCTTTCTGACCAGATGTTCATGGGTTTAGTTCTAGAGCAAAAGGACCTCCCTGCACACCCCCCCCCCCCAAAAAAAAAAAAGAAAAAAAAAAAGAAGAGAAAAAGGAAGGTTGCGTGAGTATGACCTTCACCTAACTCCTGGGAAGTGGGGAGCCTAATGCAATGAGAACGCCCTTTTAGAGGTTAGCCACGCTTCTGTGTTGACAGAAGGAAATCAATTGATGATGTATAGAAGTTACCTTCAGAAAATGGCCTTAGGACATCTTTCTACTGTAAATTTATCTGAAGAATGTGAATAATTTGTTCTTCAAAAGTTGGCCCTGTTGGAAGTTTGTGTGTGTGTGTGTGGTTTTTATTTTTATTTTTTATTTTTCTTTCTTGCTTGGTCCCCAAGATGTTGTAGAACAACTTGGCCCCCAAGTTCTTCTAGATATACTTGGTCTCCAAGCACATCTTGATTGGCTTGGTCTCCAAGTTTGGTGGATGCCTATATATATGGGTGTGAAGTTTTCATTCCTGAACAAGCTCTCAAGTTGTTCTCTCTTCTTAAGTTTGTCTCTCATTCGAGTTTTGTTCTTTGAGTATTGGAAGAACTTGTTTTTGTTGAGTTTTTCCATCATTGAGAGCGAGCTCGTCTTGAGTTCTGCTAGCTCCGGTCGTTCGTGGCTGCCGTTCACCGGAGAGGTCGTTTCATCCTGCTGAGACAGTTGCCGTAGTCTGCTTGTCACCGGTGCAGGGCGCTAACTGTCTTCAGATTGTTAGGGATACAGAGAGTATATATATATAACTTCACTAGAATAATTCAGCTACTACAGAAATAACCCACCCGATACAGGAATATCAATTCTAACCCGCTACGGTACAAGAAACATAAATTACAATATTTAACTTCTAACCACAACAACAAATGAACAATGTTACCAGAGTAAAACAACAGAGCGAAGAAGACGGTTGAACAGCAACGCTCGTAGCTGGAACATCAAGAAATCAGGAACAAACTTCTGGAACGTGGAAGAGACAAGAACAGAAGTAAGTCGAGTCGCGCTTTGCGCTGTCCTGAAGACAGTTAGCGCCATGCACCGGCGACGAGCAGACTACGGCGACTATCTCAGCAGGATGAAACGACCTCTCCGGTGAACGGCAGCCACGAACGACCAGAGCTAGCAGAACTCAAGACGGGCTCGCTCTCAATGATGGAAAAACTCAACAAAAACAAGTTCTTCCAATACTCAAAGAACAAAACTCGAATGAGAGACAAACTTGAGAAGAGAGAACAACTTGAGAGCTTGTTCAGGAATGAAAACTTCACACCCATATATATAGGCATCCACTAAACTTGGAGACCAAGCCAATCAAGATGTGCTTGGAGACCAAGTATATCTAGAAGAACTTGGGGGCCAAGTTGTTCTAGAACATCTTGGGGACCAAGTAAGAAAGAAAAATAAAAACAAAAACCACACACACACACACAAACTTCCAACAATTGGTGGAGATGCGGGGTACTTGTTGCAATCATCACTGAAGTCTGCATGGTTGATAACGCCAAAGGCTGGTAGATCGATATGGGTGCTTCAAGGCACATTTGCAAGGATAGATCCTTGTTCTCAACTTATGAGAATATGGATGGCACCGAAAAGGTGTACACGGAAAATGTCGCAGCCTCAACTGTGGAAGGCAAGGGTAAGGTGCTGTTAAAGTGGACATCTGGGAAGATCCTGACCCTCACAGATGTCTGGCATGTGCCTGAAATTCGCAAGAATCTGGTGTCTGGAACCCTGCTAAACAAAAATGGTTTTAAACTCGTTTTTGAGTCTGATAAGTTTACTCTTACAAATGGGGGAATGTATGTTGGTCGGGGATATCTAGATGAGGGCATGTTCAAGTTGAATGTACAGGCCCAAGTGTCTAAGAAGATTAATAAGAATGACTTTTCTGCTTATATTGTTGAGTCGTGTGATGTTTGGCATTCAAGATTATGACATGTCAATTATCGTTCCCTTCAAAAAATGGTTAATCTAGGGTTATTACCTAGTTTTAACATTGATAAGGGACATAAATGTGAAGTTTGTGTTGAATCAAAATTTACAAGAAAGTCATTTCCATCTGTGGAAAGGAACAGTGAATTACTTGACCTAATTCACAGTGATGTTTATGACATGAAAAGTACTCCCACTAGAGGTGGAAAGAATTATTTTGTCATATTTATTGACGACTGCAGTAAATATTGCTATGCATATTTACTACGCAGTAAGGATGAGACCTTTGATGTTTTTAAAACATTTAAGGCAGAAGTTAAAAATCAACTGGGAAAGAAAATTAAGGTGTTCAGATCAGATAGGGGTGGTGAGTATGAATCATCAGCTCTGTCTGAGTTTTATGAATCTCATGGTATAATCCATCAGACAACAGCACCTTATACACCACAACAAAATGGTGTAGCTGAAAGGAAGAACCGAACTTTGAAGGACATGATAAATTGCATGTTAAACAGTTCGGGTTTACCCCATAATTTGTGGGGGGAAGCATTGCTTACTACAAACTTTATATTAAATAGAATTTCACATAAGAAGTCTGCAAGTCGCCTTATGAAGTGTGGAATGGTAGACAACCCTCCTATAAAATCCTGAAAGTGTAGGGGTGTTTGGCCAAGATGCAAGTTCCTTTACCTAAAAGGACTAAACTTAGTCCAAAAACTATTGATTGTGTCTTTATAGTCTATGCCTCGCATAGTGTTGCCTATAGGTTCCTAGTAACAAAGTCAGAAATTCCTGACATTAATGTTAATACTGTTCTAGAATCTATAGAAGTGGAGTTCTTTGAGAACATCTTCCCTTTTAAGGGAGATAAACCCAGTGTGAGTGGTTCCAAGAGAACTCATAAAGCAAGTTCTTCAAAAGGCCAAGATAGGCAGGAAATTGACATCGAGCCTAGAAGAAGCAAAAGGGCAAGGAAGGCCTCTTCCTTTGGTCCAGATTTCCTAACATTTGTGTTAGAAGATAAGCCGCAAACATATGGTGATGCAATGTCATCTCCTGATGCTCCTTATTGGAAAGAGGCTATTAATAGTGAAATGGATTCCATCTTATAAAATAATACTTGGGTATTGGTCAATTTGCCACCTTGGTGTAAACCAGTTGGGTGCTGATGGATTTTCATGAAGAAATTAAATGCCGATGGTACTGTTGATAAGTACAAATCTCGGTTGGTAGCTAAAGGCTATCGTTAAAAAGAAGGACAAAACTTTTTTGACACGCATTCTCCGGTGACGAGAATTATGTCTATCAAGATGCTGATTGCTATTGTAGCGTTATATAATTTGGAGATACATCAAATGAATGTAAAAACAGCATTCCTAAATGGAGATTTAGAAGAAGAAGTCTACATGGAACAATCTGAAGGGTTTGTTGTAAAGGGACATAAAACGAAGATTTGTAAACTAGTAAAGTCTCTTTATGGGTTGAAACAGGCACTCAAACAATGGCATGAGAAGTTTGATCACACAATGTTGTCAAATGAATTTAAAATAAATGAGTGTGATAAATGTGTTTATGTGAAAATCATAAACCAAGAATGTGTCATTATATGCCTGTATGTGGATGACATGCTGATAATGGGCACAAATCGAAGTGTCATACAATCCACAAAGTAAATGTTGAAATCTCATTTTGACATGAAAGACCTTGGTCTTGTTGATGTTATTCTTGGAATTCGAATAATAAGGAATTCCGAAGGGTATGCTCTTTCTCAGTCGCATTACATAGAGAAAGTGTTGAGAAGATTTAGTCACTTCGAGAGTAAGCCAACAGTTACTCCGTTTGATCCAAATTCAAAGTTGAAGAAAAATCATGATGAAGGTGTATCTTCTCTGGAATATGCCAGAGTTATTGGGAGTCTTATGTACATCATGAATTGTACTAGACCTGACATCGTCTACTCTGTAGACAGGCTAGCAAGATACACGAGCAATCTTGGGCATGACCATTGGGGTGCATTGGTCAGGGTACTTAGGTACTTAAAGTACACCTTGGACTATGGATTGCACTATACAAAATATCCACATGTACTGGAAAGATTTAGTGACGCTAATTGGATCTCCGATAGCTTAGAGACTAAATCAACCAGTGGGTATGTGTTCACCCTAAGTGGTGTTGCTATGTCGTTGAAGTCTTCAAAGCAGACGTGTATAGCACGGTCAACCATGGAGTCAGAGTTTATAGCTCTAGACAAAGCAGGCGAAGAAGCTAAGTGGCTTTGCCATTTCCTTGAAGACATTCCATTATGGCCAAAGCCTGTTAACGCCATTTGCATATACTGTGACAACTTAGCTGCCTCAATGAGGGCTAAGAATAGTGTCTACAATGGGAAGTCAAGACACATTAGGCGCAAGCATAACACTATCAGAGAGTTGCTCACAAATGGAATAATCTCCATTGACTATGTGAAGTCAAAAGAAAATCTAGCTGATCCTTTGACGAAAGGAGTGACTCGTGAGCAAGTCAAATTTACATCGAAGGGAATGGGGTTAAAACCTTTAAAATGACTTTTCCGGTGGTAACCAAACCTAGTTGACTGGAGATCCCAAGATCTAGGTTAAATTGGCCAACTAGCTGGAATAAGTCATAGTTGACACACTATGAAACTTTTAGTTTCTCCCCATGTCTCAGAAATTGAAGAGTGTGTCCTATCGATGTTAAAGAGAAGGTTGATATCTTGATATAAGAAGAGTAGTGACAGGGTACTCTTAGTCAATTCTTCCCTATATGAGAGTAGAAGTGGGGTCGCTTCTATGAGAACCGTTCAATGGCTTGGGTTCTCTAGAGCTCTCGTGAAACCCAATATGCTGTCCAGGACCAAAATGGACACAATCGTATAGAACTCAGTGGGTCAAGACATGTTGTGTGTGATGTCTATTGTCTCAATTTACAGAAGGATAGTTCAAGAGCTAATCTCACTATTTCTTCGATAAATTCGATAGACATTCACTAAGAAAGGTTCAAGCCCAAAAGATATCTTGTTGATGCATAACTTGTCTATTTGCTCACAGTGAATCCGTGTCGTTTTGTATAATTTTTTGAGCACACACATTCATGTGGGGGATTGTTGGAAGTTTGTGTGTGTGTGTGTGGTTTTTATTTTTATTTTTTATTTTTCTTTCTTGCTTGGTCCCCAAAATGTTCTAGAACAACTTGGCCCTCAAGTTCTTCTAGATATACTTGGTCTCCAAGCACATCTTGATTGGCTTGGTCTCCAAGTTTGGTGGATGCCTATATATATGGGTGTGAATTTTTCATTCCTGAACAAGCTCTCAAGTTGTTTTCTCTTCTCAAGTTTGTCTCTCATTTGAGTTTTATTTTTTGAGTATTGGAAGAACTTGTTTTTCTTGAGTTTTTCTATCACTGAGAGCGAACCCGTCTTGAGTTTTGCTAGCTCCGGTCGTTCGTGGCTGCCGTTCATCGGAGAGGTCGTTTCATCCTGCTGAAACAATCGTCGTAGTCTGCTTGCCGCCGGTGTAGGGCACTAACTGTCTTCAGGACAGCGCAAAACACGACTCGACTTAATTATGTTCTTGTCTCTTCTACGTTCCAGAAGTTTGTTCCTGATTTCTTGATGTTCCAACTACGAGCGTTGCTGTTCAACCATCTTCTCCGCTCTACTGTTTTAGTCTGGTAACATTGTTCATTTGTTGTTGTGGTTAAAAATTAAATATTGTAATTTATGTTTCTTGTACCGTAGCAGGTTAGAATTAATATTCCTGTATCAAGTGAGTTATTTCTGTAGTAAACAAATTATTCTAGGGAAGTTATATATATATATATATATATATATATACTATCTGTATCCCTAACAAGCGCATATGAGATATGACTACTGATCCACTACGTCCTTGCAGCACTGATTTGAGACTAAACCAGCCAAGGTATGCAACCCTCCCCAACATAATGAAGGCAAAATCTAAAGTCATCAAGAAATACACTCCGCAGGAGCTGAAGGTGCAGATAAAACCGGACCTGGAGATTGTTCAAGTCACAGAACCGCCAAAGAGAAAAGCGGGGGTTATCGTCTCTTCTGTGGACGAGCTGATTGAAAAGCTTAAGAACGAAGCGCGCGTCTTATGAGTACTTTCAGGGTCTTTCTGGTTGAAAGTGAATCTCTTTACGAATCAGCATAATCGCATAAATCTTAGATGGTTTATTGTACAATTGAGATATCTGCAGTGTAAGTGTATGACTGATCTGATTCCCTTGTTTGTAGAGCTCCAATTTGTCTATTCTCTACAAGTTCACTCTTACTGTGAATACGAATTAAGTTTCTCTCAAGTTAGCAATGTGATTATGTTAGAATGCATTTTGAGCCGTGGAAACTGGGAAGGAATGTTTTGGCCTGCCTATGGCCTAAGGGAAACTTCAATCAAAGTTAGATAGCTCTGCTGCTACTCATAACCTTTCCCTTTTGGGTTCGGTGAAATCCATATTTTTACTCCATTACTTTCACATTTTTTTATCATATTATCATTCAATCTTTTTATTATTTCAATTATACTTTTCTTCTTGATTTTTGAATCAATTTAATTCATATACTATGACTTATTTTTTGTGTGTTAATATGAATTTTTTATTATTTTAATTATATTTTTAAATTTATATTTTTAAGTCAATTTAATTTCTGTATTTTTATGTATAAAAAAAATAAAAAAAAATAATAAAATATACATCACATTTTATTCATGTTAAAATATAAGGGTTAAATTAATTCAATAATATAAGTTTAGAAATATAATTGAAATAATAAAAAAATTAAATTATTATACAAAAATATGATAAAATATAAAGATTAAGTTAATTCGAAAATACAAACACAAATATGTAATTAAGATAGTAAAAAATTTAAATAATTACATAAAAAAATAAAAATAGAGGAACAAAAATATAAATTTCCCATTTGGGTTTAGGGTAGTTTTGTCTCTTGCAGCCTGTCACAAGGCTTTTGAAATTGGAAAATAATTTTGTACACCATGGCAGAATGTCTAATTAGACTCCTTTAAATTCAACATGGGGCAATCAACTTTTTTTATGGGCTGCAAGGTAATAAGTATTTTGATTAATAGATATTTTTTATAGGATAAGATTACTTTTAACTTTGACTGCATTTATTTTTTTAATTTAAA
Source organism: Diospyros kaki (assembly GCA_036245055.1). Lineage (NCBI taxonomy): Eukaryota > Viridiplantae > Streptophyta > Magnoliopsida > Ericales > Ebenaceae > Diospyros > Diospyros kaki. The sequence continues at coordinate 4,597,569 of BSEG01000013.1, forward strand.
TTATGAAATTGCTTGTATTATTATTATATTATTTTTTTTATTTAGGGTCAAATTTATATTTTTGCTATAGTACTTTAACATTTTTTTATGTATTTATTTAAATTTGTCGTTGTTTTAATTATACACTTAAACTTAATATTTGAATCAATTTAACTCTTATATTTTGACCTCTTTTTTGTGTGATAAGTTAAATTTTTTATTACGTTAGATTACACTTTTAATTCTGTATTTTGAAGTCAATTTAATTTTATATATAAAAAATAAAATAAAATAATAAAATATATATTATATTTTATTTATATTAAAATATAAATATTAAATTAACTCAAAAATATAGGTTAGATGTATTGTTAAGATGACGAAAAGTTAAGGTGATTATTTAGACATGATATCAAATTTTTTATGTTAAATCAAACATGAATTTCTTTTTGGTGCAAAAAAAAAAAGATAAAAAAGTATATTTATCTAAGAAACTGCATTAAATGGGAAGCAGAAGACCAATGAATGCGGACGCGGCGAATCAAATATCTGAATCTATGCTATGTTGCTAATAATTGACCATTTTCCACGTGGCGCAATCTAATTGGCTGTTCCTTGCTTGATTAGTTGATATCTTGCCTGCCGCCTCCGTTCCTGTTCTCTCATTCAGGAGAAGCTTCCGTTTCGTCTCCGAAAGGACAAAAATCGGGAATTACCGATCGATGAATCCGAGGGTCTGCTGATCGAAACTCAGAATTGAGAACCCGACAATGGAGCCCTTCGATGACGACGGTTGGGATCTTCTGGATTACGGCAGCTTCATCGATGGCGTCGGATCGACCGATCTCTATTGGGCCAACCCAAGGTAAGAGTGCCGATTCTGCTCTGATAATTGGGCTCCGACTTCTCCGGTTTCGATTTAGGAAAGTTTTCTCCGTTGATTAGATGATTTGGGGAATTGGGGAGTCAGAATATTTCAGAAATACTGATTAACTTTTACTTCTTATACCTCGTTTCATATCCCTCGATAAACCCTAGCACCAAATCAAGCCTGGTTGACGGAGTTGATAAAGATTGTAAAACTAGGTATATTACTAGAAGTTTTGGATTAGCCGGGAACTGAAAAAAAAAAAAAATGAATCATTTTGCAATGTCTATTTCCATGGCTAATTCTGACGACATTTCATGGAGTGGATCAGACTCGGAGTCAGCTTTGGAGTATATTCAAGGGTTTCTTTTACGATTTTTCGGTGAATAGGTTTCAGTTATTGAAACTTTTCTCCAGAGAGTTTTTCCTGTAAGAAAGTTTTTCTTGGGTTTCATGTTAGAATTGTCATATTAGAATATGTGTGTGTGTGTGTGTGTGTGTTTTAAGTTCAAATGCTTCCTAGTATAAGAAATAGCAAAAAAGATCAATTGACGGCGGCAGGGTCCTTTGGGGTCAAGCAATATTTAATCTCTGGCTAAAGTATTTCACCTCCTCACCCCTTTGTTACCCTCTCTCCCTAATATGAAGTATTTGAAACACCTTTAGGGCTTTATTCATGTATAAATATAATTCAATTTATGTCAGTGTGATTGGTTGATTTATAACAGTGACAATGTGCAAGTTGATGCTTCACTCCCTGGGGCTGCAACGCGAGGTGAGGAATGCACAGAGGAAGAATGCCCAAGGAAGAGGTATTCATTGAATTTGTTAATGTGTAGCATTATGCTCTCTGTTTTAGTCTTTAGCAACTTCATTTGGCATTTTCTTTAGAAGGCTAGAGAGTTACAAAAAAGTTCTTTTTTTTTTTTTTTTTTGTGGGGAGAGGGGCGCGGGGGGGGGGGGGATATTACATGTTGAAAAGATATTAGTGTCAAGAGATGAACCAGCCGGGAATCTTTTTCTTTTTCTCTTTAGTAGCCAAATATTACTTTGCTGTTATTTCTGCAATTTCTGTTATAAATTAGTTTTAGGCCACACGCAAGGAAGGAGAGTAGGACAAATAGGTCGTTGTAACCGCCTGTGGAGGGGAATCTGATACGGCTGATGTACCATACACTCAACTAGTATAAATCCTCTCCTATGTTCACAAGAGAAGGCATCTATGAATTGAATCAGGATTTCTTCCTATCTCACATTCCTCCTCATTTCTTTCTATTCTCCCTCTCTGTCTCATTCTTCTATCTCTCTCTCTTCCTACACTTATTCTTATTTGGAACCAAAACCAGCTTGTCACGGACCAGGTTGTGACAATTTGGTATCAGAGCCACCATCCTCGGCTGAGCTAGGATTAAGGCAATGGCGGAAGGCAGTCGAATGAAGGCATTGGAGACGCAAGTGCAACAGTTCAACTCGACTATATCCGACACCCACCATCGGATAGAGCAATTGGAGTTAGGAGCTAACCGGAGTCACGAAACTATTGCGGCAATGGATCGGAGAGTAGAAAGCTCCATAGAAGGATTGGAGCGGAGGCTCCATAATGCGGGTACGAGAGGATTTGGCTGCCCAAATGCAACAGTTTATGTTAATGTTCGGTCGCTAGAACCCAGTAAGTATATCCCTTAAATTCCCTCCTAGGGAGAGAACATAACCGATCCTTCAAGGGAATCGGGAAGTGGGTGGCCATGGTGCTGTGGAGTTAGGAGGGGAACCAGAGGACGAGTTGGATGGATTAATCCACGAGAGAAGGAATGGACAAAGTAATATCCACCACCCAGGATTTCCCATGCCTCGGGTGGACATTCCCACATCCGATGGAGTGAATCCCAGATGGTGGTTACGGAAATGTGAGAGAATGTTTGACTAGTACAACATTCTCGAAGAACAGAGAGTGTCGCTGGCATCTGCTTACTTCAATGAGGTGGTTGATGCCTGGTATCAAGGATGCATAAGGCGGAGAAGGGGTTGTACTTGGGACGAATTTTCGGAGGTGTGTGAAAGGTTTGGGGAAAGGAGCATGGTGGATGTCATAGAAGAATTCAACAAACTCAAACAAACCGATAGCGTGGAGACATATCAGGTGCGGTTCGAAGAGCTGAGGTCTCTCATGCTTCAGCATAATCCCCACCTATCCGATACATATTTTGTGTCTAGCTATTTGAGTGGACTTAACGAGGAGCTGAGACCGATGGTCAAGGTATTAAGGCCCCAAATGGTGGAACAAGTAGCAGAGAATGCTCACTTACAAGAGCTAGCAGTGGAGGCGCTATTAAAAAAACAGAAACAGCAAATAAAAGAAGTGATCGCGGGAGCCTCTAACCTGGGAGGAAGGGGTTACACTAGAGAACCAGTGAGGGTAAGCGGTGGAAGTAGAGGTGGTATGGGCGCCGGCTCACTGCCGTATGGAGACCAATTGAGGGAACAGAGGCGAATCGCTGGCCTCTGCTTCCGTTGTGGGGATAAATACCACATTGGACATCAATGTAAAAGACAAATCCTACTACTAGAAGGGGATGATACCCAAGAAGAAAGGGAGGCAGAGGATGGAGATTGTGAAGGCCTAGAAGAGGAAGATAATGGAGAGATTTCCATACACGCCCTAAAGGGAGTAGTTAACAACAAAATCATCAAGGTGGAGGGACAAGCCAAAGGAGGTAGCCTCATGATCCTGATTAATAGTGGAAGCACCCACAGCTTCCTTGATGAAAGCACGGCTCGAAGGTTGAATTGTCAGCTGGACGGGACACTTCCTTTAAGTGTAACAATAGCCAACGGCCAAAAGGTATTGAGCAGGTCGTCGTGTAACGGTTTTTGTTGGGAAATGCAAGGAGAAAGGTTTGAGGAGGATTTAAAACTATTGCAGTTGGGAAGTTGTGATGTAGTTCTTGGGGTGGATTGGATGAAGGGGGTTAGCCCCATCAGCTTCGATTTTAACAAAATGGAAGTGTCCTTTGAAAATGAGGGTAGGAGGATGACTTTGTCGGGTGACAAGGAAGCTGGAACTTGTAAGATGATTTCAGGGAAGCGGCTACAAAAAGTGTTCAAAGGAAGGTGGAATCAGTTGGCTCAATTCTTCTCAATAATGGCTATAAAAGGAGGGATAGAGGTTCAAAATGAGATTGGCTTGACTATCAGCACACCGCCAGGAGGTCTTGACCAGGTACATTGCTTAGAAACTATTAATGAATTGTTGTTAGACTATGAGGATCTCTTCTCCAAACCCAAATCCTTGCCCCCAACCAGATTATTTGACCATTCTATCCATCTCAAACCTAACACTGAACCTATCAACAGTAGGTCCTATCGGTTCCCCCCAATCCAGAAAAATGAGATAGAAAAGATGGTTAGGGACATGCTTCAACAAGCCATAATTCGACCCAGCCAAAGTCCATTTGCCTCACCCGTTCTCTTGGTTAAAAAGAAAGATGGTTCATGGCGATTTTGTGTAGACTACCGCCAACTTAATGCCATGACCATCAAAGATAAATTTCCCATACCCTTAATAGAGGACCTAATGGACGAATTGCATTCTGCCCAATATTTTTCTAAACTAGATTTACGTTCGGGATACCACCAAATTAGAATGAATTCCGAAAACATTCATAAAACAGCCTTTAGGATCCACCACGGGCACTTTGAATTCTTGGTAATGCCATTTGGGCTTACCAATGCCCTAGTCACTTTCCAATCCCTCATGAACAGAATTTTTGAGCCACATCTTCGAAAATTTATACTTGTATTCTTCGATGATATACTTGTTTATAGTCCTACCCTTGAGCAACACTTGAACCATCTTAGGGCTACCCTCGATATCCTCCAGTCTAATTAACTCTTCATTAAGAAATCTAAGTGTGCATTTGGTCAAGGACAAATAGAGTATTTGGGACATATTATATCAAAGGAAGGGGTTAGCACCGATCCAAGGAAGATAGAAGTTATGATAAATTGGCCAAGGCCTGCCTTGGTTAGGGCCCCAAGGGGATTCCTAGGGTTAACCGGATACTACCGTCAGTTTGTGCAAAACTATGGGAGAATCAGCAAGCCCCTAACTGATTTATTGAAGAATGGGGGATTCGACTGGGATACCAAGGCAGAGAAGGCCTTTCAAAGGCTGAAGGAGGCCATGATCAGGGTGCCGGTTTTGGGACTGCCAAATTTCACAAAATCTTTTGTGCTGGAAACGGATGCTAGTGGGACTGGAGTTGGGGCAGTGCTGGTACAGGAGGGAAGGCCATTGGCGTTCTTAAGTCAGATTTTGAGCCCTAAACATCAAGGGCTCAGCATATATGAAAAAGAATTCCTAGCGGTGCTAATGGCAGTGGATCGGTGGAGGCATTATCTGGAAGGTGGCAGATTTGTGATCAAAACCGATCACGAAAGTTTGAAATTTCTATTCCAACAGAAGCTCCAACCCAACTACAAAAGAAATGGATGGCTAAGTTAATGGGTTTGGACTACTCAATTTAGTACAAGAAGGGTAAAGAGAACAAGGCTGCTGATGTGCTTTCGAGGTGCCATGAGGAAGAAAGCAATGCAGCTATGATAGCCATAATTCCATATTGGTGCAAGGAGGTGATAAGCAACTATGAAGGGGATGCCAAGGTAGCGGAAGTGTTAGAAAGAGTGGCAGTTGGTTCTCAGGAACAAGAAGGGTACACCTTAGTGGACGAATTACTAAGGTATCAAGGCAGAATCGTAATTGGTGATAGTGCCAGCCTCGAAAGAAAGATTCTACAAGCACTACATGAATCACCCATAGGAGGGCACTCTGGAATTCAGAACACCTACCTACGAGTAAAGCAGCTCTTCTACTGGCCGAAGCTAAAAACAGAAGTAAAGGAAGTTGTTATAGCCTGCGACATTTGCAAGAGATGCAAGACTGAAAATGTAGCCTACTCGGGATTGCTACAACCGCTTCCCATACCGGAACAAGCTTGGTCAAGCATCTCAATGGATTTCGTGGAAGGGCTGCCCAGGTTGGAAGGCAAGGACAGAATCTTGGTAATCGTGGATAGGTTAACCAAGTTCCCCCATTTTATAGGCCTTGCCCATCCTTACACGGCCAAGGAAGTGGCCAGGGTCTTCTTAGACCAGGTGGTGGCACTACATGGTGTTCCTAAGACCATAATTTCGGATCGAGACAAGATTTTTACAAGCCTCCTATGGCAGGAGCTAACGAAGGCTATGGGGATAAAATTGTGTATGTCTACAGCTTACCACCCTCAGTCCGATGGGCAAACCGAGAGGGTAAACCAAAGTTTGGAAGCATACTTGAGGTGCATGTGTATCCTACAACCTAAAGAATGGCATCGATGGCTAGCTTTAGCACAATGGTGGCATAACTCTAACCATCACTCCTCCCTCAAAACGTCTCCATTTGAAGCCCTTTTTGGGTACAAACCACCCCTCCTACCAACTATGGGCGAGCACACCATGGCGGCCGCGGTCAAGGAATATTTGCAAAGGAGGAGGGAAGTCCTAAGGCAGCTAAAACGGGAGTTGGCGTCCGCACAAAACAGAATGAAGCAGGTGGCTGACCAAAGAAGGAGCGAGAGAGAATTTTCTGTGGGGGAGAAGGTTTATTTGAGGCTGAAGCATGCCCACTTGAAATCCATCATACGGGGGCAGGTGACTAAGCTCAACCCTTGATACTATGGGCCCTTCACTATTTTGGCTAAGGTGGATAAGGTGGCCTACCGGTTACAATTGCCCGAAGAATCACACATACACCCCGTCTTTTATGTCTCTCTCTTGAAGAAGGCAACAGGTACAGAACGGGTGAGCTCTACATTGCCCCCACTGCCAAAGGAAGAAAATGTGCTGGAAGAACCAGAGACTATGCTGGACAAGAGAGTAACTTACCACCAGGGAGCACCACTCATTCAGGTGTTAATCAAATGAAAGGAAAGGCCAGTAGAAAATAATTCCTGGGAATATCTGTCGGGTTTACTTAAGAAGTTCCCTAGAACGGCCAGCTTACTCTAAATTTCTTGAGAACAAGAAATCTGTTAAGGGGAGAGAATTGTCAAGAGATGAACCAGTCGGGAATCTTTTTCTTTTTCTTTTTCTCTTTAGTAGCCAAATATTACTTTGCTGTTATTTCTGCAATTTCTGTTATGAATTAGTTTTAGGCCACATGCAAGGAAAGAGAATAGGACAAATAGGTTGTTGTAACCGCCTATGCAGGGGAATCTGCTACGGCTGATGTACCATACGCTTAGCTAGTATAAATCCTCTCTTATGTTCATAGGAGAAGGCATCTATGAATTGAATCAGGATTTCTTCCTATCTCACATTCCTCCTCATTTCTTTCTATTCTCCCTCTCTGTCTCATTCTTTTATCTCTCTCTCTTCCTACACTTATTCTTATTCGGAACCAAAACCAGCTTGTTACGGACCAGGCCGTGACAATTAGCCACGTGAAGCTTAGGAGGGGGGTAAATTAAGTTTTCAGAAATTTTTTTGCCAATTGAAATATAGCAGAAAAAACAAGAATAAATAGAAAAAAGCAGAGATGGCACCAGTGTTTATTGTGATTTGACAACTTGCCTGCGTCCACTACCTTGACTCCTTGTCAAGGATTTTACAAATCCGCTATCTGAGTTCTTTTTGAAAAGTCAAGTGTTTTTTACATAAACTCAAGCAACAACCTTCCTTGTGCTTTTTCACAAGTCCGAGCACTTAACCTTACAGATGCTTTTCTAGGGTTGAGACAATAAACCCTCATAAATCACTTTTACAGTTTAAGGAAGAAGATTTGTGAGGTACACTCATAGTACAAGCAATCTTCACAAAAGATGACACATTGTGAAATATATCAAAGTGAAATGATTCCATTCCAACGGTTAGCAATTCAAATTTTGGACCTTCGATTTTCAGTATCCTAGTATGTCATTTTTGGTACTCGAGTATCATAATAAATTTTGTTTTAGTTCATGAAGAGATCTTCAGATACTTGATTATTATTTTATTTAGTACTCAAGTATTTTTGCTCTTCAACTAAGACCCTCAATGTTTCTCAAGAAAATACTCGACTATCATTTTCTTCAGATCTCATCCTTGGTTTTCTTCATTTCATACTCAATTATTTTTTTTCTAAACATAATGGGACTTTGTAAATTTAATTCTAAGAGATTATCATCTTTATATTTATGATTTGTTTTGTTAAGCATCAAAATCATCAAGACTCATGCAAAGGATTCAACATTACACTTTGTGTCTTCTTGGTATGGCCAATTGGTGTTCTTGGAATGGGTTTTTAGCATGGAGCATTATCTGTCTTTGTACTTTTAGAAAAAAAATTATGGGAAGTGAAATGCCATTTATATGATTATGTAACTTAATTTCACCTTACATGTGGTATTCAGTCAATATACCCTCTTTCTTGATCCCCTAAGCTTTCTGTCACCATGTTCGGACTATGCCCCATGCTTTGTATCTCATAATGCATATGCCTTTATGGAAGTGCTAATGGTCTAAATTTTAGATGGTAACATATCTATGGAAATTGTAGTTTGATTTTGTACTTAGCATCCTACATCTTGGTCAGTATTATTAAAGGCGCACCTAGGCGCAAGGTGCGCCTTGGGCACCTGGAATGCTTCCAAGCGGGCGCACACCAGTAAGGCGCACCTGGCCCAAGGCGTCTTGGGCTTAGGCGCGCCTGGACCTTTTTAATTGCTTTTTAGGCCTTTTATTTTATTGTTTATTACTTTATTTAATTTTTTACTGTTTAGGGTTTATATTTATTGTTTCAACTACAAATTTAGCAATGAGTAAAAAGGCTACTACTTCAAATGCTCCAATTGAATTTGAACTTGATGAAGATGGAGAGGGAGATGATGTGGAAGAAGAGGATATTAGAGATGATGCTTCTAATGAAGAAAATACGGAAATGTTTGATCTTGATGATGAGAATGATTTTTAGATTATTTAAAATGTATAATTAGTTAATCTTAATTAAGATTTAAGACCTATAAATTGTTTAAGATATAATTAAAGTTGACTTAAAGACTTTTAAATTACATCTTTTGGCATTTTTTATTGTTCTTTTCATTAATATATACAACAACAACATATCCATCCGTTATCCCACTATGTGGGGTTGGCTACATGAATTCTAGACTTCTATGTGGGTTACATCCCAACAGATAGTTTGTCTAGAATTCATATTTGGATCCGACTAGGTTTTACGCTGGCTGTCGGCTACCTAACGCAACCCTCCTCCTTTATCCGGGCTTGGGACCGGCAGTGGATAATATCCTCTGGCGGAATAATGATGAAATGAAGTTTGAACACCATCTTCACATGGAGAAATTTCATGAGATGGCGGTGAATGAGGATAATTGATATAGTTGTGTTCCATAACTTAGTTGACATGGTGAAACCAACAAGTACAATATGGAAACACAACTACTTTTCATTAATATATGTTGAATTTTTTAATTTTCTTGATAACATGCTTGTGAATATGTTATTAGGAGTTAGGATCTATTTTATTCCTTATTCTTCAACTAGGATATATATTTTTCATTTTTTTTGTAGTTAGCATGCGCTTAGTTCCATCAGGCCCACGCCTCGCCTTCCACCTTGCGTCTTAGACTCCAACACCTTTTTGCGCCTTAGTGCGCCTTGGGCCTCTAATAACACTGATCTTGGTTGCTTTTTATGTGACACTAATGACAATTTCCCTTAGCAAAAGAGGTAAGGAGGAGACCAAAAACTTAGTGGAGGACAATTAAGTTTGATATTAATTATCTGGATCTTATAGAAGATAAAGCCATAGGAAGAAATGAGTGGAAAGTTAGAATTCATGCAGCCAACCTCATATAGTGGGATAAAAGCTTGGTATGTTTCTGTTTGTTGTTTTTTATGACAATTTGCTTGTTGGATATTTGAACTTTGTTCTGGACTGGGGTCCCTTTAGGACCTCAATTATTGGGGTACAGGTTTCCTGTTTATTTTCTTCATTTTCACCATTTCTGCAGTATTATATGATACGTATGTTATTTGGATAATGCACTTATAGGTTTTTCATGGTGATTACATTTCAGGGGACGAAATGATCCATGCAGCAGACTAGGGACAAAGGCTTGTCGCGAGAGACAAAGGAGAGAGAGATTGAATGACAGGTAAGGATCTTTTTGAATCATATCTGTTGGTCTTGGTTTGGATTTCTTTTCTGAATAAATACGCAGAACCTACACTCCTGGTAATTCTTGACTACTTGTGTGGTATAGCTGTTGTTTTGTTGGTTATTTATTTATGCACACAAGTTTATTGCAGAATAAATGAAATGCACGTAATTCAATCATATGTTACAAAGAGTAATCTTAGATGCAGATGTGGAAAGAAGAAAACAATATGATGATTATTGCAATGTACTGAACAGCTTGACTTGTGACCCGGCTTAAGGCATAGGCCACTGAGGCCTATGCCTAGGGCCCGCCCCCAAAAAGGGAGGCTCTAATTTCCAGAAACTTCACTGCTTGAGGTATATAAATGAATTATATATAGGATACAATTGAGGGGCCGCAATTTTCCAGAAACTTCACTATTTCCTTTCTAAGTTCTAACACTTAATTGTATCCTATAAATGAATTATATATATGATGCAATTGAAGGGGGCCCCAATTTCCCAGACATTTCACTGTTTGCTTTCTAAGTTCTAACACTCAATTGTACCCTCTATTTGGTGGATTCTTTATCAATCAAATTCTCCACAAAGGAAATGCTTTTTTTTTTTTTATTTTATAAAATAATATCAATCAGAAGCTTCACTACTTCAAAGGTAAAAATTGCAGAGGCCGCCGATCACCTGTTAGGACTAAATTTTATAAAAAACATTTTTTTTTTTCTAAATGCATATTGCATAGACAGTTTATAAAATATTAAAATTAAATTAATAAAATTTTATTTATGTTCAATCATGCAACAAGAAAGATTTAAGTAATTTAACTATATTATCAATTAAAAAAACTTACTTTCTAAACTAGAATACAAAAATTTAATTAGTAATTTTACATCTCAAAAAAAAAAAATTTAATGAATTTTATTATTTTTTAGAAGACCATTAAATAAATTATGGCCTAGGGCCCCACCAACCCTTGAACCGGCCCTAGGAATTGTGCTCATATATTTTATCTAGCAAAATAAATTGTTCATATGATTGATGTGTATCTTTCCCTCTCAACAATTAAGATTTTTTAGTAGTTGTGCTTGTATGGAAGGATTCCATGCTCTCTCTCATGGATGAAATTTATATAATGTGTGTACCTATGGTAGTGGATAAAGGCTTGTGCTGCTTGTTGCTGTTGTTGGATTGATCTGTATCTGTATTATATTAAGATGATTAATGGATGTATTAGATCATCTCAATCCATCTTGCAGGTTCTTAGAATTGAGCTTAGTGTTGGAACCGGGGAGAGCTCCCAAAACTGACAAATTTGCCATACTCAGTGATGCCATCCGTGTTTTGAAACAACTCAGAACTGAATCGCAAGAGTTCAAAGACACAAATGAGAAGCTCTTAGAAGAGATTAAAAGCTTAAAGGTTCGTTATATATATGCAGCAATTTTTGTGAACACAGAAATTCATGAATCCTATGTTTGTGCTTTTTGCCACTTATCATATCCTAAGTTATTCTGTTTCTCAAGTTAAATTTCCTCAAGTAGTGCCTGACGGCCCTCAACCCGTGTAAAAAAATACATAGATCAAAGACCAAAAGACGATAACATCAGCCTCTATATGGCCATTAAGTCTACATTTTCCTTTTCTTTCTTCTTTTTCTTTTTTTTTTCTTTTCGTGCGGGCAATGCTCGACTTGTAGATGACAGCAAATTGTTCAAGACGCGTACAATGCTAGTGGTTTTAATACTCTGCTTAATGCAGGCGGAGAAGAATGAACTTCGCGAAGAGAAACTGGTATTGAAGGCCGACAAAGAGAGGATGGAGCGGCTGGTGAAAGGTATGAGCGTCTCACCCCCTGGGTTTTTGCCAGCCCATCCAGCACAATATCATAGTGGGGCAAGCAAGATGGCTGTTTTTCCAAGCTATGGATTTGTCCCAATGTGGCAATGTCTACCCCCTTCTACCATGGATACATCAAAGGATCAAGAGCTCAGGCCTCCTGCTGCTTAGGCACATAATAGTTGCAAATATTTGAACTATTTGGCTTTTCTCGCAAATTTCCAACTTGTAAATGCTGCTGCTGCTTTTCTTCTGTTGACCAACCCGTGGCTGGCTGTTACCTGATTGGTAGGAAATGTAGCTGTATAACAATGGTTTTTCAGTGGTTTTTCCAGTCATCTACCATCTCCTTATTCTAAATGCACAATTACCATCTTCATCATGAGATCTTTGAATATCTTGAGAAGAAGTTACAGTGTCTTGGTGGACAAATTGGTGGGGCAGTCATTATTTAGCATTTGATATAAGCAAGATTCTCAAGTAAAAAAAAAAAAAAAAAGCTTGATATCTTTTGGCATATTATGAAAATTCAGTAATTAAAGGATACCCTTTATAGTTATCTTCATTTATCGATGAGAATTCACACTGACTACCCATTGGGAATACATTTTAAGTAAATAAATTAGACACGACCAATAGCCCACAAACCTCGTGCGTTAGATAACCAAGAGAACTATGTGTTAAAAGTATGAAAAAGGGCAAGCATTTCAGCACTGAGATAATTAATATCAGCTAATTTGCTGGGACTTGCAGCTTCAGGAAGTCGATGAATAATTTCCTTTCACATGCATACCATACAGAGATTATTGGCTCGGAAATATTTCACAACTAGGGCAGTTGGATGGCAGGGAAGCTAATAATGGCGGAAATAATCAGGTTCTATCCAGCAGCCAGAAGCCAAAACATAACAAGAGAAGATATTGCAATGGTTATCCAGCTAAAAAATGCCAAAACCACTGACATTTGGTACTTCTGGCATTCCTCCCCTAAATTGCAGGTCCCATAGTCACTGAAGTACAGCATCGCTATGCCAGCTGAGGCGGAAGCTGCTGCAAGGGATAATGCTGCTGTAACCTGCCCAAAATAAAGAATAAAACATTATGATTCAATTTTTAAACCTTTCTATGATTCAATGGAAAAACTCAAAAGCACTGGGGCATGAGAGTTTAAAATGCATAGAGAAATGTCTCAAAATTGAGTCCACTCATGGGCAATTTTTTTATATCTATTGCCCTCGGGAGCTTAGCTGGTCATCTGTCACTAATTTAATGGAGTTTAAAGGTGAAACCTTACAAGGGATATCATGGGTCTCTTGGATGAAACTAAGTGCAGGAGCGGGAGAAGATTAGCTTAAATTGACATTTTCGAACCTAACTGCATGGGTGGAGTGAGAACAGGTCTACTCTTCAACAGTCAACACACAGATATTCTTTGGAATCCCCGACTTTTCTGTCTAAATGAACAAGAGAAAAAAAGTTTGTTGGGTCTAACCCAGTCTCCAACCATGAAGAGGCTGACCAGGGCATTGCTGTGGAGGACCTTCTTCTTTGCCAATGCATATGCATCCAAGAATGCAAGTCCAGAACTCCAGATGACTTGCAAAGCCATTGAAGCAATCAAGTAACTGCACACAGCATATAGATTAGAGCACAAATCTAATCTGGTCAAGAAATCAGTAGTAATTACTTAGAAGAAGAAGAGAGCACACTGATGAAAACAATATCATTCAAACCATTTTTCTATAGTTGATGATTCAATAAAATAAAAATGAATGAGGATACCGAACACTGTCAATTTCAAAATTTTGATAATCTGCATAAGGAATAATCACATATCCAAAGATTAAACTAAACACAAGCTTGCTATATGATCCAGACCAACTCAACTTGCTTCAGTTGTTATGATCTGATCCTTCTCGACATATGAAATGATCAAACTGAACATAGCAGCAAATGCTTGAACTTGAATAACCGAAGAATTAAGACAAAACATAAACAAATATATAATACCAGAAGGCAGTGATTTTGAAGAAATTGTGACTGGTGGCCATGGAAGCAATAGAAGCAGCTGCAAACAAGCACTGAGAAACCCTTAGAACAAGCCCTGTAAAGGTTCCAGGAGTCCCAGGAAAATCCTTCATCTTCTCCTTCAAAAACCCCAAAAATAATGGCTTTCAACTAAGTATTTCAGCGATGTAAATATGGATATCATCAGAAAGAAAATCCAAAAACCCACTTGCACATTGCACCAAAAATTGAGACCAGGATGCCGGTGTCCAAGATTTGTTCTAATCTTTGTCTGGGTGGCAACAAACTCATGGGGAGAGAGAGAGAGAGAGAGAGAGAGAGGCAATAATAGAAAGAGCTAGCTAAACACAAACAGTGAATTTGTGTGACTCAGAGATCAACTAACCAAAAGCAAAATCATTACAAAAATTTTTCAAGAGGACATTGACACGCGCAGTGAAGGCGATTGTTCAAGGGACTCTCTGACCTTAATCGCTTGTTTTCTTCTCCTTTGTTTTATATGCTTGGTGTAGTAGAGAAAATATTCTATTCGTGTAAGAAAATATATGTGAAAGCTAGCTTGTACGTTGTTTAAAAATACTAATAAATATGAATTGTTGTTTTATCCATTAACCACTTAGCAAATTAAGTCATTAGAACAAACGACATAAATTATATATGTGTGTGTGTGTGTGTGTGTGTTTGTGTTAACAACATAACCACTAATTGGCTTACTAAAACACAAATCTATAAAACCAACAGACTTAATTACTGTTTCTTTTCTTCTGCTTCTTCCATATATATGTAAGTTCTAATGGGTTCCAGCAAAATTCAAGTTTAACATAGGTCGAATGAAGTTAGAAGAAATTACATCACTCCATTATTAGCACATCTAGGTTCCAGTCGAGAACCTAGTAGCCCACGAAAGGACCACCAAAGAGAAAGAAAGAAAGAAGAAAATAAAGAAGAATGAAGAAAAATAATGGATAATTCGTTGGTTGGCGATGATAAGGTTTAGGTGACTAAAGCATTGTTCCTCGAGTGTCTGATGAGAAAGTGAGAGAGTTTTGGCTGAAAACAACAGATGATGATTGACAAAGATTTTGTGATTTGTTTGGTTTTTTTTTTTTTTTTTTGTCGGTATCACGCAAATTATATATAAAGAGTGACAAAAATTTAAGCACTGATTTAAGAATACTTGTTTTTATTTGCTGTTTATATTATGGATGGTTCCCTACAACTTTCATAAAATAATAATAATAATAATATTACTCAGCATTAACCGATTATTTTTTGACAGTTAAAAATTTCAACATCTCTATAATCTATCTTCAAAAAAATAAAAGTAATTTTTATAATTTCAACATCTCTGTTATTCGTTATTATTATTTGGTTCATTGAGTTGTCAATGGTGATGGTCAGTTGGTCACCTAGAATTTTTTTATTTTTATTTTTATTTTTCTCTCCAACCCTTTCCTCTTTATCTTTCTGCAAAAATTGAAAGAAAAAAAAAAGGGTGGCCCCTTTTTCTTTCTCTTTATTCTTTTTTAATTTTTTTTAAAATTAGAGAGATGAAAAAGAAATAAATAGTTATTTCACCTTAATTTATTAACAACATGAATGCAGAGCAAAGATAGGGTAATTGTTTTTTTTTTTTAGTGCAAAAAATTCAAAATTTTCAATTAACACACAATATTTGATCAGAACAGTCCCACCTTTTTCTAAAACTCATGATCTGTCATGTTCTCGATCTAAATGAACGAACGAGTGAATTATTGGCCAAAATTTAAAGTCTGACCTCTTAAATAGGTATAGATTATTGATATTTACATGAAGACAAAATCAAATCCAGGATTTTAAGGTAATTCAAGTTCTCAAACATATGAAGTGAAGTATCTATACTATCCCAAGGAATTAATGACAGTGTAACTTATCTTTTAATATTTTATATTTCTATTTCTCTATCCAATCAAAAATGATAGATTTAACTTCATAAAATTTTACTTTTTTTCTTGCTTCATCCATGAAAATTTTATTTCCAAACTATATAATAGTAAAAAGCTATCAGCAATATCCATGACCTTTTCATATTTGTATTTTCAAAATGTGGATAGAACTCCAAAACAAAAATAAGTTTTTAAACATGGGCTCAACGTAATCTTGAAATGCTAACATGTCATACAGAAAATTTTCAGAAATTTATAAAAATATATATATATATATAATGTAATTGTTCCCTATTTGTTTATACTCAAAATTAATGATGCAAACCAAGACATCAAACAGTGTAAAAATGTAGGGAGCTGCATCAAGGGCTTGGCCAGGAGGCAGGAGCAAACACGACAAATTGCTTTTGAACCTAATCATTCAGGCCATTCTGTAGAAGTTTCTGAAAATTTTGAATATAGTTTTAACAGATAGGATTACAAAGATGGTGGCACCAAACCAAATGTAAAACTATAACTGTAACTATAACTAAAACTAAAACTAGAACCTGAACCTGGAAGCTAACATCCACCATCTCTTCTCTTCGCAAATTTTACATCTCTGAAACCCAAATCAAAATTTTCAATTGACTCCCAACAACAATAACATCACACCCTTAAATCAGAATCGGACACAGAAGAAAACTGTGAGCTGAGGAGTTGGTGCTTCGATTATCATTTGTATTGACTGACGCCGATACACGACATTCTTAATTTTCTCAAACTGTTTTAGATTTGGGAGCCTTCTTCCTGAGTCTCCTTGGCATCGAATTTTTCATGCCAATGAAGAAGAGCAATGCCCCCAACAATGCCAAGCTCTGAAAAGGAAAACATAAGCATGGTGTGGTTAGATAGCGAATAAGGAAAATGAGCGGGTAAAATTGATAGATAGGACCGTCCTATTGACTGACCTGTGTAAACTTGACGAAAAGTAGAGCAAATTCTTTCCTGTCAACGTCGTAGTTGTAGAAGTCGTACAAGATTGGAGTAGCGATTGCCTGGTGTAAAAGCTGCACGAGTAAACCCGGTAAATGACTAAAAGATTCAACAGATAAGATAAAATTGATCCGTTTGGCCCAGAAGAAATGGATGAAATAAGTTGAGACTACAGACCAGGAGGTATGCCCCAAGAGAGCTCCCAAAGATGAAAAGAAGGCTTCCAAGGCCCTTCATGGCTACAGCAGCAGCAACTAGGTACTTGATCTGTGAATGTGATACACACTTTTGGCTGTTAGTTGGCATCATATAAATATTTGATAAGTTCATTTCCAATAGTACTAGAAGATAAAAGAGAAATAAAAACATTTCTCGCTTCAACATCTGGCACTTGAAGCCCAGTCTGAGCAGACACGTGTCTTGAGAAAACATCAAATTTTGGTCTAAGGGACTTAGCTGCCGGCCCACCATCGACTCCGAACTCACTAAACCTGCAAGCAGGGAATGTCATGGAGGGAAATATGGGACAAATACACCACATTTTCTGTCAAAATTTTGAAATCAAAATCATTTCTTGCAAGCAAATTGGAAAGTCATTATAATGTTACTTCTTTTGGAATGAAGGAAATCTTTCTCATCAAAATGTGAGACAGCAATTTGCCTCAAAATATCCACAACCCACTCCTAATAGGAGAAAGACAGGGATGGCTGGATAGGAGCACAATGCAAAGAGCAACCAGTATCAGGAATGGGTCAGGATCAGGATCCACTCGATCCACCCAAAACCCTCCTACATATGTGTACAATTCAAAATATCAAGCCCTTATTAGCACAGTGCAATCAATTGCTTTGTTTCTACTGCCTGCTTTTTCTCTTTGGTATCAAAACTCTTCCATGTTTATTTTTACAGGAAAATGTGCGGTACATAAATGCATTGCATATAAAACTACATCAGCTACCTCACAGGCTGGAAAAGTGTTATAGAAAACCAATCCTCATCAGATATGTAAGCAGGTGTGAAGCTTCTTATTCTTGTAAGAGAGGAAGCCTTGGACAATCCCCATCCCACATTGGAAGGTTAAACAGCAAGAATGTCCAACAGTCCATAGGAGACTGACGCCTTTGTCATTGCCTCAGCCACATGATGTAGAGATGCCTTGCAGAGGCAACACCACCACCCAACTATGTGGGGTCGCCTATGTAGATTCTAGCTTGCCAATCACCCCAGAGCCCATTTAAGTTTAAATTAAAATGATTAGTTTTGAACCCACCCAAGTATAATTTGGGCCCCATGGCATGCTAAGGAGACACATTTCATGGTCGATGTTGGGTTCTAGCTCTTAAGTCTGTTCAAATAACTGTCAAGATAAACCCGTGTCTAAAGCCACCAACCACATAACTCCAAAATTGATTTGTCATCATGCAGAAGCAATACAGAATTTAAGATCATTGTTCATGCCAAAGAAAACTTGGAGGGAAACTCTTAAATAGGCATATGATATAATGGTCAAACAACAGATATAGCCATGGATAGATATGGTTCAAAATCTAGACTCCATGTAGCCCCACCTAGTGGGATAAAGGTTTGTGATTGTTGTTGTCAATCATTCCAAATATAAATGCGCTAGGATAGTGGCTATAATGCAATGTAGCAAACTACAAAAAAGGTCTGACAAGGATTACTTAAAACCATAAAATAGTCCATTTCAAGCGCAATGCTACGTATGCACACAATCTCCAGGAAGTACCTGGAAAAGGGAAATGGAATACCAGTTTGTCACACAAAAATAAAATTTGAAACCAAGTATGGGCCCCCCCCCCCCAAAAAAAAAAGAAGGATTTCCTAGAAAGGATTTCCTTCTCTTACAAAAAGTGACGTAATTTACCCTTTTACCCTTCAACTTCTGGTTACTTATTCTAGAATACTTGTTGAGATTGGGTGTTTGGTGGCTTTTGGGAAGAGCGAGATAGTTTATCTCTTTTGTATCCCATTATTCACATAGTATATTATGTTCCTCATTCACCTGCGAATACATCATATGCATTGTCAAATCTCAGTTAATCTATGTTCCCTGATTTTGATCTTGTGTGCGTGTTACAAAACTTATTTATGTGTTTGAAGTATTCCCTAATAAAACAGTCCTAACCATAAGGGCGCCTCCACAAGAAGATGATATTAGATGCCACACTCTTTATCAAACTAACCGAGGGAACCACACTCAATTTCATATGGATTCTTCCTCCCTTCTCTCCCTCCATGCTTTCAATTTCTTGCAAACTAGCATATAGGTAAACTACTGCATTGCATAAAATAGAGCAAATATAACTAATTTCCAACATCCACTGCAATGCATGATTAAAAGAAAGTAAGATTAGGGGGGTGTAAAATAAAGACAAGATAGTTAATATATTGTATACAAAGTAATTTACTGAGCATTGGCAAAGGCATAGTTGATTGTGAAGGTTTCACACTAGTATTGTTACTATATTGGCTCTAGCACAAGAATCAAATAAATAACCAGTAATTTATTAAAAATAACTAGAATAATTCAACACAAATTGTTAACACTTTTTAGCAATCACTGTAGACTCAAAGCTTGCAAAATGAAAAAAAAAACACCATAAAGCCCCTACTTATGCAATCTTCAGCCCCCCAAAAAAATCGAAAAAGACTAATAACATGCCTTTCAGTCCAAATACCATGGATTCAACTTTAAAAAATCAGTTATGCTCTCTCCAAATACACCACATCACTCATAAGATAACGCCTGCCAACTTAATTATTCCTTGAACATCATAGTAACTAAACGAGAATAACATCAGTTGTCAAAAACTTTGCATCACTATTTCTGCTTAAATCTTTCACCTCCACCCCAAATCTCAGATACCAAATCTAAAAATAAGGAACTAAATTTAAGTAACGGTGCTAATAAAATAGTAATTATTAACTAGACAACAATTTTTTTTTTTTTTAAAGTAAACTTAGAAAACACCCACTTTGAGCACTAGAATACAGCACTTATGCACACAATTTACTAAACGATAATGATACAGACACAATATACTTGTAGAATTTTCATATCAAGCCGCTCATTGCAATTCTACCATTTCAAATTAAAATTTCATGCAAGACCACACCATGTTATTTGGATGTGTTCCTATATAAAATTCTATCCGTAGATCATTCTCCTTGTTAACCATCTAGATTAAGAATGTTCACTATAACCGTTTGGAAGGAAAAGCAAAAAAAAAATCTTGAACAACAAAAGCGGAGCGACAGAACTAACTACTACCAATAAACGAACAACTGAACAATAAATTCTACCAAAAAAGCTCATAACTTCTAAAGTCGAAAAGCAAACAAATTTCACAAAAATTAACGGGATCAAAGGTGCAAAAGATTGTCCTCTTCAAATCCACCCTCCTATCATGCCAAATCTCAAACTTGTCAGATCCAACTCCACAATCACTGACGACAACATTCTACTGATAGCAGCAAAAAAGCCCTAAGATCTCAGAAACAGGGCCGTGCTCTTAAAATATATTGGACAAGTAACTGAAAATGCATACACATACAAACAAATTAACAGATCTGATAAAGAGAATGAAGAAGGACAAGAAGAAGAGTGAAAAAAACAAACGAAAAGGAAAATAATAGAAAAGAAAAGCTTACTCTTGCCAAGCGGAGAGTATGAAGACAGAAACGAAAAGGACTCGCCCGAGGAACGACACGAAAGCCATTGATGCTCGGCAAGATCGTCTGGCTCTTTCTCTCTCTAAATCAATAGATCCTCTCTCTCTCTAGAAATCCAGACACAGCACAGATATGTCCGCAGTGAAACGAGGGAAGCTGTATAAAAAGGCCAAGGGAAGGCAAAGCGGTTTAGGCTCTGTCCCGAGAAGCTGTGCGATTTTAAACTAATTTTTTAAAAGTTATTCTGGGGTGAAAATGGAAATCATCTTAAATAATGGGATTCTAAGTTCTGACTATTATTTCAATAATAACTACACAGGAAAGAAAATCATAAAGGCATGCCAGAATCCAGAAGGAGGCCTTTAATATATTTCTTTTGGATAAATTACAGTCATCCCCTTCACTTTGATATTTGCACACCTAAACTTATTATCCTCTGAATAGTTACAAAAACATCCCCTAAATCTAAGAAGAAGAGGAAAGGTGGTTAATCGTAGATCACTAATCGGAGCAAAAAAAAAAAAAAGAAGTCTAGAAAAGTCAATTAGAGACGAGAGACTCAGATTGAATTACAAATGAAGAGGTCTGAATGGCCTGGAAGTCTCGGTTATTTTGATTCTTTTGTTTTTCTAATATTATTCAATTCTACCAAAGTTCGAGTCAAAAAACGATGTTGTTTGGCAATTTAGACAAGTTCGATTATTTTGGTTTTTTTCAATACAAAAACCAAACTGAATCAAAATAATTGAAATTTACAAAAATAAAAATAAAATCGAATTGACCTTTAACTGTAATCAAACTAAATTAGCAATTTCGATTGATTCTGTTCGATTATTTTGGTTAAATCAAATTTTGCTTACATCTATGGGTAAGCAAAAGTTTAGGTAAACTAAACTGACCAAACCAACAAGTTCGATTGGGTTGGTTTGATTTTTCATAGGAAATAATTCGGTTCAATTCAATTATTTTGGTATAAATAACCGAACATCTCTTATTACCCGTGAATCCTTATCTTTCCCTTTACCAATCATCATTCTCTTTGTCAAACCCAAACCGACGTATTTCCTTTCATTGATCATCGTCTCATTCGTTTCCTTATTTATTCATTTCTTTGTGGTTGGAAAATCGACCCATACCAACAACGACGGACCGTCAATAAAGGTTAATATCAACAGTTAGGTCAGGTTTTGTAAGATTTTTTAATTTTTTTGACTTTCAATGAAGTTAGTTTATTGATGTATTTCATTCATTTGCACAAATAGATTTGTATTCTCTCAATCTCTCTCATGTGTTTCATTCGGATCTTTTTTATTGTAAATGGTTTTGCATTTTTCTATATGAATTGACGTTGTTCATTTATTCAAATCGATTTGTTTCTATATCAATTTTTGTATTAATTTATGGTTTTTTACAATCGGTTATTAGTTATTGAATCAGTTAATTCAATTTCGTTTAGTTGGAATTAATGGGTTGGTTTAGTTCGATTATTACATGCAATTCGATTCATTTAATATTTTTTTGGTCGGTCCAGTTAGGTTATAACCAATTACAAATCCTTACTTACATTTATCTTAAGGTATATCCAATCACATTGTTGGTTAATCAAATTGACTTATCAAAAGACGTTGTTACCAACATAATAACTTTTTGGGTAATGCTTATTGGTTAGATGAATTAGGCCAAAAAAATTGTGAATTATTTGCTTTTTAATAATGGACAAAACAAATAAGGTATTAACTTTACTTAGACTAAATTACTCGTTTATCTGGATGGGAGTTAAAACGGGAACTTATGTCAGGGGGTCTTCCTGTTATTTACCAAACTTATCGAGTATACCTATCAAAAGGCCAAACCCTAGCGGCTTAGTGTAATTTACCGATTTCTTTTTCTCTGCCGGCCAGACGTGGCGTTACAGCGATTTTGTGAATTTTGAACTGGGTAGTAGAATGCGTCATTGCGAGAGTACATGGAAGGTGCGCACTCGCTTTCAGAAAACGACGTGTTGACGGCCAATGTTCCAGCTCCTCATTACACGTCTACCGAACCAATCAGCTGCGTCTGACTAAATACGGCAGCTCGTACACGGCAGCAACTTAGGGTGAGTTTGTTGGTTCTGTAAGATAATAATAAATGAAAAATACTATATTCACAATTAAATTTAATAAATAAAATTTATAAATTAATATAATATAAATTTAGAATAATTATATTTGATAGATTTTTTAATATATCACATCAATTTATAAGAATTATTTGTTGGTATAATATTTTTCATAATATTATCTATTTCTCCATTGAAAGTTGAATTCTTTTTTGTGTCGGCATGTAAAACAAATGTTATAAAGGGTTGATTGGAATCGTTCTTGAGATTTTTGAATTTTTTCAATAATTATACTTTGACTCTTAATTTTTTAAAATTTTCTTTTTACCGCTTAACATAGTAATCATAAGAAAATCAAAATTAACGAAGATGATCAAAGTTTAGCATAAAACATAATCTATGTCAAACCTAAAATGAATTACAAATAATATTTGTATATACATTCCAATTGACTTTACATAGCAAAATAATTTTGTCCGACATACAACAAGATAAAAATATAAATTTAAAAATGTTAAATTACAAGCATGCAATTGAGTTTGAAACCCTTATGTCTTGTATATCAACCAATATATTATTTTGTGTATCACGTCTATATATATATATGTTTTAAAATATATATATTTATGGTAAGTTATATGTTTTAATGACATTCTTTTTCATAAAGTACATGACACAAATAACTAGTTTCATCAATCTTATAGCATCAAAAGACCAACTAAAACACATTTGTAAGAGAACTTTTCAAAAATAATAATTGACATGCGTAAGATTACATTTTTATTTATTATTAAATATTTATTTAAATAGTGTATGTTAAAATAAATAAGATAAGAGAATATCAAGATAAAATTTGAATATTTTTCAACTAGTATATGGAATAGTCAAGAGAATATTGAAAAATATTTCAAAATTTATATTAGGCTGTTCGTTAAATTTTTTGGAATTAATTGAAAATTGTATTTTTTTTTCATGTGTTCGTTAAATGCATATGATAAACACAAAAATAAAGATTTTTTATCAAAATATCCATATTATTAAATTCATTCAAAACTATATGTTAATATCAATAACAAATTTATGATTAAAATAGTATTTTTATGATTAATGTGAATTGTCAATAAATAAAAAAAATTAAAATTAAAAATAATATTTTATTTTCTAAATTTATATTAAAAAATAGATTCTAAAAAGACTTAGCAGTAGGAATAATTATTGGTGAAATTACAATAATTTCATATAAATAATTAAAAATTATCAAAACATATTTTCATAATAGATAATAAAATATAAAATTAAATAAAATAATTTAAAATTTTGGTAAAAGGAATTTGTATTAGATAATAATATATATATATAGAGAGAGAGAGTAAGAGAGATTTAAATTTTAAAATAGGTGACAGAAATAATTTTATTTAAAATTTAAAAATTACCAAAATATATAGTAATTTAAAAATATATTAAATGACATTAATTATAAGATTTAAATAAATAAGTTTTTTTAAAACAAACTTATTGTAAAAATAAGACTTCAAAAATTTAAATTTAAAAAATATATTAAATGACATTAATTAATTTACAATGAGTATATAGGTAATTTAAGCTTATATATAAAATATCAGAAAAATTTATCTAGAGAAGGGGACCAAATAAATTTATCTATAAAAAGTAAGATAAGAAATCACATAATAATTTTTTCAAAAAATATCAAATAAGTTTGAGAAACGCGTTAAAAATGATAAACATTCGAAATGCTTTCATATTTGACATTTTCTATCCATATTTTGGTTAACATGCAGTATCTCAACATAATACTACGCAATCTTGTATTTCATGTTAATTATGCAAAACAAAACACTTGTGCCCTTATCATTTCTGAAGAAAAATTAGAAAAATTTTATATTGGTGTTAGACTTTGACTTATTACTTGTGGTCTTGATTAAATATATATATATATATATATACATATTGAATTTTAAACAATTTTCAAACACTTAATATTATTTCAAAATATGTTTTTTATTTTTTTTGTTATCTTTCATATGAGTAATACTATTTATCTAGATTGTGATGGATCTCCAATCTAATTAACATATTTTTATTAAAAAATAAGAAAGTGTATAAGTGCAATTTTTCAATGAAAATATGTAAACTAAACTGGAGATTCATATATAATTTAAATAAATAATATTACTCTTTTCATATACACTTTATCGCACATGAGCCTTATGCAATTGAGCTCGTGTGTTGCACAAATTAAACAACACACATTCGATTGTTTTCTCTAACAATTCTCTCACCACATTGATTTGTAATATTCATATTCTTCATTTATTTTTTTTTCTTTTCATCATTTTCTTGTTTTTTTTTAGCAAAAAAGCTATTGTATCAGTTATCTTGTTATTTATCAAATTAGTTTTTCCATAAAGACCTGATTTTTTAAGGAGCCTCCAAACCCTTTAAAAATTCACTATTTTCCATTTATTTATCCTAATCCATCATTATTGAACCCCAAAACAAATCTCCTTCACAAATATCTTCAAAACCAATCAAACATGATTAATTTTGTCCCAAACATCTCGGACAAAACCACCTTCTTTGTATAATCGAAACTGACAATTCAAACTTTTCAATTTTAACCATTTATTCATTTATTCCTCGTCCCTAGCTCAAATCCCAGGGGTTCGGCCACCGGTTGTCGCAATGCAAGTTGCGTGGTAAGTTGTAGGTTTTCAAGAAATTACACCTCCACGATTCAAATTTTGGTTAATTATAATTTAGCTATTTATTTCCAATCATTTACTTTTGATATATTATACTATGACTCCTACAAATTATATCAAGATCTATTACAATTTAAGCTTTCACTTAAACTTTTAATTTTTTTGAGAATTACACTAAACACCAACAATCTTTGAAAAAATACATTAAAATCACATACTTTGAAAAATTACACTAAATGGAACATTTTGACAAATTATTAATATTGCTCATCTCACCAAAATATCTTTAAATAAGACAAAATTGCTATTAAACCTATTTTTGTTTATTTGAAATATTGCCTAATGATTTCATAAATTATTTTAAGAATTCAATGAATTACACGAATAACAATGACAAGTGCCAAATGACATCAAACTTATATATGACACTATATAATTATAAAAAATATGAGAATAAAAATATATTATTCTCCGATTCTATGGAATAAAAAGATTTTTCATTCATTTTGTGATGTAAGCTTTCATCTTATTTTAAAGAAATGATCAATTATTTGTAACAATAAAATAATATTTTAGGAGAATCTTATTCTTATTTCGATTCTCTTATCCTCAATTGCACCCAACTAATCGTAAGGTAAGTATTATATTACATCTCTTAACATTGCATTTAATATAATATTGTGTCCTTAGTTTGTTTATTCATTTTTATCTTAAAAAAATTAAAAATTTCTCCAACGTAAGGATCAATCTTTGAAAATTTATGATGATATATTTACTTTCTATATTTAATTTTCTCTTTTGGGTAATTATTTATTTCCTTATTAGCAATTAGCAAGAAGTATGACTATACGAGCGTCCAATCAAATGGCTGTTTTGTTGACTAAATAAGTAATTATTTGATCTAGCCAGGCAATTGATTATTGCCGGAGGATCTGTTGGTGGGGTCTTTGGCTAATAAATCAAAGTCGACGCCCTTATTGCAATTCTGTGGGAAATCCACTGCCTTGTCTGCAATAAACGCTTCTTCCCCTTCCCCACTTCGATCTCTCTCCAATCTAATTCTTGATTTTCGTTTTGATTTTTGATTGTTCGCTCCACTGTTCGAAGGCGTAGAGGCCCCAAAGTCTCCCCCAGACGAAGAAGATAATGGGATTCTTTTCGTTCTTAGGAAGGGTCCTCTTCGCTTCTCTGTTCATCCTCTCCGCTTGGCAAATGTAAGATCGTTTTTCCCTATCTGTGTGTATGTATGTGTCTATGTATATGTACAGATCTGATGTGTTACATATTGATGATTTGCTGTGAGATCTAGCTTTCTCTAGCCCCGGGGTTTTTTGTTTTGCTTTATTGCGCCACTGATAATTGTAACAGTGAATAAAGTGTGATTTTTAAAATCATTCGTTGATCCGCGTTGTTTGCGTTTTAAGGTATGTGGAACGGCTCTCCTAATTGAGGCCAAGTGGCTGTTTTGGGTTGGATTGAGCTGTTGAGGTGTTGTTTTGTTAGATTTGCGCCGCAGCCAGGTGTCTTTATTGTTTGACAAGTTTGCTATGTGGGACAAATATTTTATGTAGATAAGTTTGTTTGTTTGTTTAGCTCATTTACAATCTGACTTGATGTGGCAAAGGGGTGTGTTTTGGAAGAAATATTGAAGGAAGCATGGCTTGTGCTGGCTCATATGCCTTTCTTCATTTGAAAACGTGGTCGCACGGTCAAATTTAATGTGTTATTTTTTCGAATTTAGTAGCTTGGAACACTGTCTCACTTGAGTTTGATGGAAGTGTCAAAACGATTTTATAAGGTTCTCGAAATGGTTGACTTTACTGACCCTGATCCGACTGCCGGTCTTCCATTCTCGTCTTCATAGTGTTGGGTTCTTTTATTTTCAGGTGAGCTGATTCTCAACTTTGATATGGATGCCTGTCCAAATTTGATGCCCCCAACGACACATGAGAAATGCACTTAAAACTTTTTTCTTTTTTGAAAGTAAGGCGCATGGGTGGATATAGGTCCAGTTGCTTCTTGAACATGTCAAATGGTGATTAGCACATGTTTGATCCCTTTCTGGTTCAGATCTCCTACAAGCATTACTAATTTTTGTGGGGACTTTGCAACTACTGACCTCAACCCAACCCACTAAGTGCTTCCAATAGGTCATTTACTGACTTACAGTAGTGCAAGGAGAATGATGCTTAGCTTGAAACAAACTGTAACCAGTCACTGTGAAGTGGAAATTGTGAAAATTTGATCGCATGGAATATATTCCTACTGATAAATTTGATATAACTGTCGGGGATTGTTTATAGAAACTATCACTATGAGCATATTATACCAGTTGTACCGTGACTGTATTATATTATTAGGATTGGGTTCACTTATTTTTAGGCAAGCTGAACCTCAAATCAATGTTCCTTAGTAATTTGCTAAGAATAAACTATGTGGCTCGAATTCAAGGAACTCAATTTGAAAGTTTCCTTTTTCAAAAAATACATTTTGTGAATTTTTGCAGCATGAATTAGTTATTTATTTAGATTCCGTAAATCATTTTATACGAGAGTTTGTGTAATAACTTTTGTAACAAGGTATTATGGGTGTCCTTTCAAGTTTATATTGAGTTGAATCAAGGTCTTTATATTTAGAAGTTAAAAGTATTAATTACATTATAAAGTATGTTCTGGAGTGAAAACAAATGCCGCGAGGGTATATTATGTGGGAAAAATAAGCTGATTCTATTAGGGAAAAAAACTTGTCTTTGAAGACCGTGATATTTATCTTGGATATTTCCTAATCCAGTTCATTTTAAAACTTTCTGAAGTATATGTATTTTACTGTTGTGCACGTTGGTCTGAAATGCACTATTTATCTGTGCATAGTGAAGAGCAAATTAAAGTAGATTGTTTTTATGTTTGTTTGTGAATGGTTGGAACTGGAGAAAATTATACAGTGGGATCAATGAAATGATCTTGAATGCTTTATTTATTCCCACTGGAAGAGATGGTGAACTCTTGCCTACATGCAGATCTTCTGGCTCAGAGATAGGCAACATTTAGAAATGAAAGTGATCTTATCAGTTTCTACTGCTTTGTACCTTTTTAAAGAGAAGACTGTTCAGTTTTAGGATTAAGTAAAGGAGACATTTTTTCTTATGGCAAGGCACTGAATCCACATTGTTTAGCAAGAGTTATTGTAGTTATAGTGATTCATCAATTTGTTGGGAGTCATGATCTGTTTGGTCTACAGGATTAAGGAATGTTTGATCTATTAATCAGTGCACAAATCTTCACGTCCTTGTAAATGGGGGCTTAAAGTTGGTACCTCTGTTAATCCCATTTAAAGGTTTTAGTGAGTGTGCCTGTGGAATATCTTACGTGACATCCCCCCCCCCCTCCTCCCCTCCTCCACCAGTTCAGGTTTGGATCTGAAACAATGCTAGACTTTTTTTATTTCAAGTTTCTATACCATGAGTTTTGGATGTAAGTCCATTTTGAATGGGTTTTTCTATATTCACTTTTATAATAATCTGTCCCACTGACTAAAGTGCATACACACTCGTTTTTACAGTGACTAGTGTCTCAGTGGCTAAAGTAAGTATTACTTTGTCACTTAGAAATGATGTTAAGGGAACTAGCAAATTCATTGGGAAGGAATTAACAATTTAAAGTCTTCAAGGACATATAGTTCAATTGTGCTATTTTATCTTTGGACTTCTAGTCAACTAGTGAATTCACTAACAACAACAACAACAACATATCCAGCCGTTATCCCACTATGTAGGGTTGGCTACATGAATTCTAGACTTCTATGTAGGTTACATCCCAACAGATAGTTTGTCTAGAATTCATATTTGGATCCGACTAAGTTTTACGCTGGCTGTCGGCTACCTAACGCAACCCTCCTCCTTTATCCGGGCTTGGAACCGGCAGTGGATAATATCCCCTGGCGGAGTAATGATGAAATGAAGTTTGAACACCATCTTCACATGGAGAAATTTCATGAGATGGTGGTGAATGAAGATAATTGATATAGTTGTGTTCCATAACTTAGTTGACATGGTAAAACCAACAAGTACAATATGGAAACACAACAATAGTCGTCTTGAACATAATTAATTCACTAGCGAGGAATTAATTATTTGAAGTCGTCTTGAACATAAATCCCTTATGCAATTTTATTTAGTCCCCATGCCCAAGGAAAGTGTCACAGGTTGTGTGTTGATCTAAAATGAGTTGTGTACTGGGTGATCCCTGGGTATATTTTTGGCATGGAATTGAAGCCCGTGGCAACATGACATGGGAGCCTACCTTGGTTACTGTAATTTATGTTCGGCAATGCTGCATGTGGGCGACTAGGGTGCCGGGGATTGGGTGGGGGAGCTATAACTTGGGCATGTATTGATGCCAAATTAGTAGATGCTGTGTGACTTTTGGGCATACAAATAAGTTCATAACTCTACATAATATGCTATTCTTCTGATTAAAGCCCAAATACATGAGAAGGAATCCTTTTGCAATTGATAGTGGAGACATCATGACCTTGTGAGTATGGATGGAATTTGTTGTTAGTCCTCCAAGACCACCTGCCCCATCTTTGCTTTGATTAAGGCAGCTCATAACTCTTTTGGTCTGGATGTGTTATCAAATGTTGGAGTGAATAAAACAGTCTCTGGCCAAGAGCCAATGCATGGGATTGGTAAAGTAGGTGTGTTATCACAGGATTAGGTGGATGGTAAAATAAGTCTAGCACCAAAATTTAATGCCGGTAATCACAATGGGGCCAACCTTATCCCATGCTTTGTCATATCCTGACCAAACAATGGATTACTTGGATATTGTATAAACTAGTCCCATTATTGGTTGTTTTCTCACAAAAAAATTGTTGCAGGATATCAATTCCCACCTAGTCATATATATCAAATAAACGTTGTCATTAAACATGAGCTCTTTTTGTCCAAGTGATATTGTTAAGTATCACTCTCTACTGAGTATGAGGCCTTATTGTGAGTTTGAGGCTTTGGAATGTTCAAGGATGGTGACACTTTTATTGACTGTCTAGATATCTACCTTTATTTTGAGAACACAAACATGTTGGAGTTTTATTGTACAAAATTTTCATCTTGTGTGCACAACTTGGTTTTTTGATGAGGACATATTCCTTGATATTGTGGAGAGTGTGCCTTTCCATGTATATCTGTCACTTCCTACTTCTACCCAATAGTCTTTGGGTCTCCCTTTGACCCTTGATAACATAGTTCTGAAAGGCGCGAGACGTAGCGAGGCGCAAAGGGTCCTAGAGCCCGAGGCGAGCTGTGCCTTTGCAAAGCGAGGCACACCTTTTAGAAAAAAAACTCAAAATCTTGTAAAATCATAAAAAACTATCAAATTATCAATAATAACACATGCATATCATTAATGATTCATTATCTTCAAATTCTAAACTAACAACATCAAAGTTGATTCATTTATCATGCAAATTCTAAACTAGTAACATCATCAAAGTTCAAACTTAAAGTCTCAAATTCAAACAAGTACCAATCATCATGCAAAGTTCTAAACAGACATATAAATACTACAAGTCCACAATCAATAAAGAAGTTTTAATCATCATCATCATCATACCCTTCACCAAATTGAACATCATCATCTAACGGTGCCATATTTCGCTCATCCTTGTTATTCTTCTTCTTTTGTATGTACTCTCCAATATCTTGTTTTACTAATGGAGGACATTTTGGACAAGTTTTAGTACTCTCCACAATCAATAAACACTATAAGTCCACAATCAAGAAAATGTTTTCATTTTGAAAAATGCTATTTTTCTAAGTCTTTAAGATTAGCGCATTTTTTCTAAGTCTGGAAGATTAGCACATTATAAGAAGACATATAAGAAAATGTTTTCATTTTGAAAAACTATCTCCCAGTATTTTGATAGCTAATATTCATTGTTGTTAAAATGATTTTTAATGAATTTTTCAAGAAATAGTAGGTATGCATTTTGGGCATGGTAAAATCGCTAAATCCCTAGTTTGTACTAAAACCAAAATTCTATTTTCTTATTGTTATGGATTTTGATTTTTTAGATATTTTTATTGAACCCAAATGGGGGGTACTTTCTTATTTACATTTTTATATTAAAATAAATAGAAGGTAAAATATAAATTAAAGAAAATGTGATCATTTATGTAAATATGTTGTAATGTTCACGTGCTAGAACTGAGAAGAGGGGAGGCTGGAGAGGAGAGGAAGAAAGGATGCAGGCGCGACTAGGTTTCATGAGGCGCGCCTCTCGCCTCAGCGCCTCACCTTGCAAGGCGAGAGCCTCGCTGAAATCGCCTCGCCTCAGCCCAAGCGAGGCGCCAAACTGGCGCCTTGCGCCTAGGCACGCCTTTAACAACTATGCTTGACAAGACATGTTTGGTTTAGTATTTGGATGATTTTTTAGCACAAGAGCAGCATAGTCAAAATAGTTCTGGCTTAAAATCTTTTACTTTGTGGGTGTCATGGAAAGACATCAGTGGTCTTGTCTCTTGGATTCATGGATTGGTTGAGGTTGGCCACCTAATGGCCTAGATGGCATATGTTCATTAACTGCAAGGACTCTAATCTCTCGTATTAGTCTTTTGATTTTAAATATTCTCTTAATATTTAAAGTAAGTTTTCATTAGTTGAAGTTGTTTTACTTTTGGATTGGTTGCAAAGTATTATAAAGAAAAGAGAGGATGAAAATGGTTTCAAAGGACTAAATTGGTATCTATGTCAGCTACTTCTAGTTTTCTTTTTTTTTCACCCAGAAGTTGAGTTCAGGTTGCTTACTTATGTAACTCATCTGTAAGTTGTAGGGTATAAATAATATCATGGTTGGTTTCCATTTGAGGCTTTGCTCATGTAGAAGGACTGGGAGTATTATTTTTGGTCCAGAATGGGTTTACTCAGGTTTTGCTTCAGACAGTTTCTACATTTTACGACCACTTTCATGCATCAGTCAAGACGGTTTTGTGTGGTAATGGAAGGGACTTCTTTTTTCTCATAGATGGTTGAAATATGGATATGGATATATTAAAAATCTTTGGCTGTGACCTTCAAATATTCTTTCCTTTATGATGCCAAAAGCAAGCCAAGATGTTTTGCAGGAACCAGCCCCCAACTGCTCGTGGATTGGGTTCTTGAAAGACTCTTTCTAGTGCAGGAAATTTATTGATAAGATATAGCTGGATTTGTTTGAAGATTGGTTAATTCACCTGAACCAGTCATATATATTTGTTTTATCTTTAGTATTATTACATGGGAAGCAAGACTTGTGTTCTCAATTGCTAAATTGTTTCATGGCTACACAATATTACAAGCAGAGAACTGAAATAGCTCTTTGAAGCTCCCCAACAACCCCCATGCACCCCCTCCCCCCCCCCCCCCAAAAAAAAAAAAAAAAGAAAAAAAAACTCACTCATCCTGTTTGGTGTTCGGTCCATTTTCTTTTCCCTTCTTAATGCATCTGCCTCTCTGCTCTCTTCATCTTATTGTTTATGTTTGTTGTGCACTTCTATCTCTCATTCTTTTGTGTTGTTAGGGTAACTAGGATTTCTTATCTTTTTTTTTTTTGTGGGTTTACCCTTGAACCATGCATTCTTTTTTCACTGAGTGATGTACATAACCATTGGTGAAACGGGATGTGACACCCGCCCCCCCCCCCCCCCCCCCAACCAAAGGGCTCTTTTGCTTTTAATTTTTCTCCAATTAGTTTGGTAATGTTATTAGTTGTTCTGTTGACATGTGCATCTTCAAAGGTACAATGAATTTGGTACTGATGGTGGACCTGCAGCAAAGGAATTGGCTCCCAAGTTAGCTGTATTCCAGAAATATTTGAAGTCCAATTTTGGGGAAGGGGCACCAATAATTGATGTAAGGCTGTTGTTTTGTGTACTTAGATATCTATTTTCTTCGGTAAATCTTCATCTCTTTTTCAAATTTAATTTGTTTTCTACATTTGACTTATGTTTTTCAGGTTAGGCATTTTGTAGCAGCCTCCATTGTTCTAAAAGGCCTTGGCGGCTTGCTATTTGTATTTGGCAGTTCCTTCGGTGCTTATCTACTGGTTAGTTTCATCTGGCTTCCTGAATTCCAAACATTCTTGGCCTTTCAACAATGCTTTAGTACATAATTCCGTAATTTGACTTTCAATCCCATCAAATTTTATTGTATCTAAGCATATTTTACATTTGATTTTTGTTTTCTTTTTCATTCAGCTATACCACCTGGCGTATACAACTCCACTTCTGTATGATTTCTATAACTATAGTTACGGCAAGCCAGAATTTTTTGCGCTCGGGCAGGAGTTCTTGCAGGTTTGATCTCATATCCGATTTGTTTCTCAACTTGCATGTTTGCTCTGCAATTCAACTTAAGCCAAGTCTTATCGGCAGTGTGTAGCACTTTTTGGTGCATTGCTGTTCTTCCTCGGGATGAAAAGCTCAATTATAAGGAGACAACTCAGAAAGAAGACCCCCAAAACAAAGACAAGTTAGTTCCATTTGAAAGGTGGATTGTTAGAAGCCTCAAGAGTTTTAAATTTCAGACCACAAAGTAGTTGTCGTCGTGCAGCCTCATCTTTTTGTTGCGAAGTAGTTATCGCCTCATCTCTTCAGACCACGAAGTAGAAGTAGTTGCCGTGCCGCCTCATCTTTTCATTGCGGATCCCCTTCTAATCCTCCTCAAGGTGCTCCCCACTCATTCTAGAAAGCCCTCTATTCAGGGTGAGGTAATTACATGAAGAACATAGAGAGCCATTGTTTGTGTTTTATCTTTTGTTGCTCCCCTAAACATGACTTGTGAATGAATTGGCACTACTGCTGAGCAGTCTCAGCGTTGTTTTCCTTGAAGTTATATATGCCTACTGCTTGGTTGCAAAATAAATGTGTTTCAACCCAATGACTCGGTTGAAAAGGAAGTAAAGGTAAAATTGTAATCAGCTAATTGATTGGGTCGACACCAAAATCATGACGGATTTGGCCATGGCAAGCTGATCTCTTTCGTATTTTTTTAATCTGTGATGTAGATAAACTGATCATGCAAGTAGGCAATTGCAGATTGGAAGGAATCACGACACTAATATAGATAATATGATTCCAGTTGTGGTTCATTTTACCTTAGTTATTTTGCTAAGTGAAGTGACATTTAATTATTATAAGCGTATGATATATTAATATAGAAATATCACATTAAATGTTTCTCCTAAACATCTATATAATTTTTTTTTTTTTAAAAAATCAAGGCTGCAGCGGCGTTTGCACAACAGAGTGGTTTTGAATTGAAGTGGATACCGAAAGGTTGCGCATCCCACATCGGCTGCAGAAGCGAAAGACAAGGGTGGAGCATTGAATAAGAAGGCCTAGACGTGACATTGGGAAATTAAAAAGGGTCGGTTGGCTAAATATGCCACGTCCGCCCTCGCTAGGCGGGTGCTGTATGGCTATCAAGACATATGGCTGACATAATTTGTGGACGCTTCCAAAGGGTTGGCTCGCTTTGGCCGACCCTCCAATCCATCTAAAATTCTTAAATGGAACTGCGTAAGTCCGTAATGTATTGTGGCAGTGACTCTGATCTTCGAGCTTCGCTAGTTATAATTTCTTTTATTGAAATAAATTTACGAATATAATAACAATTTTATATTGTTTATATTAGAGAAATATAAAAAATGTGCAAAAAATTTCATTTATAATTTAAAATTTGAAGTTAAAACTAATTAGAAATTATATAGTTTAAGAAAGTGTGTTTGTTAATGAGGGTGAAAAGGTGAAATAAAAAGAGTCTTTTAAATACTTTTTATAAATAAGTTGTGTAAAGTTGTAATTTTTTATTTAAAATTATTTAAATAAATTTATTTTTTAATAAAATAATTTATATTTATTAATATATTATAAAAAATTAACAAATAATTTAATTTTTTAAAAATATTTTTTTATTTTATTTTAATAATTTTATATATATTTTTAAAAATATTTTAATTTAATTTTTAATATAATTTTATCTTACTTATTTTAACAAATAAATATTATCCATGTCAATAATATTATAAAAACAAAAATGATAAAGTGGATAAATTTTTATAAATAATATTATATTTAATTTTTAATCAATAAGTCATAATATAATTTATATTTATATTTATTTGAAAACATTATTTTTAGATTGTATAATTATTTTTTATAATTTATATAATAAAAATTATATTTATAAAAATATCCCTCTATTTTTTTATGAGTTTTTGTTTCTTATTTTTTTTTAAAATACTATTTTCTTATTTCTATTTTATATTATATCTATTTTTTATTTTTATTTTCGTACAAGAGTTAAATACAAAAAAGAAAGAATAAAAAGTACATTTTTTAGGTAAAATTTGTTTTCAGTGAAAAATATTATAAAGGAAACGAAGGGACCAAATGACAAAAAAAATTGTTTCCAATTCCTTTATGGTATGTATATGTCAGGAATTAATTAGGAGTATAATGAAAAATAGAAATAAAAATTTAATTAAGAACAAAAAGAAGAGGGAAAAAAATCATATCCTACCACTTTTACCCTTTGTTTCGCGCCAAATTAAGTTCTAAAGCCCTACAAAATCTCTCCCAAATCCCGAGTCACTGTAAATTTCCATCTTAACAGGAAAAAAAATCAAATATTTTAACTTGGAGGGAAAAAACCCAAATCCTACCGCTTTTACCCTTTGTTTCGCGCCAAATTAAGTTCTAAAGCTCTACAAAATCTCTCCCAAATCCCGAGTCACTGTAAATATCCATCTTCTGGTTCTTCTCTCTGGAAATCATTTCTTCAATCCCTTCTTCTTCTTCTTCTTCGATCTTCTGTTTTCAGATTAGATATGGAAAACGAAACTGTAGGTGGAGAGCATGAGGCCGTGAAGACGATACGATCAATGCTTGGCGCCCAACTCGGGCCCCAACTATCGGAATCGGACGTTCTTGGAGCCCTTAGTCGGTGCGGCAACGATGTATTCGCGGCCGTCAAGTTCCTCCTCGACAGCCCTGGCCTTTCTTCCCCGCCAGCGACTGTTAAGCGGACGGTTACCAGCACCGGAGGTAGGGTTTCGGCGCCGATCAAGCAAGACAGGGACGACGGAGGGTTGGAAGATGGTAGGTTTATCTTTTATCAATGCATGTCATTTTACAAATAGCTCTGTTTGATGACTGTAGAATTTATTCAAAGCAATGTGATATTTATTTTTCTGGAGTCCTGTGTTTCTTCTAGCAGTTGACAAGGATGATGAGGTGAAGCCAAAAAATATCGTCAGCGTGAAGGAAGAGCCTGATTTGGGGGTAAAGGGCTCAGATTGTGTCCAAAAATCGATTATCCCAGGAAGAGTTAGAATGTCGTATGATGAGTTTCTTCGGGCTACGAATAATGTAGTCATGGCTGATGGCGAATATCTCAGGGCCCAGATGATAGACCAACGAGGACAAGCTATGTCAGTTTCTGGGTTGAAAGGGGATTTGAAGGGGAAGGAGGAAATTGATGTGGATATTGAGGAAGCAGTGTCTGTAAAAAGAGTCGAGGATTCAGGGGATTTGGAATCCTCTGAACCTCTGATTAGGCGGGGCATGACCTTTAATGACCGTCCTCGCTTGACATGGAAGCCTTTTGGCTCAGAAGCAAAATCAGGAGAAACCATATCAGTTTCTGGGTTGAAAGGGGATTTGAGAGTGGAGGAAATTGATGTGGGTATTGAGGAAAAACTGCCTCTACAAATGGAAGTAGAGGATTCAGGGAAGCCTGATGACTCAGAAGCAAAATCAAGTCCTGGGACTAAGGCTGAGATCAGAATTGAGGATAAGTCTATTGTGGTTTTTCAGAATGAGGCCTCTCTGGAAGAGGGAACTGGGGCTAATTACGAGGGTCCGAGACCCTCATATTTGAATTTGAAGAAAGGAAGAGTTGGAGGGAGGGAGCTAAGTGCACTTGTGATTGAAGATGGGGACTTTCCAAAGGAATTGGATTGGTTGTTGGTGGAAAGGACGGTGATTACTGGGATTTCTACTACAAGGGGAAGGAAATTGGAGAACAATGAGATAGTTCATTTCACTTTTCCTAGTGCAGAATCAAGAAGGCGCAGTTCACATTGGATGAGTGCAAAGGCAGCCGCTGCAGTAGCTGAGATTGTTCGCTTTTCTACCAAACGATATGGAGAGGTATTCTGTAAATTTATTCTGATAAGCATTATTATTTTCTTGATAATTATACTAAAGAATGTCTTAGTGGTTTCCTCCATTTCTTAGATAGTTTGATATGCATATACATTTTTGGTTGGGCCAAACTGAAAAACTACTAAAAAAATGGTCTTAATTATAGTTCAAAATTTTCTCTTAAATCCTTGCTTTTCCCCTCATTTTCAGATTGGGCGGCTTCCAATGGAGTGGGCAAAATGCCTTATTCCTCTTGTGAATTCTTCAAAGGTGAAAGTTCTTGGTCGATGCATTGCTGCACCATTAAATCTTCATTTGATGCAAGATATAATGTTATATGTCAGGTAAAATGCCAACATTATTTTGATTTAAATATGGTTGTTTTTTATTATGGTTGGGTGGATTCATTTGGATCATTGTTTTGCTTATAATATTTGCCAGTCTGCTTGTATTTATTTCTCCATTTGTTAAATGATATTATCTCTCAAACTTGCAGCTTTTACATACATCGTTCGGTTTTAACAGAGGGTTTCAAGTCATCGTGGAAGCTGGATTCTCCGTCAAACATAGACTCCACAATTCATCCTCTCCTTACTCTGTTCAAATTATTAAAAATTAAACCGTTTCAGAAGGTGCCTTATCTATCATGTCAATGCCACTGGAAAATAGATTTTGAATGTGCAATTCAAATCTATGACCATGTTTGGTTCTAACATTTATATTGCTTCTATTGCTGCTTCAACCAGGCTGAGTTCACCCCAGAGGAACTTGATTCTCGGAAACGGTCATTGAATCTGGAAGTATGTTTTTACTTCCTTGACCATTCCATCTTATCATTGTTGTTATTATTTAAAGTTCAAGTTGTACAATTTTATAGTTAAAAGTTCAGTGATACAAAATCTGTTTAATTTAACTAGTTTTGGTAGAACTTTTCATTTCATTGAGATATCTTTTGAGGATTTTCTAAGGTCTCATGCCAAGTTGATATATTTATTTATTTATTTTTTGCTTGCTACCAAGTTGATTTCGTTTACACGGCATTTTGTGTGCCCAAATTCTAATATATCATGGGTCATAGAGAAGGCTTTTATAGCAAAACCCATATGTGAGAGGAAGATTGTTACATTATCATTCTATCTGTTTGATTGAAACAGGTTGACACAGATGATGCTGAAGCCATGTTGCCTATAGTGAAACGAAGAAAGGGCTCCCAGCAGTGTGTGGAACAGAACAAAGATGAGCAAGCCATCTCAGAATCATCTTTGAACAAGATTGTTGGTGCTGCAGATGTTTATAACTTACAGGTAGGTCTCATCAATGTTAAAACTTACAGTTTCAGATATAAAAGTAAAACTTGCTCTAGCAAGTAAACTGCCTTTTTCTTGTTATATTGTATAGGAGATGGAGGCCCCAGAGACACTCATGTGTGACTTAAGGCCGTACCAGAAACAGGCTCTCTACTGGATGTCAGAATCAGAGAAGGGAGTGGATGTTGAGGAAGCAGCAAAGACTCTTCATCCGTGCTGGGCAGCATATCGAATATGTGATGAGTATGCAGTTCTCTCATAAATAGAAATTATGAAGAACCTAAAAAAAGATGAAAAACTCTAAAGCTTATTTTTGGAAGAATTTCATGTCGTATGAATATGCTGATTGAACATGCCTGCTAACAGGAGGTGTTCTGCAATTTATGTGAACATTTTTTCTGGCGAAGCAACTACACAATTTCCGACTGCCATGAGGATGGCAAGAGGAGGGGTGAGTTTCTTCATTTTTTCCCTTTCTACTCTCATATTCCTGTTTCATAATATATTAGGACAAGCCTACAATTTTCGCAATTTTGTTGCTTTCACTATTGTATTTTGCCTTTTCTGGTGTCAAGGCATTCTTTTTATCTCTCTAACATCACAGTTATTTATCTAGATTTTGGCGGATGCAATGGGGCTTGGGAAAACTGTCATGACTATTGCGTTGATACTTGCAAGACCAGGCCGAGGGAGCCTTGATAATCAAAAACTTGTCTTGGGAGCCACAGACAATCAGGAATCAAAAGAGAAAGAAGATTCTGGTAACGTTCAACCAAAAGTAAAAGGCAACACCCTCATTATTTGTCCCATGGCCCTGCTAAGTCAGTGGAGGGTGAGTATCTTAAATTCCAGAAAGACCTGTGTTTCTCGTTTGCTAATTTGACATATTCAATCCGTTCTAGATGCTTGCAGATGGCTGCTTGATGTAGATTTTAGTCTTTAAACACTACTGTCATTTTGCCTGTTTGGTAGAGACATTATCATATTCAATTGAACTGCAGGACGAGCATGAAACTCATTCAAAGCCAGGAACTATCTCAATTTTTGTTCATTATGGTGGGGACAGAGCCAATGATCCCAAGGTGATGGCACAACACGATGTCGTTTTGACAACTTATGGTGTACTAACTGCAGCCTATAAGACTGTAAGTTACCCTTATTTCCTATAATCCTGCAAGGTTGTAATCGAATCTATTTAGCTCAACAATAGTTATCATTATAGTTGCTGGTGCTGCAATGCTTTTGTTAAGATTGCTTTTGTGAATTCTGATACAGGATGGAGAAAATAGCATTTTCCACAAAGTTGAGTGGTACAGGGTGGTTCTAGACGAAGCACATATTATCAAATCCTCAAGGACCCTAGGTGCTCAGGCTGCCTTCACGTTGTCCTCTCACTGCCGTTGGTGTCTTACCGGTACACCTATTCAGGTATGCCTTCTTATTTCTCAAGTGTATATTGTGTTCTTGCATCATAGATTTGGGGGTTGCAAGTTTCATTTAGTAAATTCTGTGTGCGCGCCTATCTGAATTAATATTGTTTATGTGAACAGTTAATATGCATCCATACAAGTTATTTGTGAAGTACGGTCCTGAAATAACTAAGAAATCCATTCTTGTGGTTAAGTGTTGGTTTTGTGGTTGTAAAATTTGAGACTAGATTTTAATGGGAATTTCGTCTTCTATTTACTTACCAAAGCCACTGTGAATTGCTGCAGAATAACTTGGAAGACCTTTACAGCCTCTTATGCTTCTTGCATGTTGAGCCATGGTGCAACTGGGCATGGTATGTACACTAAAAATTTAAAATACAACACACTTTGCCATTCAATTTCCATGTAGAATATGATACTACAGCATAGTATGATATGAATGTTAAAAAATTGAGACAAAGCACTTTCCCTTTCAATTTCCATTTGTATATGATTCTACAGCATTTTGGACAAAAGTTAAAAGAATTGGGCAATTGTTTTATCTCTTGATAACTAAACTAATATTGAAGGGTGAGCTAGCTCAGCAAAACTCCATTTTTATCCTTGAATATGATTTTTCCCTCGTACAGGTGGTCAAAGTTGATCCAGAGACCCTATGAGAATGGTGATCAGAGAGGGCTAAAATTGATTAAAGCTATTCTGAGGCCATTAATGCTGAGGAGAACAAAGGAAACAAAGGACAAAGAGGGAAGGTGAGTGATTATCCTCGTCATGTTATATTTTTCTACTGCCTTCCTGTGAGCAAAATCCCTTCACAGTAAGCAATTTGATGTTAATGCATGTGAAATTAGGCCTATACTACTTCTTCCACCAACCGACGTTCAAGTCATTGAATGTGAACAATCAGAAGCTGAACATGATTTTTATAATGCCCTCTTCAAGAGATCTAAAGTAAGTTCTATCCTAACATGCTTTCTGTTTATTCAAGTTCTGGTTACGCCAGAGAAATGCTCTGTATACGATTGTGACTGTTTTTAGTTGAAATGAACTAGTAGTTCATCGTCTTATTGCTCTATTTGTAAAACAATGGAAATTTCAATCTTTTCTACAATATAAACAGGTCCAGTTTGATCAGTTCGTTGCCCAAGGCAAAGTGCTTCATAACTATGCAAATATTCTTGAGTTACTACTTAGACTAAGGCAATGCTGCAACCACCCATTTCTTGTTATGAGGTGAGTATAAAGTTGCAGATTTTATATGAACTTGGGATAATGAGTTGCTATAATACCGTGACTTCTCTATTTGTTTGGATTATAAATTCTGCAGCCGAAATACACAAGAGTATGCAGACTTGAACAAGCTTGCAAGAAGGTTTCTTGAATCCAATATTGATTCTCCCACTCCAAACGATAGAGTCCCAAGTCGAGCATATGTTGAAGAAGTAGTGGAGGGTATCCGGAAGGGTGACAACACAGAATGCCCAATATGTCTGGAGTCTGCAGATGATCCTGTGTTCACCCCTTGTGCACATAGGATGTGCAGGGAATGCCTTCTCTCGAGCTGGCGAACCCCATCAGCAGGGCTCTGCCCAATATGCAGGCAACTACTGAAGCATAGTGATCTTATTACCTGCCCGTCTGAGAGCAAGTTCCGTGTTGATGTTGAGAAGAACTGGAACGAGTCCTCTAAAGTCGCCAAGCTCTTAGAGTGCCTGGAAAAGATCCGTAGGTCTGGTTCAGGAGAGAAGATCATCGTTTTTAGCCAGTGGACTTCATTCTTGGATTTGCTAGAGATACCACTGAAGAGGAGGAGAATTGGGTTCTTGAGGTTTGATGGAAAATTGGTACAGAAGCATAGGGAGAGGGTTCTGAAGGAGTTCAATGAGACCAGTGAGAAAATGGTTTGAGTATTCCAAACTCCAAAGTCTTGTCTCTGTTTATTCCAACAATTCTCACCATCAGTTGATACACAATTAACAGTATTCTGATCCAAACTTGTACACATTTCAGGTGCTACTAATGTCACTGAAAGCAGGAGGTGTGGGCTTAAATCTGACTGCAGCTTCAAATGTGTTTCTTATGGTATATTCCAGTCTACCACTTCCCTGTCTTTCTCCTTGCATTTTTTTTTCCGGAGGGGGAGGGGGCCTTTTTAATGCTCGAATTCTTCTGCCCAAATATGTAGGATCCTTGGTGGAATCCAGCAGTAGAAGAACAAGCAATAATGCGAATTCATCGCATAGGTCAAAAACGAACTGTTCGTGTGAAAAGATTCATTGTCAAGGTGAGCTAACTTCCCTTCCCTACTGCTCTCTGATCTGATTTAAAATGCCCGAAAGAAGATTCTTCAGGCTTCTGTCATTGGGCTTCGCTGAAGTTGGACCACACTTGCCCTTTTTTGGGGCTGGCATTGCATTGTGCCCAAGATTCATAGTAATATGCACCAATCTTATTAGATTAAGCTCTTCTTGAATCTTCAGACTTCTTAGTATTAGGAATTTCTTTCTTTCTTCTTAATCCTTATGAAGCATTTTAATCAATGCCTATGGAACTAACACCAAAATTTTGCGGCCAGGACACAGTGGAGGAAAGAATG
Organism: Diospyros kaki; assembly: GCA_036245055.1. Lineage (NCBI taxonomy): Eukaryota > Viridiplantae > Streptophyta > Magnoliopsida > Ericales > Ebenaceae > Diospyros > Diospyros kaki. The sequence continues at coordinate 4,640,407 of BSEG01000013.1, forward strand.
CAACAAGTTCAAGCAAGGAAGCAGCGGATGATAGCCGGAGCTCTGACCGACGAAGTCCGGTCGGCGAGGATTGAAGAGCTCAAAATGCTTTTTAGGTAGTTGTTTGTTTGCTCCATTCTCTTTTTGATGTTGTAATTAGTGTACCTTTAACAACTCTGTTTAAGTATATATACCCACACTTGTGGCTTAAGGGGGGCTTTTTGGTTTGACCTGACCACCACCACCAGCAACCCGCCCCAGTTTTGTAAATTTCGTGGCCATGAAATGGGAATCGTCTTCGAACTGCCCAATTTTGTGAAGTTATTTCTATTTTAGTAGATTTGAATTTTGAACTACTAAATTTATAGATAATTTAAAGACTTAACAGTTAAGAAATTTAAAAATAAAATAAGAAATACCGTTTTGAGTTAAACCGATTCACCCAATTTCTTGCTTCCAAACCCAAACATAAGCAAAGCAAGCTCAACTAATATCAACTTCCCATTATTTCTTAAAAGATAGATGTAGAGCAAGAAAAGAAAAATAAAAGAAAATGAAGCAAGAACAATCGGATCCTACTACAAACTACAAAATAACCTCTTCCTTCTTTGAAACAAAATAATAATAATCTCGAAAAAATTTTCACTTACCTAAAAAGCATTTTAGATTCTCTAAAATTTCAACCCAGAATGGATGGCCACCACTCCCCCAACAAGATTTCCATATTCAACATTCTGAAATCCAGCATCAACAATCATTGAAGCAAACATCTCCTGCAATCACCAACTACAAATATTACAAATGGGTAACGTTTAAACAAGGCAAACTAGAACTCAAAATGCCGATGCAATCCGCAGTTTCAGTAATGATCAATAGTTGATGACGTATATCCACATCTGACCCCATGGGTGTTGGGCTACTATGTCAGGCAGTGACACCATCTTCCCCATGATAAACGAAGAGATTAATGAAGCAAAACTTCATTATGCCCCTTAAATGAAAATCCCTGTAAAGGCGTCATCCCATCCTATATTTAATGTGCATCTATAAAGGTGCATATATCAGTTAGTAGTCCTCAGGAACATGAATTCGCATAATGTAATGCATTCATATGGGAGGCACTGGATGCTAGACTCCCTACTTGACAAACAACGAGTATTCCTTCCTCTTGTTTTTTGCTTCCCATTTTGTACTAAAGATTTTTATAATTCTGCATTCTGTAAATAAATCACATGTTCTCAAGACCACAGTTTTTTTTTTTTTTGCTCTCGCCTATCCACCTGAGCCTGGTTGCGACTGCACCCTGCAGGAACAGTTCGTCTTTCATAATAAACAAGGACTTTGGTTCACAGGAAGGTTCCATATCTTACTAGTTGCTAAAAACCTGCCAACATTATCAGGTTTGGGTTTATGGATTGGACTTGCTAATAAAACTAAGCTCAAAATTTCATTTGTAAGTCACCAGCCTTATTTTCTCCTTTTGTTCCTTCTAATTTATACCAGGAATTTCCAGAACGGAAACAAGGCAGGAAAACTCAGTTTACACCATGAAGAGAAAGGACCGGGACCTAGATAATACATGAGAGAAATATACGTGGATGAAACTATTTTGCCAAAGTAACCCCACCCCCCAAAACACCAAAAGACAAGAAAAAGTTCTCAGAAAATTAAAATTTCCACTGCTTTAACTAAATTGCTTCAAATTAAGAACAAGCTTTGTCAGGCCTGTCTTAGTTTTGAAACTGAAGTGACATCTACAGCCCCCAGGATTTCCAATGCTAAAGATATTCTTATCCCAACCCACTCAATGCTCAACAATATTGTTAAGGATATTTATCAAAAAAAAAAAAAGAGTACGATACTGGTAAGCAAATCCAAGAACCATGACCTGAGAAGGAAAGCGACGAATGCTCTCAACTAAGTACTGATAAGAATCCCGATCACCTGCAACTAGCTCTCCAAGTACTGGAATGACGGAGAATGAGTAGTAATCATACCTGCAGCAATAATATACCAACCCACAATCACTTCTAACAAAGTCAAAGATACTGGATAAACCCAAAAATAAGTGAGCAGAAAAGCTCTATCCCAATGACAAACTATGAGCCCTTAAATTACTTGCAGACCACTAAACTAAGGCTCGAATGTGGACTGATCAAGATCAATTCCTGGTAATCAGGTCCTGAGAACATAGATGTGCCAAAGATCTTGCAACATACCCCAGAAACAAATAGCATATTTATCATAGAATAACAACGATACCAGTCAAAAAGATGCCCAATTGCCTAAATTTCACAAAGCATATGACCTCTCATCTACCAGTCCTGATTTCAAAGCTCAAGATACTCACAACTGCTTGAAACCTGGAACTTCTACATGGCTCAGTTCAAGGCAAAGGAATCTTCCTCCACGTTTGAGTACCCTAAGATGGGTCAAAAGCAGTTGATGCAGAAGTTTAGTGTAGATTTTGGAACAAAAATTTCCAGAAGAAAAGGAAATAAATAATGCAAAAAGAAAATTAACCTTACATATGCACATAACATTTGATAAAGAAGAATGCCATGGTGATGCATATGTATTAGCCTTTTCCCAAATTCAGTTATCGGTCAAAATGCTTTGCAAAGAAAATAGTAAAGGGTGCTAAAACAAGTGGGTCTTCGTATCAGTTCAGGCACTTTCCTTTTTTTAGTTCCTAAAATAAGTCTCCTCTTGGGACCCCCTACAGAAATTAGAACAGTTGATATGGACGCTGTACCAATTTGACCATTATAGTTGGTTGTAGTACTGGTTTTGACATTCAAGAACAATTGTTTAGACATTGATTGGTCATTGATTCATTGCCTTATGAGCTATTAGGTTACTTAAAATTTATCATCTTCTGCAGATAAAGAAAGAGAGCAGCAAATGTATTGTTTTCTGGAGGGGGAGGGGTAGTTGATGAAGTAACACTTCCTGAATTTGGAGTTTAGACAGGTAAAAATGAAGAATAATGAATGACATAAATGCCTCTTCCACTGATTCAAAGTAAGTTACTTTTCACAAGGGTCCAGTCACAAATAGGCAAAATGTAAGAGATTGTTACATATTATATCTAACTTTTGCTTTTGCTGTTCAGCCACTTTTTTACTCAGTGGCAGGACTAAAAAATACTCCAAATTTAATAAAGCAACATATCCATCATTATGAATCAGAGCTTCAATCATTTTTCCAAAAAGTAAAAGATTTGATAACCTTCAAATTTAAATATTACTAATTTCAAAAGTCAAACTCAACTCTTTTTACAGAGGAATGCAGCTTATGTTACTCTGACCCCCCAACGGACAACATGCTTCAAATCTTACTTTGGCAATTAAAAAGAGAACAATGTAACAGGACTAAAGAAAACCATTATAGTAATCTAATTTACATATCTGAATGGGGTCTTGTCTTATACCTCCATATTAACAGAAAAATTTATAAGGTGCCATTACATACAACAATCAGGTCATTATTACCTATAAGCTTCAGCAAGAACTTTATCTATGTGTGTAACATTCCTAATCCCGAAGGCGATAGTGTAACCATCCATAGAATCATTTTCAAAACTTAGAGCTTCTGCATCTCCTTCCACCCATATGAGGGATTGTTGACCTCCAAGACCTAAAACATGTCAAAAAGACAATCTCAGTCCTGAAGACAAACAAGGCATGTAAATTCTGGGCATGAAAATCCAGGAGAAATTCTCTGCCAAAAATTTCAGTTGTGCACTAGATAGTAATACACAATTCATTTATCTCAGGTTTAAATAACATACTTTACCTCTCTCTTGGGCCCGTTTTTTACCAACGTGTAACATATTTGAGTTGATGTCACAGACATATATTTGAGTTTCTTCCTGTGGAACATCTTGCAATGCTGTATGATTAACCCTGTTTATAGTTTCTAGGATCCTGAAAGCAACATCCCCTGTAAATTTAGATGATTTTTAACTGAATAGGTGTCAATATGGATAGATCATTAAAGAAAAAAGTACCAAATAATTTTAAGTTCAAATTAACTAGAGACAACATACAACGCGCTCACTGCATAAGCTTAGTTATAAATCGTAAAAACCTTGAGAATAGGAAATTATTCTTCTAATAAACAGCGACATTTCTTATAATGTGGTATTTCTTATTGTGTAAAATACCATGTCAGACAGAAACATTTCGTGGTGGACACTTCTAGGATGAACATTTGTCCAAATGTGCCATTTTTTTTTTCTTTCTAACTTGGACACAGGCAGAACCATGTGGATAGCAATAAGATGTGTGTGGATCATTTCAATACACTATGCGCATAATAACATTTTAAATGAATAAGTGAAAACCGATTATAAAATAATGTCAATTTATGGATAGTGTTTTAAAATTATTTGTAATGCAAAGAAAAAAGAAATAGTTATTACTTGCATACATATAGAATTATACATTCTAACTTTTTCTGAAAATGTCAAGTTTCAGTGTCATATTATATCTGTGTCCCTGGTCAATATCCGCATTTTTCTTGAGCATTCTTTCTTATTTTATAGGACTTCAACTTTTCCCTAAAAGTTGAATAACCATATAATGGTATTTCCATTTTATATCAGCTCTCTCTTCAAAAAAGAAGAAACCTCAAATGTTGAATCCTCAATATTTTTGGTTATGATCTATAAAAACAAAATGAGACCACAAGCCTCCAAATAGTACTGTGAGCCTTTTCATTTCCTGGAGCTCAGCATAGAAGGTATCTTGTTCCATTACTGAAAGTTACCTGCTAAACATTTTTGCTCTTTAACTCTATTAGTTGAGAAAGGGAAAAAATGACATTTCATGTCGTCTTCCTCTTGTATAATTCATTCTTCTATTTTCTGAAGTATCAAAGGCATATGACTATTAGAAAGGCAGTATGAAGCAAACTTGACCTGGGTTTTCGTGTTCAAAAATGAAAAGCTGAAATTCATATAACTTTTTCCTTCATCCTCCATGCAATTAAACACCTATATCTCATTAAGGCCCCTCTGTTTTTCTAGTCTTTTTATCCTAATGACCACAGAAAGACATTACTAAACTACATAGATTTACCTGTCCCACCAGCCACATCAAGATGCCTCATTCCAGGAAATGGATTCAATTTTGACACCAGTCTGGAAAAAAAATGAGTAAAAGATATTCAATGTGAGAAGCAGAAAAAAATATGCTACAATAATTTAAAATTGTTAATTTGCACCACCAAAAGTTCTGACCTATCCTTCCATAATCTATGTAATCCAGCACTCATCAAATCATTCATGACATCATAGTTTGAAGCAACGCTATTGAAGACATTGCCAACCATTTGGCTTTTTTCTTCTTCCCGTACTTCTTTAAACCCTGAAATGTGACTTCAGATCAGTTACACACAATCCACAACTGTGAATTTAATTATACATAACTATTCTTTAGTTTCTTTTGTAATTACTTTCTTAAAGGTTTTCTGAAAAAAAAAAAAATCAAATATAATGAACTAAAGCCATAAAATTTGGAGTTCTGTAATGAGTTACATTAAAAAAAAAAAGTCGATAACATCTGTGCATAGGCAATCAATGTGCATCAAACATACCAACTGGGCTGTCATTTCTGTGTTGGATCCATGTTGTACACAAAGTACCAGCACACAGGCCAAGTTATGTCTTAGACAGATGTCCGAACATATTTTACTATCTTTTTAGTATTTTAAACTGGACATACTCTGAAAACATTTAGGAGATATATAGCTATAAACATGACATATATGTTCACTCCACTAAAATTTGTCATATCAAGCAAAAAAGAAAAGAAAAACTCTCTATGCCCCTTTCAATTAAATGTTTCAGATCTGTTCCCTAATCTATATATGACAGAATAAAAACTGCCTAGTCCTTTTTGTTGTAATGCACGTTGAGAAACTAATAAACTATAGCCCATTCAATCTCATAGAAGAGGCACAACTCCCGGCAACATGCTAAGTCAATTCACAGGTCTCTATTTATTTTCTTACTTGTACTACAATAATAACAGTTTATTAGTCATATTTACATTCACATATATATCTGCCAAACCAAGCTAGTGAAATCTTGTCTGTTTCAGAGTTCTAACTGTTTACTTTGCAAAGGCTTTTCTATGCAAACAAATAATACATATGCAAGGAAAAGCATGGGACTTTTTGTGGAGGAAGGACAGAAACAAAGATACTTTACCTGGTCTAAGAACTAGCAGGAGAAACTTAAAAAGCACAACATAAACACGAAGCATTAGGTATCAGCAACATAATCACAAACAAATTATAATGAGAAAATGTCTATCCAGGAAAATATGGCATATGATGAGGAAAAAAAAACTAGAGAAAGGGAGATACCAAAGCTCGTTGCATGAGAATGTAGCATAGAAGCAGCAGCATATGTACACGATGGCTTGCTCCTCAAACTCCTAGTAAGCATTCTTAATGCCATGGTTGCTCTAAGCACAATGAAAGTAGAACACAACACCACCACCAATCTACAAAAAAAAATTATTCAAAACATAATCGGTGACAGAATTAGGAAGAAGTAACATTGCACGACGGAACATAAACAGAAAGAGAGAATTTTGAGTATGGAACCAAACAAACAACAAGGATTAAAAAAACCATTAATCTTAAAAATGGCCGCCGCTGCGCCGCCCTCTCCCAAACACAAAACCGGATGCAAGTCCCTAGGTAACAAGAAATTGGACAGGACAAACCCTAATCGGTCTTCTTCCTCTTGTTTTTGTGATCGCTAAAACCCTAATCAGTCTCTTAACGCACAAAATTAGAGGTTCGACGCCAATGCGACCCATATACACGGATTTATGTACCAGCAATTCATCAAGAACGTAGAAATTAAACAGAATCCCAAAAAAGAGAAATCAAGCAAGCGAGAGAGATAGGGAGAACTTACCTGGGAACACAAAGCAGGGAATTGATCCAGAAAGGGCAACAATTACTTGAAAAATGATTCAGTCAGTGGCTAAGGAGACGACAGAGTGATCCGTAAATGCAAATTAGCACCGTCCAAACAGTTTTAAAGAATCAAAAAGCAATTCAGCTCAAATTTAATTCTATTTGATAATTGAGGCGGTTCTATTTCGAGACTCTAAATTTAATTTTGATAAATTTAGATATGAATTTTTATAAAATTTGAAATAATAATAAATTCCATGATGCACCCAACACACCATGGGCCAGTCATTTCAGCGTTTCTCAAATATTTTTTATATGTTGAAAAATATTAAAAAAATATTTTAAAATTATTTTTATAATTTTAAAATATTTTATATTTATTTTATAATATTATAAAAATATTAAAAATGCGTTTCCATCCATGGATAGGTTGAAGACAGAAAAAATTCCAACTCTACCTAAGGTAGAAATATTTTTTTTGGTCTCTAATTCAAAATTTGTGTTTATTTTTACAATAAGTAAGTATTTTTTTATAATTTTTTATATTAAAATTATATTTATAAAAATATTCTTATATTTTTTTATTCACACATTTTTCACATTTTTCTTACTTTTTTTGAAATATATTGTCCTCGCTTTTTCGTTTCGTATCGTATTCAATTTTTATTTATATTTTCATACAACTTAAGATAAATCACACTTAAGGGTATGCACACAATCAGTTTGATTATTAAACTAACCAAAATCTACTAATTAAGGAGTAAAATTAAATTAAACCAATCGATTAATTTAAAAAATTAAACTAACAAATAATAAAAAAAATTAAACTTAGATAGTATAAACTGAATCGAATCGATTAATCTAAAGAAACATAAAAAAATTCAAGAAAACTGAAGTAATTGATTGTTTTAAAGTTTGATTAGTTTAGTTAATTTGACTCTTCTAATTAAAAAACTAATCGAAAATTGAGAATCAATTTTTTTTTAAAAAAATTAACTAAATTGAACTGATGCAAAAAAAAAAATCAAATCAAATCGACAAGTTAGATTAGCTCGATTCAATTAGTTCAGATAAGCTGAACTTTTACTCTCCCCTAACCACACTCTTCCTATTTTATTTTTATATATCTTAATAAATTAGTCATTGACTTATTATATTTTAATTTTTGTTAATTTTTTTAAAAATATAATTTTTCCTTTATTCTTATCAAATTTTGCCAACAAACACTTAACACTACAAAATTTGAAAAGAAATTAAAAGGAGGATTGAATTTAAATAAAAACTAAAATTTAGTGATTTTAATGGTAAAGTTAAATATAATGATTAATTTATGATAAGATACAAATTTTAAATATTAACATTATTTTATTATCAATTAAACAAAATAAAATTACATTTATATTCAATTACATATATATATATATATTTTTTTTAACGAAAGGAGAAGGATTTTCAGTCGGCGTGCGCGCTTCTTTTCTGGCTTCTGCGCGTTAAGCCGCGTGACGGCCCATATAAATACCCCCGCAACGATGAGCTTCTCTTCTCACTTCAATCTCTATCTCTCCACACGAACACGCACCCGCACAAATTTCTCTTAAGTTCCCCTTCTGCAAGTGGACGTGGCGGAGACACAGAGGAGCAGCTCCTGCGACCGGCGGCAGGCGAGCCGGTTGCGAAACCTAGCGCCGCCGTCGATGCAGATCAGCCAGGTCTCGGATTGGAAGATTGCGATCCCTCTGCTATCACCTCTGGCGACGTCGCCATCGTCGGATAAACTGACAGAGGAGGAGGTCAGATGCCGGAATAATCAGGTGACGAAGGCGGAGGTGGTGTTCAAGAAGTGGGTACACCCGGCGGCTCCGTTCGGCTATGACCCGGCTCCACCACCACCACCACCACCAGTGCCCTTTGTACTTAGCCGGCCGTAGATTGAATGCAGTGTATATCAAGAAGACATATATGATTGTTTAATTTTTTTATTAATTTGGGAAACGTATTTCGTGTTTTGCTTCCCTTAAAATATTTCATTAGAAAGACTGGAAATATTAATTTAAAGTTTTTGTGAGTTTGACTATTTTGTCTAGTAAGAATTTGGGGATTAGGTCACATAATTTATTAATTTAAATTATGAAATTATTATTATCTAAATATAATAATAAATATTTTTGTGCATGAAAGTGTCTTGATCAAATTCTACAACCAACCTGCAAAGAGTGGGTGACTTGCGAAGAAGAAATCGATTAGGGGAACGAGTGACCTCTCATGAGTCATTCAATGATTAAATTAATCTTTGGATAAGTGTATAGAATGTAAAAAGTAAATAGAATTGTAGTTTGAGTAGAATTGTGAATATAATTTTGTTAGAGGAAGAATCTTTCATTTCATTTATAGAGGAGAAGAGATTGATAAATGGAGGAAGAACTACAATCCTTAGTGAGCACTTCGAACTCTCGGTCGGAATTGTAAGCAAGTATATTGGAGACCCACAAAAGTCTTACGAATAATAGTGATGGAGTGACCAATAAATTCTCGGGAGGGTTTCTTGAAAGCTTAAGAGAGACTATTGGGTGAGGTTATTTGATTGTCTTTTGGTCTTGGTCACTCGGCTAATATTTCTTAGATTTCTTGGTCATTCAATAACTTTAAACAAGTGTGATTTGTTTTTATGAATCTCTTCTTCCAATAGGCTTTTGCACTTTTCTTTTGGAGTTTAGAACCACTTTCTTGAACACAACAAAAAGTAATAATGTCACAATGAAGTCTTAAGATGACATTGGTTTGTACTCTTAAGTTAATTTTTTTTATTTAAAAAAAATTACATTTCTAATTAAGTTTGAAATAACAATATTGTTGTGTCAATAGACAAATGTCTAAAAACCCAAATTAATTTTCTAGACTAAAAATGTGTAATTTTCCCAAATTGTAGGTGGGTCAAGCATAATGGGCAAATTGGATAAGTTCGATATCCGAAAATCCTTTCGAAAGTTTTACAAAAATAATAGATATCATCCATACAAATTTTCAATCTTAATAAAATTTTGAAATATTTCGATAAATATCATTTGTAAGAATTCTAATTCTAGAAAATTTAGAATTGCTCTACTCTAAATTTTGAAATATTGTGATAAATATCTTTATTTCAGAAAATGTACATCATTGATACTAGTTTCAATCTGACATCTACATTATCTTTATTGTTTAATTTAAGTATAAAAGAATTCACACGAAAACTTCCTTGTGCCATTTGATTGTTTTTTCTTTATAGACTTAAGTTGATAACGACGTTTCTAATCAAATAAATTTATTATTGTATGTTAGTAATAACAAATATAATAATATATTAAATTTTAATTTATTTAGTTAGAGTCTATAATATAAAATTTTAATAAAGTTATTAATTAATTATCTCTATTAAAAATAGTTGATATAACAAAAAATATTAATTAAAACAACCGACTAATGAACATAAAAAAAATTACTCCCATGAGACATGCGCCAAGTGTAAGGATGGAGACAAAAGACTCGTAAAGAACAAAATAAGCAAACACAAGATTAAAAAAAGCTGAACTTAACAAAAACAAGGCCCTACAAAATGCGACTCAACCAAGCATATACGCCCACTGAGTACCCTTCATTGCCTTCTCCATTATTCGACATATTTTTTATAAATTAGTTGAGCCGATTGCGGGCGATTTAATATTTGACTTGATAAAAAAATTATTTTAATTCATTCATTTAGTTAAATAAATTGAGATTGAGTCTAACTTTGAATCTTAATTTTTAAACGAGTCGAGTTTGAGTTTAATAAAATTTGATTCGTTAAAACTTATGAACATGTTGAATTAGAGACTCGTGAATATTAATAGATTAGATTAGAGTTTAGTAAATATATTGGATTAGAAGTTCGTGAACAAATTTATTTATTAATACATTAATAAATTTATTTATAATTTTAATATAAAATTATCAAACATTAAATTATTATAATAATATAATTAAATTAAATATGTTTAAAATATATATATTAATTTAATCATTTAATATAATATAATATATATAATAAAATAAAATAACAAATTAAATTTAATCAAACATCATATAAATAGTTGTTTAAATTAAAAATTGTAGAAAATGAAGAAGATTGAAGAAGCCAAATTCAATAGACAAGCAGAGACATTACCCACAACCAGCACCTATCGTCGCTCCAAGCCTTTATCTGAGGTTGAACCATTGTCAGCTGTCGTTTCTTTTCGCCATTGCACATTGTCTTTCGTTGTTTTACTATTGTCTGTTGTGCACTACCTTAACCTACCACCATTGCTTGTTGCTGCCTCTCACCATTGTTGTTGTTTGTTGTCACACATTTATTGTTTTTGCCTACGGTAGTTTGTCATTGTCTTTATAAAGTACTGTTTACAGTCGCCACTTGTTGCAATGCACCTTTTGAGTCTATTTGCTGTTGTTGGTGAGTCTGAGCTCGAGTTTAGAAATTAACTTACCAAGTTGAGTTTGAGCTAAGTAAAATTTGATTTGATTTGATATGGTTGGATTGCAAGTTTAACCAAAACATGTTATCAAAAGAATATGAAAGGAAAGATGTAGGGACAAGTGAGGAGTTGAGAAGGGATTGACAAGAAATAGATGTTCATTGGAAAAAAATCAAAAGTCTAAACAAATAGAGCCAAAAGAAACTGTTGAAAAAAGTGGAAAAGGATAAGAAGAGACGAAGACCAAAACTCTTATTAAAAATTGACAAGTTCTTGAATATTAGTCAGATTTATGGAACTTAAAAATTATGGATCCCCTTAATTTGAAGAAAGAAATTCTCCTTTTAGCTTTAACTAATTTAATGCGTTATTACTCTTTTCATCACCGTTCGTAAAAACCCTAAAAAAAATAAATCTCATTAAAATTTTAACTAGTTTAATGTACAATTATTAATACATCTTTAATTTTAATTATCACAACCCACAAGTCCAGACAATGGTCCATATCTTAGGATGCTATGATTTATGATTATTCAACCATTTTCACAGTCAAAGCATCTCTTACTAGGAAAAAGTACCATAAACCAATAAAATAATGCATGAAATTAAGTCTTCAAGGGGTTCTTTAATTAATTTGTAAAAATATTGGGGTCGTTTCTGCATCAACTACAATTTAATTTTTTATATGCAATCAGCTAATATGATATTAATATCAATAAAATAAAGATGATCTTAATCTTGCAAATCGACAAATTTATTATAAATTATCTTAATATACTGTGAGTTAATTCATGATCAAAGTCTTCATACAATCACCTAATACTATATATGTAATTGTAGTTGGGAGGTGATACATCAAACATATAATATTTGTACAACATATGCATGCGTATTATTAAATATTTTTCTAAATAGAACACACGATATGGCATCTTAATTATACTATTTTATAATTATATCGTAATACCATATTTTATTTTGCAACTATAAAGTAATTATATGTCTTAATTGTGACTATAATTATATGTTATAAAACATAGACTCTTAGTTAATTACTGTTTAATAACTTACTAAGAAATATATATAATCAGTGATATATAATATTCTGAAAACATTTAAAATACCTATTGTAATTTGATGACAACATATATATAGTACCAACTTTATTATAAGAAAAAGAAAAATTAATCTTAATTTGCAATATTAATTACTTTGAAAGAGACAACTATAACCTTTGAAGTAATTAATTATCATATCTTTTAAGCTTCGATCATTTTCTTCCCAAAAAATTGTACAAAAAAATCAACTACTATTCATTACTAACCGCTTTCAAAATGTTCATTTTAGTTTAATCATCTTTTTATCCAATTGGGTGTTAATGAAAACATATCGTTTGACAATTATAATTTATTTATTTTTTTTACTTTTCCCATCAATCAATCCTTCTCTTATTCACGTACGATTGAAGTAGTCGAAAGTCATTAATTAGCAAAGACTAAAGGGATTTTGGGCACCTATATATTATATGATGACCCCATATGGGATATGGGTATCGCAGAAGTGGTTGGAGAGAAGGGAGAAAAGAGAAGAATTATCTCTTAAATGGCTGTCAAATAAACTTATGGAGCATATGATAGACAAATGATACGAATAAACAAAAGAAAGAATGACTAATTTACACCTAAGAAATTAAACAACCTGAGCTTACCTGTTCTACCCCAACCACAAAAAGAAATCATATTAAAATATAGCCAATAGTCTTGTTCCTCTTATATATATTAATTAATTTTACTATAAACAAATGTACTCCACACACACACACATATTATATGTATGGACATGCACATACAATATTGATTCAACTTGTGCTGCAGTCAATAGTTTTTCCAATCTGTGCGCTGCAGTGCTTTATTCTTCCCTTTTCCCTTTAACTTGTGCTAGATTCTGTCAAGGGTTTTTCCTTTTCTGCATCTGTTCTTTGTTCTCAATCTCACCCACTTTGATCACTTCTCTTCTTGTAGGTATGTTTTCTGTTCTTTCAATTTAATTTCTCCTGTTGATTAGTTGATAATCTCTTCCAACACCCTTCTCTCTCTCTCTCTCTCTCTCTGTGCTTGATTCCACAAAACTGGTTTTTTTCCTTTTTTCCCAAGTAAATTAACAGGGAAAAGGAGAAAGAACTGAATTTGCAATCCTGGCTAATAGGTGGTGGACCGGACTACCAGGGGGCTTGGCGAGGATAGAGCCGGCCCCGGCAAGTAGTTCACCGTTGCTGAGCAAACAAGATCTGGAGATCTCCATAAACAAAAGGAGCAACGGGAGTACAGGCCGGGAGGACGACGATGAAGAGAAAGACAACGGATCAGACGAGCCTAGAGAAGGGGCAGTGGAAGTTGGAGCTCGACGGCCCAGAGGCAGGCCGCCGGGATCCAGGAACAAGCCGAAGCCGCCAATCTTCGTCACTCGGGACAGCCCCAACGCGCTGCGCAGCCACGTCATGGAGGTGGCCAGCGGCACCGACGTCGCAGAGAGCATAGCCCAGTTCGCCCGTCGGCGGCAGAGAGGGGTTTGCGTTCTTAGCGGGAGCGGCTCAGTCACCAACGTGACGCTGCGCCAGCCGGCTGCGGCGAGCGCCGTGGTGGTGCTTCATGGGAGGTTCGAAATCCTGTCACTGACCGGCGCTTTCCTGCCGGGGCCGGCTCCGCCTGGCTCTACCGGCCTGACCGTGTATATGTCCGGCGGGCAGGGGCAGGTGGTCGGCGGGAGCGTGGTCGGGCCACTTATAGCTGCCGGCCCGGTCATGGTGATTGCTGCCACGTTTTCTGGTGCTAGTTACGAGAGATTGCCGCTGGAGGAGGAAGACGAGGCCCAGGCTCCGCCACCGGAAGGTAGTGGTAGTGGAAGTGGCAGCGGGCAGCAGCACCAGAGCCTGCCTGATCCACCTTCTTTGTCAATCTACAATTTGGCACCTAATTTCATGCCCAACGGCGGGCAACTTAGCCACGATCACGCTTATCCTTGGAACCGCGCCCGCCCTCCTTTCTAGGGCACAAGCTCCGCTTACCAAGACGACTCTGGAATAATAGTATTTGTTTTTTACTTAATTTTACGAATTAATCTTATAAATCTTCATAATAGTAGAAAGAATGATCAGCAGCTTCTTCAGTATTGGATCCAATGGCGCTAAAATCCCTAGTAGTCTATGTATATAATATATATAAGGCTTCTTGAAGGTTGCCCTTTTCCTTTGTGTCAATTGCAATAAAGAGGTGGTTTTATTTCTTTCTAATTCTTCTCTTTCTCTCTTGTTCCTAACCCTAAAATCTTCATCAGTGCTTTCATTTAAAGCCCACAAATTCTTAATACTACTTTATTTTGCTAGTATGGTATTTCCCTATTTGTTAGATTAGGCCCCCTCCCTCTCTCTCTCTCTCTCTCTCACGCAGGTGGCTCAAGAGTTCTTGAAATGGCAGGTTTGGTGCTTTTTCTGGCTGTGGATTATTCTTTGCCTTCCATCGGGTTCTCAAATTTAATTCATTTATTCTTTCGCTTGGTGCCTGGCCATTGCTCCCGGATCCCTCCAAATTGATGCTGTGAGATTTTGGGTTTCTCTTTGTGTTCTACTGTTTGTTGATTTTGAAGAGCTCAAAAAGATGTTTTTTGCTGAAGTGATGTAAATTAAACATTAGGTTTTGGGTGATGTCAATAATTTTAACAGCGCAATTATTCATACTAATGAAGTTGCAGCTCCATGGTATTTAGGTGACAATATTAATGAGTCTGAGATCTCAAATTCACTATCTAGGTTTTGAGTGGTATATTCTTAATTGGTTACTGAAAAAACCACCCATGTAATTATATATCCACCTCAATTGCTTGCGTTTGTTGGCAATGACACCTTAATTTTGATTTATTGATTCAATTGCATCAATCATTTCAATTTTGCTAAAGCTAGATGTTGTCATCTTCTGTAGATCAGTTATTTTTTATATATGGAAATTCTCCAAATAAATAGCATTAATTGCTTTAGAAAAGTCTTCACAATTAGCTAGCTAGTATGCAGCTGGTTAATTCCTTTTGATCTCTGACAAAAATGAAGATCGATCACAGGCTTGTTCTAACTGATCAAAGTACTAATACACTCCTTACTTGAATAATTGAATGAGGCGTGTATTAGTAATTAATTAACGAGGTGTCAACATAGACATCAATCTGAATATGCAAGTAACATTGCTCGGTAGTTTAGTAGATTAACTTTTGTTATCTTATTCTTTTGTGAAGTCTTGTCTAAGTGTTGTTTGTTCAACGCTCGTCTTGATCAGACAATAATTTTAATTTTTATTTCTTACTTTTTATTGAGATAAATGACATTAAAACGAACAACCTAGCTAACCCATTTACAAAACTTTGAATCGAGGGTCACCCAACCAATGAATTAATCTAACAAAGAGAAAAATGTAAAAATCAAAAGCTAGCACCAACAAAGTATGTGGTTGTATTGAGGTCCAACCATCAATTTTAAGGACAGTAAAAAGAGGATAAAATGCGTACATAATATGTCGTTTCTATTCTATGGTATTTGAAAAGAAGAAGTTTAGAATTCAAACCCATGCATAGGTTAATTCTATAAAGATGAAAAATGGAAAAGTATGCCATATGTTATTGGAGTTTGTATCAATTATTCATTGCAGGCTTCAAATCAATCAACCAAATAGTTCCACGAATGGAGCTTAAATTCCATGACTAATGACGTATCCGAAAACGATTTGTTTCTACTTCACGTGATCTTTTCAGAAAGGTTAAAGAAAAGGTTCATGTACATATATACACAAGGTTGACTACTTTTAATTCATTAAACCTATATAAAATACTTAACATTTGTAATTTATTCTTATCTACTATAAATCTAACCTGATTTAAAATAATGCGTAAACTACAAGCAAGTTAAGCTAGAAGAAAGGAAGAATAGAAAAAAATAAAACGACCGAACTGATCCTTCCTTTAGATGCCTTCTCTTTCACCTTTGACAATCATCTTCATTTCCATCTCCAGCTGATCCAAACAGAAAAATTGAGTCTTTTGTTGGCCATTCTTGTCTCGACCGTTTGTGATCATTTCTCTTTGTTCTAATCGAGAACTTGTGATTCACGATCGACCCATTCTTCCTTTTCTATAATTAGTGAGGGACCCACCATTTCTCTTTTTCTTTGCTTCAAATGATGACTCGCGACTAACCCACTTTTTTCTTTCCTATTTGCTTCTACTGGCAACCCACAGCTTATCTATTGATGAGTTTGTAATCCGATAACCATTGAGTATTGTGTTTTTCTATTTTATTTTCATGTGCTCAATGGTATATCTATTACACACTCAATGTTAACTAAATAATTAGGTAGTTAATAAGTGTAAATTATAAATATCAAGTATTTAATATATTAGATTTAAAATTTAGGGAGGTCATAGGCTTTTCAGGTAAAATTTATTGGAGAGGAAAAATATGAGTTTGGGCATCACAAGGAATATTTAAAATATTTTATATCTATATACAATATTTAAATATTTTATTATATATATAGATAGAGAATTTTAATTTTTTAAGTAATATTACTTAATTTATACTAAATAATACTGATATGATAATTTAAATATAATAATGTGAAACCTACACTATCAAATTATTGTATTAAAATAATTAAATGAGTGGCTCCCATGTAATCATTATTAGTATAAACTAAATAACATTACTTAAAAAATCAAAACTATATATTATATATTATATATATATATGGACGTACGTAAAATTAATTTTAAATTGTGTTTACTAATTAAAAAGATATCCTAAAGACACTTGAAAGTATTTAATAGTTTGGATCCATTCTAGGGGTATAGGTAAAACATGAAGGGCCCTCTTCACATGGACTCACGCGTCGCACGATAATAAATCCTTATTAAAGAATAATTACCAATTAGCAGCTTGTTTAAAACATTCCAGTGGGAAATTAATACAAACACTATGACGGGCCCTCCTTGCTTCAATGATTACTCGCTTGCTCTACCAATTAAAGACCCGATTAAGCTAATTAATTGTTCTCTCGCTTTATTTTACTTCGGCTAGTTTTGCTGGCCCTTGTAGTTGTAGGGCACCCCACTACTCATTGGCATGTAAGAAAGAAGCCAACTAACTCTTAATAAACCCCACTTAACCTTCGCCCTTAATGAAACGTAGACCACTCATTAATGTGGACCAAATTGTACTTTGAGCTAAATTTAATTTGCATTTCATGATGGATGGATGCTGAAATTCAATCGTGGAATCGTGCCCTTGTCATGGAATACACATCGACTTCCCGCATCCATTTAAACCAATTAAGTTTAACCTAATTTTTTTGATTAAACTATGCACTTCATCGTATAGTTAGCGTCACCATCATTGAGTTAAGGGATCCAGTGAAATACAAGGTAATTATCTCGAAAAATGTTTCTAATTGGTTCTATGTAATTTCGTGACTCAATTCAAATTAATATGATTGATTTGATCTTACTTGATTTTGAAAGTATATCGATTACGTCTAAAAAGTTGAATTCAAATCATTCGTATACATAAATAAATAAAATCTATGATATGTATGTTTATTATTTTTAGAGTTCAACATGCATGCTTTATTGTTTGTTGAATGTTGACTATTATTACTTTTTTTTAGAATTTATATAATAAAATTTTTAAATTAATAGATTATTGTAAGTGGTCAGAATTGGGAATCAAATCAAACTAACCCGAGTTTTATTAGGGTAGGTTTAGTCAACTCTATATAATAATTCGTTCAATTTTATATCCAATTTTATAAGTCTTAAATAGATGTGTTTGTTAGGGTAGTAAATAATCATGAAACTACATATATAACTGTGTATATGTTAATTTTAGCCAAATCTTTCTATAATAATCTTAATTAATTAGTTAGACTAGAAGAGGTTGGAAAAATTGCTATTGAATATATATATATTCATCAAACTTTAGCTGTGCAACAGTAAATAGCTAGCTAGCGGATTAGTTGGATGCAATAATTATTCAAAGCGGCCAAAGTCATAGAGATGATACCAAGTTAAATTAACGTGGCAGCATAGATATATAATATGACTTTAGTGTCTCATCATCTATAAAAAGGCTCTTCTAAGCCCAAACCAAAAGAATAGTATAAAAATGGAAAGCACAAAATTCCTGTTTTAAGTGGATGCTAATATGGTAAGTTCCAGAAGCCCTTGTCTGTGGCAGCTGCCTTTTGTCAAACATCATGATTTCAAATTGATCGATTCTTCAAAGGACCCACTGAAAAGTAAGTGAGCCCTAAACCCTACAAACAAATATGAATAATGTTTGATGATTCCAAATTTGAAATTATAATTAAAAGTGAGTATTTACTAACGTTTTTTAAAATAAAGAATATAAAATAAAATTAAAATATAGAATAATTAAGAAAATATTTTAAAATTTTTATTAAATTATTTAATTAAATATTTTAAAATACATTAAGAATTATATCTTTATAAAATAAGATATCTAAAAATTTCAAATAAAAAATTACGTCGCTTATTTTTAAAAAATTATAAAATTTTTTAAATTTTATTTTTTTAATTTAATTAACAAATATTATCTATCAAAATAAAGAGATCTGTTCCCGATACGGGCTAGCAAGGGAGTGGGGTCAATACCCACTCTCTCGTATTTATCTATATCGAATAATTATTATATTATATAATTTGAACAACATAATATTTTTTTCAAAATAAAACAATAAAAACATTTAAAATTATAATTATTTTAATAAACGAGTCATATCTGATAAGACGGAAGAACCGAGTGGGTTACACAAGGTCCCACGTGTTGCCTTAAAAACTGGATGAAGTGACTACCCCACCAATGAAAGGGCGCCATGTGGCGGACAAGCTGGACGAACTTTCGTCGTCCCTCCGCCTCCGCGTTCTTCCCAACGTTTGAAAATAGACTTTAATATCCTCTCTCTCTACATATATATATATGTATATGTATATATTTAATTTTAATTTTAATAAATAAATGGTACAAATATATTACAAATGATTATACAAATCACACGCCCACGTATGCTTAAACACTGACACCTTGCAAATTGCTGAGCTGATTTGGCAATCAGCTACTAATTTTACGCCACGTTGCAGATCTCCCCTTACGTGGAGAATAGTTGAATATTGGACGCAATTTTGATATAAAATTTAAAATTAATAAAGAAAAAAAATACAATGCACCAGCCGGGAATCGAACCCGAGTCTGTACCGTGGCAGGGTACTATTCTACCACTAGACCACTGGTGCTTGTGTTCAACATCAGATATTTTATCTTATTATTGCATACATTTAACATTAATTATATCATACCATTGCTCTCATAGTTAAATAATAATTAGAAAACAAAGGGATGCCTTCTTTTACGTGCGAACGTTAAGTAGTGGATTAATGACTGGCTTCGTTGAATAATTTCTTAGTAAATCATGTGTGGGTTCATATAATGATCACCTTTCTTCACACGCTTTATTAATAATTAGTAAAGATAGCTGTCGTGTTACGCTAATAGGTATTATTTGTTTAACCATCTTAATTAATTATTTAATTGTCTTCTCCTTTCAAGGGTTTGAAAAGGAATCTTCTTTTGCTTTGTGTTTGTATTTGCATGGACTAAGAGCCAACATGATCTATATATTTATACACATACACAACTTTAGATATATTTTATTTGAAAAATATTATTTGTACTTCTTAGACTACACAATACAGTTAAAATAATAAAAATATCCCTCACCCAAGACGAAAAGATAACATGAGGTGGTGAGACGTATGATTAAAATACTCTTCACTTAAAGTGGTGAGGTATCACGAGGCGGTGAGATTCAATGAGGCGTTACGGATATTTTAATCATTTGCGTGTGTGTCTATAAGTCAAGGTATAACCCTTGATGTACAAATAATATGATTCATTTTTTTAAGATCCTCTTTTTATTTTTTTAAAGGGAAAAACTAATTTAAAATTATAAAAAAACGTTAATTAAGAAAGGTTAAAGTGGGCCACAAGCCCAGTATAGCAAATCGGGCCTCCAAGATTATGGGCTACAAGTCATATGGTGCCCAATCGCTATACGGGTAATATGATGGATGGAAACAAATAAATTTTTATATTCAATTTTATTTCCTGAAGTTTTGGAGGAGGATGAAAAATATTTGGATAAATTTTACATAACACTTCTACAGTTTGTCAAAATTGTACTGATTATTTTTGTATTTTTAAAAAGTAGCATTTATTTCTATTGAGGTTAACAAGATATTGAAAACGACTATTCTACCCAAATATTGGTATATATAATATCTCACTCTCTCTCTTCTCCTCATCTTCATCTCTGTCTTTTCTTCCTTTCCCTACTTTAAAGCTCAATAAAGGTCATTATATCGGTTTAACCACCATTTGACTATAATGTCTTTATCTTTTCCCTATTCTCTCTCTTTCTAAGGCTTTATTCGTGTTATTTTAGATTTAGAATCATTTGGATTATTTTACTTCATTCTAGATTTGGAATGATCATTCCATATTTAAAAGATGGACGATGAAACAACTCTTTCTTTTTTTCTTTGATTAGTCGGGCCAAGATTTGACAACTTCAATTGTTGTGAAATTGATCGCTAAATACCCAGTTATTTCACATTGGGGTTTCAACCACTGGTTTGGGAACTATACAACGATAATAAGACAACAAAGGTAAATGCTAAGGCGACGATGGTAAATCTCTTTCCTTTTCAACCTTCAAAGTGATGGATTTTCTAAATTACCCAAATTTTGAGTTCTTTTATCAAACATGTTTCTAGGTTTGGATTTTCCGATCGAACTCTATTGTATTTGGTTGAATTGAAGAACTTGCAAAGATGATTTTTGATTAAAGTTGGGATTCTTAAATCAAACAAAAACTTTAATTTTTGCTCAATCAAGAACTGAAGGGGCACTGCTATGTTGCCCACCGTAGGGCAACATAACAGTTGCCCCCAATTGAAATCTAGGTTCTTCAATCAAACCTGAAGTAGGTGGTTGGCGATGGTTGCTTATAACGTTATCCTCAACCACTTGTTTTTCAATCGTCACAATCTACATCGATGAAATCTAATTTGGATCTTTTTGGTGTGTGTTGTAATTTTTGTATTTTTTAATTTTGAGGGAGAGAGTGTATGGACCGAGGGAAAGCCATTTTGAAATTTTTTTTTAAAAAAAAACATTGTTATTGACTACAATAAATTATCTAAAAATATAAAGGTGATTAGTGCAATTTAGGCAAACCTCGAAGATGACAGGTGAAATTTACCCAAAATACTTTCATCCAAGTGTATTCCATTCTCATATTACATATCCGTCTTCCCCAGAAAACAAGGCATGATTTAACATAATAAAGAAGAATATTTCCATCCTTTTCCATTCCATCCTCTCTGAAACGCACAGTAAAGCTTGTGATGATAAATGATGGAATCCAGATATAACAACTTTGTCATATGCAAGCACAGGAGAGCTTGCTTTAAGAAACCACAATTGACAAAGATGGACGATAAAAGGGAAAAGCTGAAACTGTTCGGACTTTGAAGAGCGGTTGAAGGCAGTGGGTAGCCGGGATTCATTGAATAAGT